>JARQZK010005071.1:492500-580000 GCA_030704885.1 Cynegetis impunctata
ATATATATTATAGTATTTATATATATATATATATATATATATATATATTATATATATATATATATATTTATATATATTATAATATTATATATATATATAATATATATATATATGCTATATGTATATATATATATATATATTTATATAGATATATGTTCAGAAAGATTTCCGCGGTCGGAAGTATTTGAGAAACTTGGTTCACGGAATGAACCGCGTGAAAGATTTGAAAAATCTCGACGTTTCGGCTCCTTTTGCGAAGCCATCTTCAGGAGAATTATAAGGGGAATAATTCAGAATCGTGGCCTCAATCTGCCTACTCCACGATTCGAATTAGGAGGAATCGGAAACAATACGATTGCGTGGTCTCAACCTGCCTACTCTTCAGAGTCAACTGACGGGCCGATCGTCGCGTGGCCGTATTTATAGGGGAGGGGGGCGGTTACTCACGCTCATCAGTGCGGGATGCACTCTGATTGGGCGTTACATGGCGTCCACTGAGAAGTGGTTTCCATGCTGATGGGAGTCTGTGACTGTCATCTCTGGTGTTCAAACAATTTGGACGTTTTTCTATTTCTACAGCTTCACGGAAAATTCGGGATTTGAAAGATCGGACGGAAGCAATAGTTCTTGTATTGGGGAAATCGATAATGTGGCCTGTTTGGGTGTGATGTTGGGAAAGGGCGTTGGAGATATCTGAGTGTCTTACTGAAAGTGAATGTCTTTGGCACGGACCTGAATTCGTCGGTTTGTTTGTCCTATATAAGAACGAGGACAATTAGAACAGGGAATCTCATAAACACCGTGATTTTCGTTAGGAATTTTATCTTTGACGGATCTGACCAGATGGGGGTGGCCGACTTGTACGAAGAATTTTGTCGATGTCATGCCTGGCAGTTTCCGCTTGATCTGTTGGAAGATGGGAATTGCTTCTTCTGTTTGGGAGATAATAGTTTCTATGGGGATGGATTTAGGTGTGATGGAATAGTTGAAACCTTTCGAGAGTGCTTTTGTCGCGATCTCGGAAATTGGGGTGTCAGAATAATTGTGAACAATGGAGGAGGTATAAGCTGAAGATGATTTTTGTGGTTTTTGGGAATTGATGAGTTTGGCTAGTTTATTTTTCTGGTTTAGGGTCTTTTGGTCGGAAAGATGTTGTGCCTTGGAGTTGTATAGGCGATCAAAAGTATCCCATAGGATTGGATGGACGTAGAAAGAGTGAAGGTGATGGAAAGTTTTGAGAAGTAGTTCGTTAGTGTGATTAAGGTTGCGTCTGGTAGTGTGAATGGAATCTCTAAGGAGGGCAAAACTTGTTCTATTGAGAATTCGGTTAATACCTTAATCCACCGCTCCATTCGACTATCTGACGACGAACACCGTGAATCAGAACTCAATACTCTGAAACATATATTATTACAGAACGGTTACAACACATATCAAATCAACAAGAACATACGCACACACACAAACATCACCCCACCTCTACCTCCTTCCAATCCCACTGAACAAGAATCTACACCTAAATTATTTCTTCCTTTGCGAGAGATCGCAAGATCTCTCAAAAACACGAACATCAAAACAATATTCACCACTCAACAAAAACTCTCCCATCTGGTCAGATCCGTCAAAGATAAAATTCCTAACGAAAATCACGGTGTTTATGAGATTCCCTGTTCTAATTGTCCTCGTTCTTATATAGGACAAACAAACCGACGAATTCAGGTCCGTGCCAAAGAACATTCACTTTCAGTAAGACACTCAGATATCTCCAACGCCCTTTCCCAACATCACACCCAAACAGGCCACATTATCGATTTCCCCAATACAAGAACTATTGCTCCCGTCCGATCTTTCAAATCCCGAATTTTCCGTGAAGCTGTAGAAATAGAAAAACGTCCAAATTGTTCGAACACCAGAGATGACAGTCACAGACTCCCATCAGCATGGAAACCACTTCTCAGTGGACGCCATGTAACGCCCAATCAGAGTGCATCCCGCACTGATGAGCGTGAGTACCCGCCCCCCTCCCCTATAAATACGGCCACGCGACGATCGGCTCGTCAGTTGACTCTGAAGAGAAGGCAGGTTGAGACTTCAGAGTTGACAGGAAGCAGTGCGGTTAGTGGAGTAGGCAGGTTGAGACCACGCAATAGTATTGTTTCCGATTCCTCCTAAATTCGAAATCGTGGAGTAGGCAGATTGAGGCCACGATTTCTGAATTATTTCCCTTCTAATTCTCCTGAAGATGGCTTCGCAAAAAGGAGCCGAAACGACGAGATTTTTCAAATCTTTCACGCGGTTCATTCCGTGAACCAAGTTTCTCATATATATATATATATATATATATATATATATATATATATATATATATATATATAAATATACCGGGTAGCGAGAAAGTCCGGCAACAAGGTATTTTCTTTGAAACGATTAAACGTATAATTATCAAATTTAATGGTTATGCACAGGAATGTATTTTTCGTTTTTCAGAGGTCCTGTTTAACTAGAGTGACGTCATCATTCAGTGTACCGCCGCCATCATTTTTTAAATAGCACCGTTGGTCGAGTGATATATCGTAAAAAAGCTGACTTCGTCCTCTTTTCAAAAATACAGAATACGTACCACATTACTAAAACAAAAGAGCAATATTTTTCGAAGACAAACAATATGTAATTTTTTAATTCATATTAACTTACAAGAATATCAATAGTTTCCTTATAACAGGAGCTCAAAATGTTGGTCGCCTCTGTCTTAGCAATAATACAACCTTTATTTGAAGCTTTGAATAGAATGGATTATCATTTATGGAGAAATTGTTTGCATCTCAAGATATTTGAGAGTTTTGAATCAGTTATGTCTGTTATAAAGTGGAGTCAAGTCGGGAGATCTTGCCGGCTACTTAATAACACCTCTCCAAACAATCCATCTCTGAGGGGAATTTGATGATTATACGTTTAATCGTCTTAAAAAATATCTTGTTGCCAGATTTTCTCGCTTCCCTATATATATATATATATATATATATATATATATATATATTATATATATAAAGAGTAAAGATTTTATTTAGATTTGATCGGTTAGTTTATCATTCAAAAATCAATCGATAAAATTGGTACATCTTCTTCAGCATTCAATATATAAAATACAACCTTAAGCATACAGGTACATATAATCGATTGGTAAAACAATCATGTCAACATATATTATGAAATTAATTGAATAACATTCATATATCAATAATTTTTCTCCTCCAGAAATCTAACTTTAACAACGTTAGACTCATGGAGGAGAAAAAAAAATTTTTAATCAATTTTTTAATTGTGTTGAATGACGTTGAGTATATATATGTCTGACAATGATGAAGACTTCTCTGGAATATTTCTGATTTTTCCAGATTGTATTCGAATGTAATTGTGTGTTCTAGAATGTTGTCAAATTAGAAATTTCGATCGTTGAAGGTTTATAAGCCGAAGTTCATTATTTTTGTGTCAGTCAAGTCTCATCTAAGGTCAAAAGATCATTAACAAATGAAGTGCTAAACTGATTTTATTACTATTAAGCGAACTGTGTATTTTGACCCAGGCAATGCTGGGTTTTGTCGCTAGTTTAATATATTTGTTTTGAGGGTGCAATTTGCTTAAACAGAGGAACAAAGGTATCTCTTCACATATTAATATATAGAATATTATCATTGTTATTATTGTGAAATTTAAATTAGACTATAACAACTGTGTAAAATACCAGGAAGTACCTAGCGTTTGCCCCGCCAATTCGACGGAATTGTCGTCACTAAATTGGACATGAATACTAAAATCGAAATTAAATTGAAACCGGGCGTCGAATGGAAACTGCGCGTCCAACGTCCTATCCACTTTATGAACTTACATTGTTCGGCGGCATTACACTTCATTACCAATTAATAGCGACAACGAATTTGTTAATCCGCTGGGAAAACTCGGACGAACCCAGAAAATCGGATATGAGGCCGAACGCCACAATGTGCTCGTATGTAGCGCCATCTACGTTTTTCGAACTGCCTTTCGACTAGGCTGAAAACGCCATATGAACAAGATGAAATCGAAGTGACATTTTCAAGAATTGGATTTCTTGTTTCGTTTTCAGTGAGGAAAATTTTGAATTGTAAGTGATAGAATTCTAATTGAATGAAAAGGAATGAAATTTCATAGTTTTTTTTGTGGATTATGAAAAATTAATTAAACTCATAAATTCTTCAGTAGTATTCGTTTTTTTTCAACCCAGAAATAGTAATATCTGATTCATGTTGATGTGATATTCAGTCATAATAAATAATATTAATCAGTTCTCTATTTTGTGAAAATTCATCTTACTTAATTTAATGAAATAGTATATTGTTTTATTAAGAGCAAAGGTGATACTTTTTCTGGCGAGATTAAATATTCATCTGGCTGAACGCAGTGAGGCCGACAATTTTAGACGAGCGCAAAAAGTGCTTTTCTCCGAATGAAACATGCGATTTTTTCCGCAAACGGTGTTCAAACGATAGAACTAAGATAATATTTTCAAAAAGGATTAGATGTAAAAAAAACGTAAAACTAGATTGCTTTGCTTACTGTTTTTGTAGGTGTCAAGGCAACACAAATCTGACAATTCAACAAAATATTGTCAGAAACATTTTTAAAGTCACTTATCTATGCATTATAGGACTGTGCGTTTTTGGTAAGTAGGGGAGACCGGTGTCAATTGAAACAGGTGTCGAAAGTAACATGGTCGATAACAACGACATCTCTATGAATTTTAGTGAAACACGAGTGACAAATAGAGCAGAGAGCTATTCGGTAGTATGTCATTCAGTTAGTTTGACCGTCACGATAACGCCGGCCGTTCAGTAGACGAATGTTTATAAAACGCTGTGAAAGTGAATATCCGAGGTGCCACAAATTGTTTTCTCAATCTTGAAGTCCTTATAGTGACTATATTTCAAGGTAAGGGTTGGCTTTATTACAGTTTTAGCTCTATTTCTCAGTGGCTATTTGTTCACTGCTTCACATAAAAAATATAGAAATGTAATCAATATAATTCAAGGTTGTAAGGTGTCGATTGTAACAAGTGCTAGGGTGTTTACAGCTCACTCTGAAAAATGGTAAAACCCAGACCTCGGCAGACCGAAAGGGGACTGATACCTAAAATTATTTATGAAGAAGCAGCTAAAAAAGTGATTGATAATAATCAATCACTTAGAAAAATCGCTAAAGAGTATGGAATGTGCCATGATTCATTGAACCGTTTTGTGAATGCTGTACGAAATAACGTGGAGCGTAAAGTGGAATACAATCCTCACAATAAAGTATTTAATGTAGAGCAAGAGTCATATACTGTAAAAAACCTGTCGATTTGTTCTTTGGGCTCACTACGAAGGATCCCCGTAAATTAGAGTTTCAGTTTGCATTTGCTAACCGGCTCAATCATCCTCAAAAATGGAATGAAACAGAACAGGCTAGTGAAGATTGGCTAGCAGCTTTCCTCAAAAGAAACCCTTCTCTAACACTTCGCACCCCTCAAGCTACCAGCCTTGCACGCGCCATGAATTTCAATCGAGAGAACGTATTGGAAAGACATTCTTTTGAACCACAGAATATTTATGATATTGATGAAACCGGTGTTTCCACAGTTCAAAAACCAAGCAAGCTAATAGCTAGAAAAGGAAACCAAGCAAGTTGTTCAGTGACATCCCAAGAGCGTGGAACACTCGTTACTCTGTGTGTGACTGTAAATGCAGTTGGTTATACAATTCCGCCAATGTTTGTATTCCCCCGAAAACACTTCAAGGATCATTTCATTAGAGATGATCCTGTTGGATGTTTGCACAAACTGTAATTCTGATTCTGAAGGATAATGAAATCATTATATTCTTATTCTTTTAGTTTTCATTATATTCTTTTTCCTTTAGTTTTCTTTAAATTCTTATTCTTTAAATTTTTATGGAATAGGTACTATGTTTATAACTTTATGTGTAAAAAATAAATTTATTTTTGAAACTTCCTTGAATATCCTGTAACTATCCATGACTGTTACAATTGACACCACACTTGTTACAATTGACACCAAGTCAGTGTCAGTTGTAAGAGTTGTCGAAGAATCCTGGAAAATCCATTAACTTGATAACAACATCATTTTTGTGAGTTTTAATTTTTGAAGGCAATAGCCAATTAAGTACATAATCTTATAGAAGTGAAATTATCTTTTCAAAAAGTAAGATTAATTTTTAAAAAATTATTAAGTAAATTTTGTTAAAATTGATACCGGTCTCCCCTACCCGAGTATTAACAAATAAGTTGTTGTATTAAAATATATAAAATTTTTCTTAGAGATTACATTATGTCGGATTCGGAACCCAACTCTACGCCGCCTGACGTTCTTGAAATTACCGTGAACTTACAAAAAAGTATACTTTTTTGTACGCTCACGGTCGGACAAAAAAGTAAAAAAAAAATGACGTCTGTGAAATCAAACTTCAACATTGAGAACTGAGGTTAAAGAAGTCGTCATTTTCTGACGTTTGCGGAAAAACTCATTTCATCTAATTTCCACAAACAATTTTGAATAAACGACAGGTTTTGACAACAATGCCATATTCAGAGAATACTTACACTGAAGAATACAGATATTCATGAAGCAGTACTCAAAGTCACTCACATATTTGGAAATTAAATTAAATAAATTTTATTTCATCAAACTAAGAAATGTTCAGTCATTTCTGTTTTCCAAATAAAATAAAAAATCCACAAATGTGAATCGCTTGTGTGGAAAACAATAGTCCGTAGCCATTTCGAGTTTCCGGAAATGCTCTAAACGTGACTAGAATACGAAGTTCACTCTTATAGCCAATTTTTTTTCTACACTATCCCTATACATTCGCGTATACGAAATATGAAATTGCTCATTTCTCTTCACTTCGAAGAATTGGAATATTGAAAAAACTTTCCGTTCACTCGGATCAATTTCCCTGAAAAACTGCTTCCTAGTTATTTATTTCATCATTCCTTCAGTCGACAGCAAACAGATTATCCTGCAGAGTAAACTTTCTGCGCGGGACTCGTTAGGGAATAGGTATTTCTAGAAGGTTTTAGTCACGTTTCCTTCGGCAATTCGTCAAAAGAACTTTCCCAGTTTCTTTCGTAACTATTTCACTAAACGCTCATCTTGGTTGGAGAGTTTTTTTTATTGTGCCTGCCTTTTACGGACTTGCTTGCCCAATATGCGTACTTTGAGAGGACTCGAAGTCACTTTAATAGGCTCTGAGCAATTGGAAAGGTAATTCAGTTATTTCCATGTTGTTTGTAGCTCAATGAAGAGAACAGATTTTATTTTTCTGCTTCTTGTTTGATAATTTTTTAAATTATTGAAGAATTTTTCTTGTTCACTTTATGTATTATATTAAATTGACCAAGGTCAACTTGTATATTTTTCATGATTTAAGTCGAATACTCTGTGTATGACAGATTCAAAATCCTAGTGTCGATTGACACGACTGACTGTTTTTCAAACAAATGTTTTATCAGTGTTAGTTATATTGCTCAGATAAAATCTTTTTTTTAATTTGGAGGAACTCTAGTACAGATAATATAATATACAAATCGGAAGGAATTCTCAACACGTCTTGGGCTATTTTGCACCCTACGTTCGTGATTTGTAAGTATCAATTGCCTCTCTTGTGTAAATAACTATTTTCTCACCGAAGTATGTAATATTTACCTATTAAAGTCGATGATGTATCATAGACCTCTTTTTAGCAGGTTTTCAATTTGAAAACCTGCTTATTAAAATGGGTGCGATTTGCAAAGTTGGACCTAGGACCAAGATAGTTTTTTGTTTCATGACTTTTTATGATGCTTGGCACCAAAAACTCAATTTCATATCTCTCTCTCTCTCTCTCTATATATATATATATATATATATATATATATATATATATATATCATCTACATCTACCCTAGACGGTAATTGTTAGAAATATTAATTTGTTTATCACAATCGATGGAAATAGACAGACTGTTTCGTCCTTATTGGGGCTCTTCAGTATCATCGATCCACCGAGAGTGATAACCAAACCAACATTTCAAACGGTCATACATATTTCCTCTAGTAACTCCATGACATATAAATATGACACAGCGCCACCAGTCGGAAACAATTGAACCACATCTTTCAGACAGACGAAAACATTTCGGCAACGAGAACTAGTACGTCCGGAACACCCGAAGGTGGCTACCATATTCGCTAAGCAAGAGTAAAGTTGACACATCAATTCGATGTGATTCAACATTCACACACCGCAAGCAGCAATCGCTCCGAATTTTATCGCAATGGCAAATGAATATAAGTAAGAATTATTCGTGTTGGTTTGGTTATCACTCTCGGTGGATGGATGATACTGATGAGCCCCAATAAGGTCGAAACAGTCTGTCTATCAATTTCCATCGATTGTGATAAACAAATTAACATTTCTAACAATTACCGTTTAGGGTAGATGTTGATATTTCGATGCTTCGTGAACTCTTATAACCAGCTCCGCTAGGAGGTTTGTTTGATTAGTTTCAAATAAATGTCCTAGTTCACTTAATTTTATAACCACGGGCGTGTTATCCGTTTAACACGAATAATTCTTATATATATATATATATATATATATATATACATATATATAATATAAATATATATATATATATATATATATATATATATATATATATATATATATATATATATATATATATATATATATATATATATATATATATATATATATATTTATATATATATATATATATATATATATATATATATATATATTTTTTTTTTTTGAAAGTTTGTAAATAGGTAGTTTCGTATGATATCTTGGTTAGGATTGGTTTGGTTTGAATTGGTTGGGGGGTTCAGCCCCCTGGGGGGGGGAAATAAATCTTGTTTACACGATAAACGGCGCAATTTTGTAGCAATAGGGTTGAGAGTTTGTATCTAGGTAGTTTTGTATAATATCTTGAATGTCATTGGTTTTGGTTCGAATTGGTTGGGGGGTTGACCACCCAATTTTGCGCAATTTTTGAAAGCAATGGGGTTGAAAGATTATAAATAGGTAGTTTATCATACGAAGCTACCTATTTACAATCTTTCAACCGCATTGCTTCGAAATTGCGCCCTTTATCGTGCAAATAAGATTTATTTCTTCTTGGATGGGATTAGTTTTGGTTCGAATTGGTTAAGAGGTTGACCACCCTAAGGGAAAAAATAATCTTGATTACGCGATAAAGGGCGCAATTTTTGTTTTTAGGATTTGGAGCAAAAATAATAATTGAATTTATAGATTTTTTTAACTGGATACGTTTTGAAAACGTGCTTTTCTATTGCAGCTCGCTGTGATAGAGTTTTTCGAAGGTATATTTCTTTTTAAATTGTAATTATTCATGATTTTATCTTGCACCAGAGAATCTTACGTTCATGCACTCGAAAACCTTCTCCATTATCGAAATTACTACAGGTCTCATCTCAATTCTATCATTTTGTAGGTTTAATATTAGATAATGCTTTGCCATCAATCATTACAGCTGACGTTAGCTTGATTAAAAACAAAGTTTGCCGAGTGTTTGAAAAAAGTGCCGATGAATTGGTATGGAACATTTTAAAATTCATATCAATCATGAAAACGACGCATACTTCAGATCAATATATCACTTAGAATATTTGATGAAATTTCACATTAAATATTCATTTAGTCGTATTTTCCACGAAAATAATAGAATATTGCAGAGTATCGAAAGTCAACAGTCATTTCATATATATATATATATATATATATATATATATATATATATATATATATATATATATAATACAGAATAAACTTTAAAATAAAAACACTTGGCCTATGTTTCACAATATGAAAAATATTTAGATACTGTATTTAGCAGTAACGAAAAGTCGACATGTTTCGAGTTATGAACTCATTATCAAGACTGACTAATAAGTTCATAGCTCGAAACATGTCGACTTTTCGTTACTGCTAAATACAGTATCTAAATATTTTTCTTATTGTGGAACATAAGCCAAGTGTTTTTATTTTAAAGTTTATACTTTATTCTTTATGATGTTTCACCAGGTGATGTGCGAGAATTCAATCTCAGTTATTTATATATATATATTTATATATATATATATATATATATATATATATATATATATATATATATATATATATACCGGGTGTAAATGAGTGATGGGCCACTCCTATAACTTTTTAATGGATTCTTCGATTTTATTGAAACTTAGGTGGTTTATGTCGGACATAATTTTGAATTTTTTTACATCCAAAATCAGTATGGCTGACTTCCGGTTTCACAGAAAACGATATAAAAATTAAAAATTCAGATGGAACACCCTGTATATTTTTTACATATTTCAATTATGAGGCTTCAAATACATACATTCCATCTGTCAAATGTCAATTCTAGCGCCGTTTCAATTTTGTTTTTCATTTTGTATTTCGTTCTTAGATGGCTGCGACGTCGTCTAAATCATAGATAATTGATTTAAAATATCGCCCAAAGTAATAATTTCTCAAAAAATTCATTTTCGTGAAGTTTGTTAACGATTAAATTCTTTTTCGAACCTAATCTCAGTTTTTTAAATAGAAACATACATGGGCCACCCTGTATATCGAAAAGCTCCTTAAAATTCCTTTAAAATGATTCAAACATCAGTTTTCTCAATTCCAAAATATTTTCTTATTAGTTCCCTTTGCTCCTGAGACCGACCCTGTTTACGAAATATGAAAAAAAATTTTGACAGATGGAATGTATGTATTTGAAGCCTCAGAATTAAAAAATGTAAAAATATACAGGGTGTTCCATCTGAATTATTAATTTTTATATCGTTTTCTGTGAAACCGGAAGTCAGCCATATTGATTCTGTATGTGAAAAAACTCAAAATTATGTTTGAGATAAACCACCCAAATTTCGATAAAATCGAAGAAACCATTAAAAAGTGATAGGGTTGGCCCATCACTCATTTACTCGGTATATATATATATTTTTTTTTTTATTTTTTTTTTCACTTGTATATTATTTGTTGATTTTACTTTAGATAGGATGCTATAAATGCACTCATTATGCCCTAGGGCGTTATGAGCGGACATTATGGATCATAACGTCCGCTCATTGTACGAGGACAACTGAAGAACTTCCATTAATTAAATACTTCATAATCCTTGTCGTATACGAATCTGGATTTCTCCGGCAATGAATTATTCGCTGCTTTGGCTACATTTTCTATGATATTCTATGGTAAATTCATTTTCATTTCCATCATTTCTATAAGACTACACAAATGAAGCAGCAATGACATTCACTAAATATGATGACAAAAATATTCACAAACGTCAAAATATCAACAAATGACATGCCTACTATGAGAAGGAAAATGGAAAGTATAAGAGCAATGAACCGATTTTAAAATAAAATTTTCATTATAATTGAATAATTTTTTCGTGAAAAATAAAATCTTGTATGCACCTAGTGCGTTACTAGATCCGAACGCCTAGAGGGTAACACTCGTCGCGAGGGCATTTGGCCCGAGGGATGAATGTTGCCGATGGGCGCTAGGATCCAGCCCGATGCGCTTGCATACATAAATAACTATTTTTCCCGGTAAATATTGGCATCTTTAGCGACTCCCATCAAACCAATAAGCTGAAATTTGGTATACGGGGTTGTTTTCGTGTCAGAACAAAACTATCGAAATTTAGGTGCTATGTAGATTGAGTTCATAATGAAATACGTTTGTTTGTGGATTTCAACTCTTTTACTCAACAGCGCTGCACTTTGCGGAGACTATTTCTGTCGATTCGCATCTCGACCTTCTCGCAATAAATAGGTACGTGATGCACATCGCGAACTTTTCATCTATGAATGAAATAAGTTATTCTCTAATTTTTCTGATGGTTTGCTATGAGAAAGTGGTTCTTCAGTAGTAGTTACGCGATGCACTTAGCGAATTTTTTCAATAAGCATAATTATTTTCGAATTTCTTTTCGGTTTGGTATTAAAGCGTAGTTTTTCAAACCGCATCTCCACGCGATGCACATAGAATAGTCATTTATGTACCAAGTGCGTTATAGAGATCCTAACGCCCGATGGACGTTAGGATCTAGTAACGCACGTGGTGCATACAAGATTTTATTTTTCAAGAAAAAATTATTTTATTATAATAAAAAAGCGAATTTAAAATCGGTTCATTGCTCCTATACTTTCCATTTTCCTTCTCATAGTAGGCATGTCATTTGTTGATATTTAGACGTTTTTGGATATTTTGCTCATCATATTTAGTGAATGTCATTGCTGCTTCCTTTGTGTAGTCTTATAGAAATAATGGAAATGAAAATGAATATACCCAAGAATATCATAGAAAATGCAGCCAAAGCTGTGAAGAATTCATTTCCCGAGAAATCCAGAGTCGTATACGACAAAGTTCATGAAGTATTTAATCAATGTTAGTTGCTCCATTTCTCTTCGTACAATTACCGGGCGTCATGATCCATAATGCCCGCTCATAACGCCCTAGGGCATAATGAGTGTATTTGTAGCAACCTTATCCAAGGTAAAATCAACAAATAATATATAATAATAAGTTAAGAATAAAGGCAAATACGACTTCACTGACGTGTTCTGCTGCAATAGTTGCATTTTTATGAAAAAATGAATGAAATAATTTTGTAAATTTTTGTTTTCAACAATCATTCATTGCAAAATGTCCCCAGATAAGAAATCTAACGTGAAAAGCAATGCTCTACATCAGGATTGTTTTATTCTTCACCGAAAGTCTGTGGAAGATTTATGGTGTTTACTCAGATTCCAAACGGGGAACTAGTATAAAGCGAACGCAGAAAAATAGGACGTTAGGGAAAACAACAGGTGACCTTCATAAAGCAACCGGCCAATAGTTCAATTTTGAATAATATATTTCCTCTCAGGATAATTCAATTTGTCTCTTGAGAGAATCTGTGATGCCGTCTATGTCTCAATAGTTTACTGTTTTGTCGGAATAACATGGCCGCACATATCAAACTCTCTAATATTTTTGTTGTATTTCAAATTCACTTATTTTGTCATAATAATATCAATAATTATACTTAATTGCTTTCCAACAATCAGATACATTAAAATTGAAATAAGAAAAAACAATTATAAAATTATATGAAAAGAAGGAAAACAACCCAGGATTTTCAATAAATTTTTATTTTGTATCACTCAAACCCTCATTGAAAATATTCGAGATATTCATAAGAAATTTTTATATATATATATATATATATAATTATATATATATATATAAAATATATAATTATATATATATATTTTTATATTTTATATATATATATATATATATATATATATATATATATATATATATATATATATATATATATATATATATATATATATATATATATATATATATATATATATATATATATATATATATATATATATATATATATATATATATATAATATATATATATATATATATATATATATATAATATATATATATAATATATATATATATATATATATATATATATATATATATATATATATAATATATATATATATAATATATATATATATATATATATATATATATATATATATATATATATATATATATATATATATATATATATAATATATATATATATATATATATATATATATATATATATTAGCGGCCCCGGCAAACGTTGTTCGGCCATATAAATTATTTTTATCTATCTTTCTATCTATTCATCTATCTATCTTTTTATCAACCTATCTATATATTTATCTATCTATATATATGAGGCCTCGGTAGACCAGCGGTAAGGTGTACCGCCTCGTATCGTTTGTTAACCGAGGATTGTGGGTTCGAGTCCCACCTTACTCTATACTTAATTGTATATAAGATTTGAAGAACACCAACAATCTTTTTTGAAAAATAAAACGGATTCAACGTTTTCAAATCATTGCCGTGAAAACCACCACACATTTCCACAAATAGATAATTTTAAAATCATGCACAAATTACCGAAAGGAACCAAACTTACTTACTTAGAATCATTAGAAATTTTTAAACACAATCATAATGCAAAAGATATCTTGCTGAACGACCAGATTGACTTGATATATTCTCCTATATTTAGTGTATTCAAATAATAACGACTTTTCTAAGAACATTGTATTGTACCAATTTGGGAAATTCACTCCCTTAGCCCATCTTGAAATATGTTCCTCTTGTCTATTTAGGTACCTGCAATAATCCTTTCCCACCCGTAAGCGCAAATTTATATATATATATATATATATATATATATATATATATATATATATATATATATATATATATTCAGTTCTTAACTCAATCTGCCCGATGATAACCAAAATTGCAATCGCAGTGTTATATTTTTAAAAATATTTTGTGATAATAAACGTAGTAAATTCAAATTTAGTTTTGTTCATCATATTTCTGAAAATTTGGAAATCATGACTCATTACAAAAGCGTAGGTACTAGAAAAGTAAAATGAATATTCTAAAGAGCAGTGAACATAGTGAAGAGTCATTTATGAAAATTATCTCAAGATCCTTCGCAAAATTGCGTTAATTAATTTTTGTATCTCTGGTTTGCTTCGCATTTAATGAAAGCATCTTATTCAACTCATCAATTCAATAGAATCCAATTTCATTATTTTACTACCGCGTTAACTAAATCCTCGAACGGAAAATTGTATCATGCATTGAATTATATTACATTCATTCATTTCCTCGTCTATAAAGCATAATCTGGAAATAATGCATAGCCCTTTTCCCTTAGTTTGTTTCTCTTCCGTTTATATAAATTCGGAAAATTAGCAGTAGAATATTCCTTTGAAGTTACGCCACTCTAAGGCGAAATTTAAATTGAGACATTTCCAGATAGACGCAGAATTACGTTTTCAGTTAAACCCAAACAGTAGGCTTTGATATTTATGGGAAGAGGGGCATCTTTCACATGAATATCACAGCCCATTGTAACTTACAAGGCTGGTGAGTTGTGAAAACAAGGAAGTTAAGATGCTAGTGTTGACTTATTCTCTAGGAGATCGACGAATTCTGAGCTTAGAGGAAAATTCGTTCAGGATTGATTTTCCCTCCCTAGGTAATCGAAGATATATGTTTAGTCCTATTTTTCCCAAAAATAGTAGACCATTGCAGGGTATCAAAAATCAATAGTCAGGTGCAGCTGTATATATATATATATATATATATATATATATATATATATACACTCAGGTGCAAAAAAAACGCAACAAGTAAATATTTGGTAATATTTGAGAAGTCATAGTTTTTTTATTTATAGTTCAATTTTGAAAATTTTTGCAGAAAACTGTAGATGAAATATTCAGTTTCAACTTGCACATTCTGTCTTTTGTTGAAAGCTGCCTCATCAGTTATTCTACAGGGTTAATGAGAAGTTTGTTGTTGAACTCTAATTTCAAAACACCCTGTGGAATAATCTCGTGGTCAGATTCTTTCAAAATACCAGTTATTCTGAAGAATCATTTCTTCTGAACATTTTGTTTTTCATTTCATGCCTTTAAGTGCACTAGTTCATTTTTAATAAGAGAGAAAAGATCTCCAAACAACAGTTCACCCAATTTTAAGAACTGTTAATTATTGACGAGATGGTTTTGCTTATTGTGCCATAATCTCAGTTTGACAGCTCAGTTCATGAATCCAGCAATGAGAAAACAACAATATATTGTTCATTTATAATAATGAGCAATTATTGCAGAATTGTTCTATGCAAGTTTATTCAATGCAAATTAAAAATCAAACTATACGATAAACGAGCTTCGTTCAGTAATTCAGAAGGAATTGCAAAATATTCCTCAAAATGCTATTCGTCACCTTATTGAAAGATATGAACCGACGTATGCAGGCAGTAATAAGAGCTAGAGGTGGTAATACAAAACATTAATCTAAATTTGTTGCAAAAAGTACGTTTCTTCAGGTTATTTAAGATGCAGATGAATTGGTTTGTTTTGAAGTTTGATTTTTAATTTGAATTGAATAAATTTGCATAAATAAATTTTTGCTTATTATTATGAATGAACAATATATTGTTGTTTTCTCATTGCTGGATTCATGAACTGAGCTGTCAAACTGAGATTATGGCACAATAAGCAAAACCATCTCGTCAATAATTAACAGTTCTTAAAATTGGGTAAACTGTTGTTTGGAGATCTTTTCTCTCCTATTACAAATGAACTAGTGCACTTAAAGGCATAAAATGAAAAACAAAATGTTGAAAAGAAATGATTCTTAAGAATAACTGGTATTTTGAAAGAATCTGACCACGAGATTATTCCACAGGGTGTTTTGAAATTAGGGTTCAACAACAAACTTCTCATTAACCCTGTAGAATAACTAATGAGGTAGCTTTCAACAAAAGACTAAATGTGCAAGTTGAAACTAAATATTTCATCTACAGTCTTCTGAAAAAATTTTCAAAATTGAACTATAAATAAAAAAACTATGACTTCTCAAATATTACCAAATATTTACTTGTTGCGTTTTTTTTGCACCTGAGTGTATATATATATATATATATATATGTATATATATATATATATAAACTCTTGATAATTATTAGCAATAACAGGCTGGTTGAATCTTGAAAAACTCGATTTTAATAAAAAATTGACGTTCCACTATGATATTCGTAATTGAAATTTCTTTGACATTTATTGATTTAAAAAATTGAAAAAAACAGGGCTGCTTAGTATATGCTATTCAGTTCAATATTAACATTCAAAATTGTTATCACCAGATGGTAAGGGAAACCAAAAAAAAGAAAACTAAATATATATATATATATATATATATATATTATATATATATATATATATATATGTATATATATATATATAATATATATATTTATAAATATATATATATATATATATATATATATATATATATTTATATATATTATATATAATATATATATATATATAATATATATATATATATATATATATATATATATATATATATAATATATATATATATATATATATATTTAGTTTTCTTTTTTTGGCAATAACAGTCCTTTTGAATTAGAATAACTTCATTGAATAGTGTACTTTTCCTGGTGAAATTTATGGCTCTCCCAAAACTTTTGATGTATTTAAAAACAAAGAAAGTACCACTATGTAGCATAAGCCTAATCTACATATATATACAGGTTTTTTTCAAATGAGTGCGAAAGTTTATGGGGGATGATTCCTTGTCGAACATAAAAGAGGGTCTTTCAGGTGAACAAATTCTCTAAGGCTTATCTTTGAAAATGTACACGCTTCCATAAATGAGATATAAAATGTTTCAATTTTTTTTTTCAAAGTTCTGAAGTTTTGATAAAATGGTATTTTGTGGACGTATTCTAGAAATTAAAAGGCTAGGTATGAAATTTTTTTTGATTTTGTTGGGATCTTTCGAAGGGGTGAAACATGCAACCCCTATTCCATTTTGTAATAGAACTTCTTGAAAAATGAAATTTCTTGATAAAAAATTACTATCGCAAAGGATGTCTCAGTGCCAAATTTTTTTAACCTTTTTGTTTTTCCATAAAAGCAATAGTTTTTTAATTAAAAAATAAATACAACATCGTCCATGAACGGATCTTCTGCAAATGGAATCGAAAACATCTAATCGGTGGTTGAGAAGTCGCTTTTATTTTCATGTGAAAGTTCAAAGTTCAATTCGGTTTCATTTTTATGTGGTACTTAGTCAAAGTTCAGATGCGCCCTTCAAATCTTCAATATAAATAATTATATTTTTGTTCATTTTTGGAAACGTGTAACTTTTCAAGGGCATGCCTAAGAGCTTTTTTGTACATGAAAGACCCTTTAATTTTCGACAAAGAATGCCCCCCTGAAAACTTAAGCTATTATTTGGGAACACATTAAATATATATATATATATATATATATATATATATATATATATATATATATAATATATATATATATATATATATATATAAATATTTGAGATATTCATTGGATATTTATATTTTTATCTTAATATATATAAATTACGTGTCAAGTTGTTTGTCCGCGATAAACTCCTAAACAACTTAATTGATTTTAATCAAATTCGCACACCGTGTGCAGTTTGATCCAACTTGAAAGATAAGTAAGCTTACATCTTAATTTATAGTCGCAATATTATTTTATTGCAAATCATTCGTTGATTATCTCTTTTAGTTTGATAAGATACTTACAGATGGCGTATAAGGTAGTTAGTTGACTGGATTGAGTAAGTATCCAATAGATGGCGCTTTGCTGAAATTACTAACGCTTTACGTGTTGCTGAGGCCAAAGTATAAGTTAAATTTATATTATAGTAAATGCAATGTGAAATTATACTTATTTTTTTCAATTTTTGGTGCTATATTAGTGCTATATTATTATTATTTAGAACACTCTTATCAAAATAAATATATGTAAGTATCATATCACATAGTTATATTTCGGAAAACGTTGTGTTGACATATACATTATTTAAACAACGTTTGCCGGGGCAGATAGATTGATAGATAGATATAGATATAGGTAGATATATATTGATAGATAAAATGTTAGATAGATCGATAGATAGATAAATATATAGATAGATAGTTAGATAGATAGAGATACATGGGCAGATAGATAGATAAAAAGATACATAGATGAATAGATAGATAGATAAAAATAATTTATATGACAGAACAACGTATGCTGGGACAAAATGATTGATACATTGACAGATAGATCTAAAGGTACAAAGATAGATAGATAGAATGATAGATAGTTAGATTTTTTAACTCGAGGGACCTACAGTTTAACGCCGGTTCCGAACGGCCAATGGGCTTGTAAATGGTAATGTACATTACCCAACAATTTAATCATATATATAGAACCACTGAATTCAGGACATACACAACACCCAAGAGTAAGGTGGGACTCGAACCCACAATCCTCGATTAACAAACGATACGAGGCGGCACACCTTACCGCTGGTCTACCGAGGCCTCATATATATAGATAGATAAATATATAGATAGGTAGATAAAAAGATAGATAGATGAATAGATAGAAAGATAGATAAAAATAATTTATATGGCAGAACAACGTTTGCCGGGGCCGCTAATATATATATATATATATATATATATATATATATATATATATATATATATATTTATATATATATATATATATATATATATATATATATATATATATATATATATATATATATATATATATATATATATTATATATATATATATATATATATATATATATATATATATATATATATATATATATATAATATATATATATATATTCTTGATATATATAAATATATATATATATCTAAAGATATATATATATATAGATATATATATATATATATATATATATATATATATATATATATATATATATATATATATATATAAATATATATATATATATATATATATATATATATATATATATATATATATATATATATATATATATATATATATATATATATATATATATATATATATATATATATATATAAATTTCTTATGAATATCTCGAATATTTTCAATGAGGGTTTGAGTGATACAAAATAAAAATTTATTGAAAACCCTGGGTTGTTTTCCTTCTTTTCATATAATTTTATAATTGTTTTTTCTTATTTCAATTTTAATGTATCTGATTGTTGGAAAGCAATTAAGTATAGAGTAAGGTGGGACTCTACCGAGGCCTCTTATATATAGATAGATAAATATATAGATAGGTAGATAAAAAGATAGATAGATGAATAGATAGAAAGATAGATAAAAATAATTTATATGGCCGAACAACGTTTGCCGGGGCCGCTAATATATATATATATATATATATATATATTCAGGCCCACCGAACTCGATTTGGCATTAGAATTACCCGGGGGCGCTCTGGGGCGGCTCTGCGGGGGTGGTGAATTGGGGAGATATTGCAGCGTGCATGGAAATCTCTCCAAACTCGTTACTGGGGGGTTTTCGGGGATGCCGAATTCAATTATGTCATTAGAATTACCCGGGGGAGCACGGGGGCAGCTCTGTGGGGGTGGTTAATTGGGGGAGAAATTGCAGCGTGCATGGAAATCGCTCTAAACTCGTTACTCGGGTGTTTTCGGGGATGCCGAATTCAATTCTGTCATTGGAATTATCTAGGGGCGCACGGGGATGGCTCTGCGGGGGTGGTTAATTGGGGGAGAAAATGCAGCGTGCATGAAAATCGCTCGAAACTCGTTATTCGGGGGTTTTCGGGGATGACGAATTCAATTCTAGCATTAGATTTTTCCGGGGCCGGTCGGAGCCCCTCTGTGAGGTTGTTTGGGGGGGGGGGGTGTCAGCGTCCATGACATCAGACATACGACTTCACCAGGGAGATGAATAATAAAAATTTTGATGGAATATTAAATAAATAAATATTATAAAAACAATTGCTTTGGGAGTCTTTTGTGCCTCGAAACTGGATTTGAAAAAGGTGCCAAAGCTAGAGAGTAGAGTATCGTTACCGCCGGGAACGGAAAAATCTAATGCTAGAATTGAATTCGTCATCCCCGGAAACCCCCGAGTAACGAGTTTGGAGTGATTTCCTTGCACGCTGCAATTTCTCCCCAATTCACCACCCCCGCACTCCACGCAGAGCCACCCCCGTGCGCCCCTGGATAGTTCCAATGACAGAATCGAATTCGGCATCCCCGAAAATTCCCGAGTAACTAGTTTGGAGCGATTTTCATGCACGCTGCAATTTCTCCCCCAATTCACCACCCCCGCACTCCCCGCAGAGCCGCCCCAGAGCGCCCCCGGGTAATTCTAATGTCAGAATCGAGTTCGACGGGCCTGAAAACCCCCGGGTAACAATTTCCGAGTGATTTTTCTGAGTTTCCAGTCGTTCCTATAATGGTGCAAGTAATGACGCAATTGAACGGACTTAGTTCCATTCAACTCTGAATAGGAGGTTGAAGATGAATAATTTGTCGTGTTTTTGCTTCATAAGTAGGTACTTGTTTATCATTTGGTATGTTTGTGAGAATTATTGTTCATTTCTATGTGTTATTTCTCCAATAAAGTATATAAGTTTAATCATAACTACTTAATTTTGTTTTACTGATTGTTGAATGGAACTAAGTCCTTGCTTTAAAAAAATAATAAAAAATACAAAAATTGGAAATAATAATAATTTCTCTGTAGATAAATGATTCCTCACCCATTTACTTTTATTACGCTGACTGCATGTATCAATGAAATGAAATAAATAACTTTTAAACATATTTCTTCAATTTACTCAAAACTTACATTTTTGGACTTAGTACCCTTTCAACAATCACCGATTCAATTGGAAAATGCATTTTCTGGCCCAGAAGGCATTTTTCCAAAAACGGATTAACCAGACCATATAGACTCGTTTTCTGTGACCTTCCTGAACACATGCAGAAAACCGCATCTCGATATCTGCTGCACGGCCAAATTCATTTAATTTTCTCTATCTTCCCTGGACTAGTTCGGCAAGATATCTGTTGCATTATGATTGAGTTTAAAAATTTCTAATCATTCTAAGTGAGTAAGTTTGGTTCCTTTCGGTAATTTGTGCATAATTTGAAAGTTATCTATTTGTGGAAACGGGTGGTGGTTTTCACGGCAATGATTTGAAAACGTTGAATCCGTTTTATTTTTCAAAAAAGATTGTTGGTGTTCTTTAAATCTTGTCTTGCACGATCGACCAGTCTGACCTATATACACTCCTTTACATACAGGACAAATCAACTTATAAACTCCTGAACTTTCAAATTTTGAAGTGATATCTTTGGCATTGAATGAAAATCCTGAGAGTTTTGTCTTAGGTTTGAAAGCATTTTTAATATTACATTTAGGTATGACATTAGCAACTTTTTCTGTTAGAGGACCAAAATATGTTAAAGATGTGAATTTTTCCGATTTTTCTACTCTTAATTGGGGATATATGCAGTTGTACGCTAGTTGACTACGTTTCTTGTTTATCATTTAACTATTTATCAAAAATATAATTAAAATAGGTAAAAATAGTACAAACATCGATGAATATTTAATTGTTCATTCCACTGAGTATAATAATAATAACATCATTGAGAAATTAAACTCTTTTCGATTAACGATTTTCACATAATAATAGAACAACAACAGTTACACAACGCGTTTCACTGACATTACAACAATTATAAAGGACCCCGCACATTTAGTTAGAAAAAATAACGACAGCTAAATTCCCTAATTTTTGGATATATTATAGATACTGGCTACCTACAAAACGTATCAATTTTAAATTCTGTTCCCACGACTGGTTTAGGATATCGAGTGGTTCAAATATAAATGTCCAAAAAAATCATATTCATAATTACAGAAAATGATGTTAACATACAAACTTTTACTGTAATATGATAACTTCACTAGAAAACCGTTCTTTAAAGGAAGCCATCCAAATAACTTGAAAATGAGCCCGGCATATACAGGCTGTTTACTCGATGAGGTTGTGTATGCGGCTTCAACTTCGACAGTTTTATGCCAAAAAACTCTATTTCTAGCTTCATTGATAACAAACGATATCTAAAACAGTGAAACAAAATACAGCTTCCTACCATGTATAGTTTGGAAAAAAAAGTGGTCCAAAAGTTAAAATCACAGAATTTTTTTTCTTTATTACTTGAAAACTTTTTATTTGTGAGGTACTGGAGAGTAAGTAAGTCGAATAGTCTACAAAAAGTACATATCATGTTGAAACTGACGTTTTTATATCGTATGTTCATTTTTACAGGCATACCTCGTAGATAAAAATGTATTAATTATTTTTCATCTTGAGGTGATCAAGATATTAATTTAGAAATTGATGAAGCTCATCTCGATATTAACCTTGTTAGGTTGAGACTATTTTCGAGATATAAAAATGTTACAAAGTATCAGCTATGGATTCAAAATAAAGAAAACCGAGAGTCGGTGTCGGGGAACTACTGTACCTGTAAATCAGGTCCAAGAATACTCGGAACATGTGCTCATGTGGCAATGGTGTTGTGGTACCTTGGTT
Source organism: Cynegetis impunctata (assembly GCA_030704885.1). Lineage (NCBI taxonomy): Eukaryota > Metazoa > Arthropoda > Insecta > Coleoptera > Coccinellidae > Cynegetis > Cynegetis impunctata. The sequence continues at coordinate 515,702 of JARQZK010005071.1, forward strand.
ATTCTGGTATGCTCCCGCACGTGAAATATCCTTTTACGAAAATTATAGATTCGGTAAACAACGCGATTTCAATTGATATTCAAATGTGAAAATAATTATTCATTCAGGATACCAGACTTATGGTCAAAGAACGTATTTCACTGTACCTGTATCTTGAAAAGTGAGTCTATGGATCTGGAAGTAGCGATTCCAAACCACCCTGAACAATACAAACTGAATAAAAGTACTATTCTTACTTGTCTCGCTGAAATCCAATCAGTCCCATTAGAATCATTAAATACACTCTCATTTTTCGACATTAGGAAACGAACATACGGTATTTGAACTTTAGTTTTAGCATGAATATGGCCTGTTATTTAACTATTCGATTTGGCAATGAACTCATTTATTTTTCCAGTACCTCACAAATAATCCCTGTACAAAATATAAAGAAGAAAAATTCGGTGATGTCAAATTAGACCATCATTCTTTCTAAATTGTACATGGTAGAGAGTTGTACTTTCCGTCGACTATTTCGGGTATCCTTTGTTATTATTAAGTAAGAAATGAAGCCTTCTGATACATAATTGTCGAAGTCGAGACCGTGTACCCTAACCCATCGAGTAAACAGCCTGTATATGTCGGACTCAATTTTGAGTTATATAAGTGACTATCGTCAAGCTATAGCTTCCCACTGAGGTTATCGCATTTCACAGAAAGTCTGTATGTTAACAGCATTTTCTAAAATTGTAAATATGGTTTATCGAGACATTGACATTTGGATCAATCTATATCCCAAACCAGCCGTGGGAACAGAATTTAAAATTGATATGTTTCATAGCTGGCCAGTATCTATAATATATCCAAAAATTAGCGAATTTAGCTGTCGTCATTTTTTCTAACTAAATGTGCGGGGTCCTTTAGGAAATCCATTCTGGGATTCTAAGAACAAACTTCCTTCGTTCATTGAAAAGGTTAAGAAGGGGGAAGCTGTTCACATCTAATTGGTTGTTAAGTAACTACTGGGAATTTTTATGCCCATTAATTTCTAAAGTTTTGATAAATTTTAATTTTGAACCTTTTGTTCCGAGATGTAGAATTTCGAAATCCGAATTGAAGTCATGTTTTTCTTTTATTAAATGTCTAGCATATATTGAATCTTCGTTATGATTTATGTAACTTTGCCTGTGTTCAGTAATCCTTTTTTTGAAATGTGTCCGACCTACATATATTTCATCGCAATTTTCGCATTCAAGTTTATAAACTCTCGATTTACTGAGCTTATCTATTTTTCACTTGTTGTTTTTTATGTATTTTCCTAGACTATTACTTGTTCTGAATGCTAAATGGAAATCTAGATTAGCGAAAAAGGATTGAATCGGTCAGTTGAAAAAGAGTACTAGTCCAAAAATACCATTAGGAGATAATCACAAAAAACTTCTTAGTTTCTCAATCGTTGAGATATATTATTTACAGAAACTACAGATTTGTTGTGTGTTACTATGTAGATAGATTGAAATAAGAATTCGGCAAATTTTGGTTTATGGAAATTAGTTATTGAAAAAATAAAATAGTGGACATGTACTGTTTTTGAAGTGAATTGAGTCTGCATAGCAAAAAATTAATAAAGTTCAGAATATTTTCAATAAAATTTATTTACATCAAATGAAAAAGAATGAAATGAAACAACATATTCAGATATCATCAGCATCTGTTGTTTTCCAAGATGTAATATGGCAGTAAAACTCTAAATTTTCACCTTTAATGTATTGCATCACTTTTTTTACATCGTCAATTTTTTTAGAATTAATCGGCAATGGTTGAGAATAAGCAGGATAACAAGGCAGCTGAGGAGATGCTATATTTTGTTTCAGCAATTTGAAGATATGTGATATGAAGCCATTTATGAAATCGTAGCACTTAACATACCCAGGTGTTACACTATCGTATTCAAACTACCTGTAGTTAGATATCATAAAATTTACTGTTGCTTCAGGTCTTGATTTCACAGATTTAGACGTTTTTTTATAGCTGGGCGGCCACCAGTTTTTAAAATCTAGGATATCGCGATGCGTAACATATTTGACAGTAAACGGATTGGTCTTTCTACAGGACAGCATCATGCTTTCATATTCTTCTGGAACGTATATTCGGTAGTGTTTCCTAACCAACTTCTTTAGAGTTCCGAAATCTCTATCGCATGGTAGGAAGGAGTGGCCACGTATTGGAAAGTAATGCATAATTTTTTTGAACCGATTAGTTCCTTGTAAAGCCAGTAGAAATCTGACCATTGTATGGTTTCGATTTTGGCCGGGACAACCATCGGAAAATATATGCAATTCCGTTATGGACAGTGCGAGTCTCTATGTAGTCTTTAAGGAAAGTGCACACCTCATCCGGTCCTTTCCGGGCTTCACCTTCATGATAGATGTAAAACTGTCCACTGTTGTCTTTCAAGTTGTGCACTTCAAATGCGTACACCCATAGTTGCCGAAAATAAAAAATTTCTTGTACCGGTATGTGCGGCAGAGGGAGATGCTGAATAAAATCGAATGTTATTGCTCCTACTTCTGGTCTTTCCCTGCACAGCTTTTGAACCTCGTCAAGTTTTGAATAAAACTTTTTGGCTCGTCTTTTATGCACCATTAGTTCCGCCACAGCAACTCTCTTCGCATTATCATCAAGAGTATCGTTTTTTAATTTAGCATTCAACATTTCGCATTCAGAACAAACATCTACTTGAGGCCTTCCGAACCTAAGTGCATAATTTTCATTGAAGTATTCTAAGAAAAACTTATACTTGATCACGTTTTCCAGATCAGGATTTTTCTTCAAGAAAAGGTCATGCATAATTTTAACATTTAAATTCGCGTCCAAATAATGCACAGGTTTTGTGGAGTAATGAGCTGTCTTAAGGGGAAAGGATTCGATATGTTCTCTAATTTTAACAATAAAATTTTCTGGTATTGTGCGTGGTCTGTTATTGTGCAATCCTCTTTTATCTTTTGGAGACTCACCCGCTTGAAGTAAATTCGTTAATCTTTGAACTTGAATGTGTGAAACAGCATACATACTCATGAAGGCTTTCTTACACACGGGGACACGTTCAGAAACTCTTGATGCATTATATAAAAAATTTGAGGACCTTGGTTTGCCACCGGAATCAGATGGATCTCTAGGTCTCCTTCTTGAAACGGGTACTCGGGTAATCAATCCTTGCAAAAATGTGTCTTGCTCATTTTTCGGTTTTCCATCATACAGCTTGGACACAAGATAGGCTTTCTCTTCGATACTGAATTTGTCGGTGCACTTCCTTTTACACCTAATATCGAAAGAAAATTGAGATATTATTTCATATTCACACATTTAGAGATATACTCACAAGCATGGCAATCCAGACAGTTTTTCAGGGATGGTTTTTCCAGAAGTGCTTATATACGAACTACCACTTAAACGCAAATTCTTAACTCGATTGTTCTTCCAATTATCAAGATTCCTCTTGCGTTTCCTGGCACCATGGATATTTTCTTCATCATTAGCTTCATCACGACTAGACATTTTGCATTATTTAGCTTAAACAATGCTAATAACTGCACATGAATACGCGATCAGCAATAATATTCGAATAACTGACATAACCTTTATTTAACTTGTCAAAGGCGGATTCGCTTATATCTGTACGGTCAGTATAAGAACAGTACAAGTCCTGGACTTGTACTGTTGTCAAGCTGACTAATGGAAATGGGAGGAGCGTACAGCAGCAGTGTTCGTATTATTGATACTGTTCTTTCGCTCAATGGATAGAGCTTTAACATATGAGCATTTTGGCTATCTCAGATGAAAATGGCCATTTCTGGACTTGTACTGTTCTTCAACTGACCGATTCGATTGTATTTTGTTGGAAGCTTTGCCGAAATAAGTTAGACTATTATATTTAATTCCTTCTGGTTTGATCATCAATTCGAATGTTCAAAAAAAAAAAAATTATAATAATTTATTTTCCTTTTTGACAAAATTACATTTGTAGAGGAATTGTCAAATAGCAAAAGAAGATAACACGTTTTCTTTAAAAAAACGTCTACAGAATATAAACATCAACTAATATATTCTTTAATTTAGCCTTTTAGAATAGGAGTCTCAATGACAGATTTGGGCAGTTTTCTGAAGAATTGTGGCCCCAAAGAGTCGAGTGATTTACATCCTACCTTATTCTTATTGTAAGGAACATAGAAATTAATTTGATTACGCGAATTAATCTAATGTTCATCTTTTACTAAAATAAAAATACTCTTATTATATACATATTTCGAAGACAAACAAATATAAGCTTGGAAGAGTTAATAATCCAAGTTTTTTAAAAAGACTACTACAGGAATATGTACTGGAAACACAAAATATACTTCTAATTAGCCTATTCTGTGATAAAAAACCTTACACGTAAGCGACGACTAACCCCTGAAAATGAAACCGTATCGTAATTGCGGTTCTGCGTGAGCATAATAAAGCGATACTAGTTATTTTTCGTCTGAAACAGTGCGCAGGTTTTTAAACACTATTCAATTTTCCCGAAACATAATCGATTTTTAAAATTGAGACATTCATCCAAATAGACCACTGAAAATTTCACGGTATTACTTCGTTCAAGCAGATTTTCTCCTGCATAAACTTTCACTCTAGAGCATTTCCACTGGTAATTATGAAACCGTATGAGAGCCGTTTTATTGCAGTTAAGAAATAAGGAATTACTCCCAAAACATTTATTCGTTGCATCTACTACTTCATTACATTTGCGTTCCAAACTAGTAACCAGATTTTTAGATACTAAAAAAAAGCTATCATCAGCATAAACAGTCATTGCATCTGCAGAAATACAGTCAATATCATTTATATAGCGAATAAACAGGATCAGGCCCAATATAGAGCCCTGAGGGACACCTATGCTTAAATTTACACATCTAGAACCGATCTGTTGTTCCATTTTTTCATTGCTGAAAGAAATGCAACATATTGTTTTCTGTTTTCAAGGAATGTCTTTATCCACTTTGAAGCAGAATCATCTATTCCATATTTCGATAATTTAGCTAATAAGACCATGTGATCGACTCAAAAATTATGAAATAGTTTTGAATTCAATCATAGATTGAAGGAAAACAGAAAATTTATTGCTGTTGAATGAAGAATAAAATTTCTTGTTAATTTCAATGATTGTTGCATTTAAAAAAAAATTCACGCCAAAATGCCAAATTTTCTGTTCAAATCTTGATAAGTTAAGGAAATTGAATTTGTCTTCTTTTTATTTTTCAGTTTTAACAATTCTATACATTCGCCGATATTCACACTGACAATTTTCGATAAAGTATTTTAGTTAACACTGCTAAATTTTTACAAATTTTAACCATATTTTTTTGTCTTATGTTCTATCAGAGAAGTACAAATAGGTACCATGATATTCTCAAATAAAGTTAAAAATGTATCATTGATAAGCGACGAAATGGTAATTCAATGAAACTTTCGACATTTGCGCATTCCTGTAATTTATTCCATGAAAATTACTAACAATATTTATGAGGTACGTATCTGTAAGCGTGTTTCCCACTCAGTCTATTATCTGCATCCAATTGAAGTACGAAAGTGAACACTATTGTGAGATATAAATCTCCTCCCTATTCTTGAATCAGAATAGAAATTCCATCCCAATCCACAATTGAATACATAAAAGGATTACACCTGAACAGAGAAACATACAAGCCGATTGCGTTATACCTTCCAGGAATACGGATGATAATGAGGCAGCGCTCAGCGGGCTTGACACTGTTTTGAGCCCCCTCGACCTCCTTTTGTTGTATGGCGTTGGGAGAATGAATCTTAACTGGAGTGTGTCTCTTCGTTAATTGACGGCGCTGCCTTGATTCGGGGCTTCCGATTTATTTAGGTGAAGAGGTGGAGAGAGTATGCTAAATATGTATTCAATACATCATTAACTATTGTAATTTGTTGAAATTAGATGCTAAATAACTTTTTCAGCTTTAATTAATTTATTCAGAATAAAATACTGCCGGTTTCAGCTAAATCAACTTCACTCACAAAACATATATATATATATATATATATATATATATATATATATATATATATATATATATAAGATAAATATATATATAAAAAAAGATATATATATATATATATATATATATATATATATATATATATATATATATATATATATATATATATATATATATATATATATATATATATATATATATATATATATATATGAATATATATATATATAAATATATATATGAATATATATATATATATATATATATATAATAATATATATATATATATATATATATATATATATATATATATATATACAACCGAAACCCTTTTGCGGCAGCTACTTTGATTATTTTTCACATATCTTTGTTGACGGTAGAATGAAAATGATTCAAGATTGTCAATCGCCTTATAGAGGAACTATACAAAAGATTTCTAATTTTCAATAATTTTCCTGGATATATATATATATATATATATATATATATATATATATATATATATATATATGAATATATATATATATATATATATATATATATATATATATATATATATATATATATATATATATATATATATATATATATATATATATATATCAGATTTCCAATGAGACGGAAAGCCAGCATATGTCCACGAAACACATGAAATGCAAACTGAAATAGTAACTTGTCGAATCTTCGCAACTTCTGTTCAATGACAGTTATACAGCTGTTTTTGAGCTATTAAATGCTATTATTTCTGCTCTTGAGAATAGGGAGGCTCCTTTGGCGTTGATGTTCGACTTATCTAAAGCCTTTGACTCTGTCATACACACAACACCTCTTGAAAGATTGGAGTCAAAAGGCATTCGGGATATCTCTCTCAGATTTATTGGAAGCTATTTGAATAATAGGCAACAGAAAGTTATAATCAACTCAGGTGGTAACATGTACCACTCTGAGTATAGGGTCCTTTCAAGAGGAGTCCCTCAAGGAAGCGTGCTTGGCTCTTTACTTTTTGTTATTTGCATAAATACTCTTCCTAATGTAGGCTATGCTGTTGGCTGCACACTCATTTTTTACGCTGACGATAGCAACTTCTTCATTGAATCTACTGATGTTGAATCGTGCTTAAAGATTGGTGGTACGATGGCTGCGGAGAAGGACAAATGGTGCAGTGACAGTAGCTTAGTCATCAATAAGAGCAAAACTCAAGGCATTGTTTTGTGTTTTAATAAACCTAAAAGTAGTTGCCCATCATTTTTGTGTATTAATGTTGACTACAATATCCTTCTAGGAGAAATCGTCAATTTCCTAGGTATTACATTAGACATACACCTAGGATGGTCTCCACATGTTAATAAAACTAGAAAAAAGTTAAACTCTGTACTATACATCCTTGTGGTCATCCAAAGCAGGATAAACTCTGATTGTGTTCGCACTTTATATTTTTCTAACTTTTAGTCTGTTATGTCATATGGTATTATCTTCTGGGGTAATTCGCCTTCTGCAAAAGATATTTTTTCATCTCAAAAAAGAGGTATGAGAATTATGTTCAGTTTAGTTTACAGGGGATCTTGTCGGGGTGTTTTTAAAGCTAATAATATCTTAACGTTTCATGCTTTATATATCTATCGACTTATGATCTTTTTAAAACTGCATCCGCATTATTTTAACAAATATATAAATAAAAACGCAACCCTACGAATATTTTGGTTTCATCTACCTATTCACTATAGCTCTAGGTTTTCCAATGGCCCTTCGTATATGTCTATTCGAATTTTGAACCTATTGCCTAGGTGTCTGCGGTTAACTGAAAGTATTGGGGTCTTCAAAAAGCACCTATCTAAATATCTTATTGATTGTGAACCATATTCTATTAATGAGTTTGTAAGTTTGTGTAATATTTGAAGCTATTTTTCTTTGTTTTGAATTGTCAAACTTTTTTCTATATATTATCTTTATTTCGACTTGTTTCATTTGTATTAAGAATACTTATTGGGATGAATAAATTGTATTGTATTGCATTGTATTGTACTGTGGTCCATGTAGATCCCATCTCAAGGATTTGAAATAAAGAACTCTCACTGCAAGCCAAACCTATGTCCATTAAGAAATCTTCACTATTGTGATTTATGTCATGGTGCACTAAAGTAGTTGTGATTTCAGCAGCAAGCACGAGAGACAGCGCTTGAAAAATACTAGCAGCAATAATTCGCAAGGATCAAACAAAAGTATATACTCCATAGTTGACGTCTTAGTGTTCATTGGAAACGAATTTGAATAAGGAATAAGGAAAATAACTGCCAATAATAATAATAATGGTGAATAACAGAAACATGGTAACCAGAACAAAAGACATATTTTTCGGTCTCATTTAATTTCATCAGTGACTAGATATTGAGTGAAATGATTAATATTCTCATGTTCACCTAATCTTAAGGAAATATAACATAATATAATATATTATTAGTTATAAATGGTGATGGTCACTGAATCTGCGACGTTGTCACATCAGATTGCATCAACTGAATTTAAGTGTCTTCAGTTCTAGATATCTGATTAATCTATCGCCTAGTAACACCATTTATTTAGTTGAATTGGGGCCAGGGAATAAATAAATCTTGCCTTTGTTAATTGGTGATGCGTTAACTTGAGACTTTCGGGTAGGAAGGGTAGAAAAGAGACGATAAAACTTCTGATTCAAATTCGGTCGGAAAAACATAATTGTTTAGACGTTGGAGACTAGATTAAACTGCTTGGGCAATTTACATTCCAAAAAATTTATGGATCTGGGTTGTTATACTGAAATGGTTACGGTCTGTTTACTGCTCCCTTATCATGACAGAAAATGAATAAACAATGAAGATAATGTTTTCTGATTCGCGAACGAGAAAATATAACTTGATGTAGATTTAACCAGATGAATAATATTTGGATTCAGAAGAAATTTTGATCATTATAAATTTGAGTCGTCATACATTTTTTTGAATTATATGAATATATTCGTTCTGAGAATTTATAACTGCAAAACTTTGTGGACAACAATATAAAACAAAGTTCCTTATGCATTTTTCCCGCACTGTGTTGTTGTTGTTTATCGATTTTTGTTTGATACTCTTTTTCACGCTGAGCATATGATTTCACTATTAACTCTTTGTAATGTATATAAATTGTGAACAATGGAAATACATGTATATTAACTTGTATCAAGGTAAACATTTTTATTAACACACAGTTTTTTACACATACTTGCTGCAGATTCTATTACTCGAATCTCAATAACAAAATTGCAATAACGAGACATTATAAATCAATTATTTTCAAAAAAAAAACAAATATATAAATTGTTACTATAAATATATTGAACGTTTTCACTTTGAAAACCTGCTTATTAAAATGGGTGCGATTAGCAAAGTTGGACCAAGGACCAAGATAGTTTTTCGTTTCATGACTTTTTATGATGCTTGGCACCAAAAACTCAATTTATATATATATATATATATATATATATATATATATATATATATATATATATATATATATATATATATATATATATATATATATATATCAGGCGCGGATCCAGAGGGGGGGAACTGGGGGAACGTCCCCCCCCCCCCCAAATGGCCTGGGACACACCTAATTGTTTCGATTGGGAGCTACTCGATTTACCATTGCCCAAAATACCAGTACCTTTTGAATATATAAAAGTTCCCCCTCCAAAAGTCGGGCCTGGATCCGCGTCTGATATATATATATAAACAATAAATCTTGTTTACAGGACAAATGGCGCAATAGTTTTGAGAGTTTGTAGGTAGGTAGTTTCGTATTATATCTTGGATGGGATTGGTTTTGGTTCGAATTGGATGGGGGGTTGACCCCCTGAGGGGAAAATAAATCTTGTTCACACGATGAAGGGCGCAAGTTTGTAAATAGGTATTTTCGTATGATATATTAGATGGGTCTGTTTTTGGTTTGATTTGGTTGGGAGGTTGACCCCCCTAGAGGGGAAATAATTCTTGTTTACAGGATAAATGCCGCTATTTTGTAGCAATAGGATTGAGAGTTCATAGGTTGGTAGTTTCGTATGATGTCTTGGATGGGATTGGTTTTGGTTTGAATTGAGTGGAGGGTTGACCTCCAGGGGGAGGAAATAAATCTTGTTTACACGGTTAAGCTCGCAACTTTGGAATAATAGGGTTGGAAGTTTGTAGATAGGTATTTTCGGAAGATATCTTGGATGGAATTGGTTTTGGTTAAAATTGGTTGGGGGGTTGACCCCCTGGGGAAGAAATGAATAATGTTTACATGATAAAGGGCGTAATTTTGGAGCAGTAGGATTGAAAGTTTGTGAGTAGGTAGTTTCGTATGATATATTTGATGGGATTGGGTTTGGGTTTGGTATTTTTGGATTGCTTGGGGGGTTGACCCCCCAGAAGAAGGAATAAATCTTGTTTACACGATAGAAGGCTCAATTTTGAGACCATAGGGTTGAAACTTTGCATGTAGGTAGTTTCGTATGATATCTTGGATGGTATTTATTTCGATATAAATTGATTGGGGTGTTGACCCCCGGAGGAAGAAATACATATTGTTTACACGGTAGCGGGCGCAATTTTTGATTTTTGCATTTGGAACAAAAATCATAACTGTATGAATAGATTTGTTAAACTGGATACGTTTTGAAATCCTGCTTTTCTAATGCAGCTCGCTGCGATAGATTTTTTTTATAGTTGTTCTCGCAGAACGTCATATAAATCATTTTATTTAGAAAATTCTCTATTTGGCTTGAATACCTGTCAGTTTCTGATAGGTGGCTCTATGATTTGCATTGATTTATTCGAAGTTGCTGCGCATTATGTCGATGAACTGTACACTACTGATGAGCTCGTTGCAGAGCGAAACAGCCTCTCTAGTGTTTGCATCGTGCGTGGCGCTGATTTCGAATGTTCTAACATTTTCCCTTGAAGGATGAATGGATATTTCATGTCGTTGGATTTCATGAAACAAGCTCGGTTGATTTAAATCATGGATTTTATATCTTATTCATCATTATCATCTCAATATTTAAAACAGTCTCCATTTCTAGTGAATGCTTGAGGTTTAACATGAAAATTTTCCCTTTTCAATTCTGAAGTGACATAAATAACTGTGTAGATTCAATGAAATTAATCTAACCTACAGTCTTGTTTGTATATCAAGTTAGACATAATTCAATTCTATAATATTTCCCGTGTGTGCCAAGCACTCCGGCTGAATTTTCTGGCCATTAGCGTATCTTTCTAGAGTCGCTCTGCTGAAAAGATATACGGTAATGACGCCGCAGTTTATATGCTATCTTGGCAGGAAAACGTGCCGACCAACGTGCAATAATTAAAAGCATATTTTAGTGTTTTGCTTCATATTCCAGAAAATTTTAATAGAGTCTGAAACTGGGCCGTATTTTAAGTCGCATTATCGTCTGGAACGAAGACGGTTAAATCTGGTAGAACTGGGCGCAAAGTAATGAATGGCAGATTGCAGTGCCGGATTAAGCCAGCGCAGCCAAATTCGGCCAAGAGGCCCTTGGTTTGCTTTAGGTACTCGAATTTATGGTATTAAACTCAGATTAGAGCATTAAACCGAAAATGTGTATGCGCAGCTATGTAGGACCACGTATATCTGTGTGCGTGTAATTATACCAGTTTTTGTAATAAACTTCCTATATTTTTTTATTACTTTGACAAATTGGTTGGCTTTTTTGAAACTTTGGTAATAAAATAGTTCAAACGTATATTATTTTAATTATTCATTAGGTACAATCAAAATTACATACGTACAATCAAATTCAAATTCATATTCATGTAAGTAAATGACATCCAAGATACTTGTGTAAGAGCTATTTGAACCAATGTGTTAACGGTCACAAATGTTGGTGTTACAATAATATGGTGAAATGTAAACTGATGCAACTAAAACACAATGTTAGACTAACAATGTGAATTCAACATACAACCGTAGCAACCTTATTCTGCACTAGTTTTTATTATTGCCGTTTAGTTTTCAACTATCGAGAACTAGTTCCTAAAACAGTACCTACTCGAAGCTTATTCAAAGACCCGAACAACTCGAAAGACTCGAACTCAAAACAATTTTTCTCAAGAATGGCTCACATCTAAAGAGCATTTTACAGTTTTTTTCGTTGTGCCAAATATGAATATACATCAAATTCTAATAGTTTGATAGTCAATCCAATCCTATTTCATTTGTTCAGGTTTTACGACTAGCTCGATCGATAGCACTATCAGGGAATTTTCTTGTTACTTTTGCAGTGCTACCAACTTGCGTGTAGTACAGTGCAAGTAATACAAACACATAACTTTTGCGGCCAGCGCTCAATTTTAAAAAATGTGGTACAACGTTAAATTATTGTAAATTTTGACACCAACGTTTCTCGTGCTAGGTATTATACAACCTATACCTACGATTTAACGTGACGAAATCGAGTTTTAGATTTTCAGGTGGAAGTGCCTAAGCGCTTCGCGTTTTAGGCATGCAAGATATTTTATGCTTATCTAAACTTAATTTATTTTACTGTCAGACAGGAGTTGGAGCGCGAGGCCCCCAATTCGCGGGGGCCGTAGCATTTGCTACCCTTGCTACGTGGCTAATCCGGCACTGGCAGATTGCAAGATGGAATAATTTATTACGGAAAATTTGTGGCAGTTTCTGGGGTCCCAGAAATAGGAGTAATCTTTTTGATTGCACGGTATAATGGTTTGGATTAAGGTAATAAGGCGGTACTTCGGGCAGATTGAGGAGCGAAACGAAGAGAAATGAAATTAATTCATGCACTCGAATAGGGAAAGTGATTTGATAATTGGAACTCATCAGACAATATGAATCGCTGTAGGGAAAATTTCACATCTTATCGCAATTTTCGGGTAATAGGAACCTAGCAAATCATTCAAACTCAACAACAAAATGTCACCAATGTTTTACATCCGCGAAAAAAATATTTGTCGGGTCTCTTCGTGCCCCCTTCTCTTATTATTGACAATAATATTTCGGTTTGTGTAGATAGCAGCGTCATCATTGAACAAGGAGCGGGAATAGAAGAAACCTGTGCTCTCGTGCAAGATAAACTAATACTCCCAATGAGAACCATTAAACAGTAGACCATCGAACGACTTTTTCGGTTCCAAAGAGTATTTTAATTTCTACTTCGGTAAACAAGTAAATTTTACATAGGTTATAAAATTTTTTGTTCACTACTGTATTATAAAACTTTCATTATAGTAGGGGAGCCCGAGCTAAATGGGGATTTACTCGAGCATCGTGGGAACCTTTTGGATTGTGAAGATTAGATGCTGAAACGGAAAAAAGGTTATATGATGTATGCCATTTCACTGGAGGGAAAAACGTGTGCAGATTTACAGAAATGAACAAAAAATCGTTATATAGAAATACTAGCGCGTCAGATATTAATAGTTTATCCCACATCGTCTCTGATAACGAAGGTGAGCTAATCTGCCGGTTTGCATGGTGGGGGTGACCGTACGAGACCAAAACTCATCGCCGATATTAAAAAATGCAAACAAAAATCATGAAATTTTCTCCTAAATAAAAATAAAAATTTATATGAGAATCAATTTGTTCGTTTACAAGGGTTAATTTACTATTATAGGCTGAACTTATTTCGGGAATTTCAAGAAGGTCAAGGCGCTTTCCTTTGTTACCTGAATGCAGCAATTGGGTTTTGTTGAAATCCAGGAAATGATTAAATTTTGTACAATGTTTGGAGAAGCCAGTGGTATTTTTATTCTGTAAAATTGACTTTTTGTGTTCTTCAACACGAATGTTTATATTCCTTCCTGTCTGCCCAATATAGAAAGCAGGACATCCGTCGCAAAATATTTTGTAAACACCACTGTTTTCTCCGATGTTAGATTCTTCTTTTTTATTGACCAAGAATGAAATAAAAGAAACTTCAAGTAATACTGGGTCAATAATGAAGAAAAATCTAACAAGAACAGTGGTGTTTACAAAATATTTTGCGACGAATGTCCCGCTTTCTATATTGGACAGACAGGAAGGAATATAAATATTCGTGTTGAAGACCATAAAAAGTCAATTTTACAAAACAAAAATACCACTGGCTTCTCTGAACATTGTATAAAATTCAATCACTTCCTGGATTTCAACAAAACCCAATTGTTGCATTCAGGTAACAAAGGAAAGCGCCTTGACCTTCTTGAAATTCTCGAAATAAGTTCCACCTATAATAATCAATTACCCCTTGTGAACGAACAAATTGATTTTCAGGTATCACCTTTGTTTTTGTCTGTTTCATAAAATAAGATGTAAGACTCTCCTGTAGTCAGTCTTGATAATAAGTTCATAACTGAAACATGTCGACTATCCTTAACTCCTAAATACAGTATCTAAATATTTTTATATAGTGAAACTTAAGCCAAGTGTGTTTTATTTTAAGATTTGAACTTTCTTCTTTATGATGTTTCACCAAGTGATGTGCGAGAATTCAATCTCAGTAATTGTCTTCTAATTTTTCTTTTGGTTTGCTATTAAAGCGTGTTTTTCCAATACATAGTTTATTCCGTTCCAATCTCGATAAATACGACCTAATGACAAAGCTCTGCTGCTCACGCGTTTTTGTATAACTCATAGAGATAACTTGGATATTAAACAATAATTTTAAATTCGAAAATAATTTTGCTTCCTTCACATGAAAATTTATATATCACTTAATTTATGTTTTTATATCTATAGAATACTTGCTCTTTCAACATTCTGTTGAGATCTATGGCCATCTCATAAAGCTCGTGGAAAGAATGCTGAAATACATTATATATGAAGGAGATATCCTATAAATATAAAAAGGCCTTATTAGAGAGGAGATTTCTATTTTGTCAGTGATAGGAACATCTGGTAAGAGATGGAACCATTTATACTGAACCCCAATATTTCCTTCTTATGGGCCTATAAATTGTCAGTGGATTGGGCCATTATCCTATCCCTATAACTTGATAAAATATCTATTATGATATACTCACAAGAAAAGAGGCATATTTTCAGGCATATTGTTATTCATCGCATTGAAATTTCAAATTATTCGATGGCATCTCTCTTCTCCTTCATATTATGACAGTACCTGTAATCATTTCCAATTCTGTCTGAATATCAAATTTCGGATGGAAAGTTGCTTGAGTTGAGGCATTCAGAACTCAGATATAGAGACATATTTAATTTATTAAGGTTCACTTCGTTAGATCATTATGATGAAAATTTATATATTTGAATTCTAATATCAATATTTTAATATAATGTTTCATACTTTACTATTTGTTCGACATTTTGTAATGCAATGAAATTTGCTATTTCTTTATGATGAATATTAAATTGATATTAGATTTAGTCTTTTATATCTTATTTGCTGAAATTGTCGTTATAAATGATTGATTATACAAAAAAAATTCAGAGTTGGGGGAAGCTTCGTTCTATCTCCTATAGTTAGACATAATTTAGGAGCCTTAAAATTTCTAATTTCGTTATTATTATTTTTGACTTTTTCAGGAGATATTTTGCTGAATTTCAATCAATAAGCAGATAATAAACACATTCGAATTTTCTTATAGAATGTTTCAGTTAAGGTATAAAGTGCATTAAAATAATTGATAGTACATGTATTTCTAAAATTGAATTAAAGTGTGCATATATATATATATATATATATATATATATATATGTATATATATTTATATATATATATATATATATTTATATATATATATATATATATATATATATATATATATATATATATATATATATATATATATTTTTTTTTTTTCTTCTCGATTTGTTTTCTTGGGTAATTAAGTCTATTTACAACTGATGGTATATCTATATTTACATACACATTAAGAAATGTTTTAACGATTCAGCAATCACTGTTGCCTTCATCAGAAAAATTTTTTCTTCTCATTCATAGCTAAAATTTAAATTAAAACATAGTATAATATAGCTAATTGAGTCGACAAAATTTGTTTTTGTGTATTTTTTGTTTTTGTCGACTTAATTAGCTGTATTGTACTATGTTTTAATTTAAATTTTAGCTAAGGACGAGAAGAAAAATTTTTTCTGATGAAGGCAACAGTGATTGCTGAAACGTAAAAACATTTCTTAATGTGTATGTAAATATAGATATACCATCAGTTGTAAATAGACTTAATTACCCAAGAAAACAAATCAAGAAGAAAATATATATATATATATATATATATATATATATATATATATATATATATATATATATATATAATATCTATCAGTGGCGGCTCGTGAGGTTTTGGTTTGAGGAGGCTACAAGAGGTGTTAAAAATACACCATAGGCGAAAATTTTTAGGATTTCAAGGTCAATATAATTTAAAGAAAATCAAAGTAAAACAAGCACCCTAAGCTATTAATTTGTTTTCACTTTCGAGTGTTGACCTTCAGACCTACAACTCCTATTTACAATATTCACAAAAATTCTTCTCAGCCAATTAATCAATTCATCTATTCATCAAATTTTTTCTTTCACATAATAGGTACCTACCTACCTACTTAACGAATTTTTTAACAGCTGGTGAGAGCAAATAAAAAGTTATTATATATTTTTGAAGATTAGCGGGATTCTGCGATCTTTAACGTTAGCAAAATGATCTATAATATCCTCATAAAATTTTCTGTCTTTCGCCAAAAGTTTTACCAATTCCTTTTCAATAGACAACAAACTAATATTTTTCAAACGATCCTGGCTCATTGAATTTCGTAAATAAGTTTTAATTCTCTTAAGAGTGGAAAACGATCGCTCTACGGAAGCCGATGTCACCGGGATAGAAACAATTAGACATAAGAGTTTATAAACTTGGGGTAATTCTTGATTCAAATCATTATCAAAAAGATATTTAATAGTCCTCACATGATTTTCATTTTGCCCCAAAATTTCATTGTTATTATAAACAACACACAGTTCACTTTTTATGGCCACCTTATCAAAAAAAGTGTATTTTTGACATAAATTTTCCAAAAGGTTATCTGGAAAATTAGCCGAAAATCCGGTGAACAAATTTTTATTGAGTAAGTCGAAGAAATGCAGTTCTTTCAAATCAGAGAACCTTATTTCTATTTGACCCCTAATAGTATCCAAAATTTCATAAAATATTTGCTTATAGTGAAGCTCCATATCTGCGTAACTGAATTTCTTTCGTTTTCGGCTAAATTGAGTCGTATCATCAGAAGTTTGAAATACAGAAAATAGTTTTTTAAAATAAACTTCTGCACGAAATTCTGAAATGTTTTTCAAAAGAAACTTGAGCCGATTTCGTGAGTAAATTACATCTGAAAACTTCTGCTGTAAGATTTGAAAAACTATTTTTGTTTGTTCAAAAATTAATTTAAAGATGTTTGAAAAATATATAAATTCCTTATCTTGTAAGTAAGATATTAATCCGCGTGCTGTATTTAAAGTTACTTTATCGGTGAAAAATTCCTCACTTTCAACTAGGTATAGAATTAAATCCTCAAATCCTAAGCGGCCCCAAACAGAGACATTTTCACTAGTAAAAAGTAAACACTGCGAACAAAATAATTTATTTTTTACCTGTGATCCGGTTAGGCAAGGATTTCTCTCATAATTCCGTGTATTAAAACCGCGGTTTTGCTTTCTGTTACGCTGCACCAAATTGTTTAATTCAGGGGTAGGTTTTTTTTGTTTTTATCAAAACTTTATCCTCATAACTTAGGGCACTAAAGTTATGGGATAACAAATATTCCACTAAGTCACCATTGAAATTTTTGAAATTAATTTCAGTAATCAAACTCATTTTAAAACAATACGCGTAACGCGAGCTGATTCCGGCGTCCATTATTCAGACAGTACGAATTACGATCATACTATGATTCAATCAACGACTTTACTCGATGTCATTGAGATTCTATAGTTGTGATTAGTCGACATTATATAAGACTGGACTTTATCGGTGTTGCCATGTACATGTGTTTTGGTTTTCTATTTCAATGAAGTATTCATTCGGAGTATTTGTTTTTGAGTGTTGTGAGTTTGCTTTTCTGTGGCAGGCATAATGAACGTTGAGAATATACCTTTCTAAGCTTTCCGCAGCGTTGCCACAAATCTTGAAATGAATGAAATGCAGTAAATGTAAATACCTTCTATCTTAATTAATAAATTATATTATATAATGTAGGTTGAAAGGAAGGTAGGTGCATAAAATAATATGATTTTGATTAATATGAATATGCTGAATGCTGACTATTCAATATAATATATATATATTGGTGATACACGGAATATTATTGAGGAGGCTTAGCCTCCTTAGCCTCCTTTGACCGCCCCTGATATATATATATATATATATATATATATATATATATATATATATATATATATATATATATATATATATATATATGTATATATATATATATATATATATATATATATATATATATATATATATATATATAAATATATGTGTGTGTGTGTGTTCGCATGTCATTATTGTTCTTCCTAGAAACTGCTCGGTGGTTACTTTTTGAAGTCTCTTTACAAATAGTAAATTTATTCTATATTTAGAAGTTGAAAATAACATAACGCCAGATATTTGTCATTTATTCGGAAATTAATGCCAAACATCAAAAGTTATATTATTTTTAACTTGTTTCAATGTTTTGATGAAGTAACTGTTCGTAATGAAACATCCACAACTTCCCAATAAAAACTTTCTTCCATCGAAACGCGTATTTTCGTTGAATATCGAAAAAAATAATATCTTCCAATATCGAAAAAATGAAATATCTTAATCTATGTCAAATAATCAACATGTTGTTGCTTCATTATAGTGAAATCCTGAAATAGTTTTGTTCTTTATATTGTATGTATTTATCTGTACTAAATTCCTTCATTTTTGTGATAACCTTAAAAAAATTACGATTTGATTACACTTAGTTATGAAGTTTGTTACATATGTGTTGTCTAAATGCTTTCTATCATTCAGTTGAATTGAATCTCAATTTTTTCAAAGAAAACTAGCATATCACGCATATGAATATCTCTTGAAGTTGAAATATTGCATTGAAGTGTATCGAGAAAGTTCGAATCCTCTTCAACTTATGCAATCGAGCCAGTCGATATTTTCCAGTAGATACTGGTAATTTCCCACATACACGTAATCGATACTATTCTGGGAAACTTAGCCGTATAAAAAACAGAACCCAAACAACCACGTAAAGACGAGAACTTAATGAAAAAGCTTCCACTTCCAAGTAAATTAATTATCTTGATTGGGGTTTTATCAGCAACACGTTGGTGTTCTTAGAAGAACATTAAGTTACTTTCTGTGTTTGGTAAGATGAAACTATTTTCGTGAGAAAATATATAATTAAAACTGTTTGATTAGATTCTGATAACTTTAAAATACCTATAGAATAATCCATTGTATATTTCCAAAATGGCTACAGATTTTTCAATAATTTGAAAGTAATCACAATTTCGACACTTTTTTTCACTTGTATATTAAGTATTTGTTGATTTTACCTCAGATATGGTTGCTATAAATACACTCATTATGTCCTAGGGCGTTATGAGCGGGCATAATGGATCATAACGCCCGCTCATTGTACGAGGAGAAATGGAGCAACTTCCATTGATTAAATACTTCATAATCCTTGTCGTATACGACTCTGGATTTCTCTGGAAATGAATTATTCGCAGATTTGGCTGCATTTTATATGATATTCTTGGGTAAATTCATTCATTTCCAGTATTTTTATAAGACTACACGAAGAAAGCAGCCATGACATTGTAACGTTATGAAATACCGTCCACTGGCTAAACCAAATTCTAGCCGAGATCAGTCAGTAAAGAAGATTCTGTGATTTCTAGCGTCACTTCAAATAGTAGAAGGGATAAGTTGTCAAATTCGGAACGCTAACTAAACGATCTTTCTTTTCAACTAGAGAGTTCGAGAGATTAACACATCGTAAGAATTATAATACATTTCATTTTATAGTAATCCCGAAGTTGATAAATTTTTGCTAAATATCTTTGCGCTAGGAAGCGGTAAGTGTTTCTTTATATTGATTAATGACATTGATTAAATAATTTCGATCATATTTGTGAACTTGTAGTTTAATTTTCATTTTTATTTTCAATATTCGTAATGGTCTCTGAAGTTTATGTTCTGGAACAGTTGAACAATTCTTTTTCTATATATTCACGTTAATTAACTTCAGACAAAATTTTCTCAGTTCAAATTTCCTTTTTAACCTTGTTTTTTTGCTTGTTGCGTTGATGAAAGTTTGTGTTGTGTTTTTTGCTCGAAAAAAAAACACTTTCCTTATCTCTTAGTTTTTTTATTTGATTCAAAGAACGTAGTATCGTTTGTAGATAAGATTAAGAAGGATAGGAATCTACGCAGCAAACAAAATTATTGAATGTTAATTGAACTGAAATTCGATAATGTGAATTTTAGCAAAACGGCAGGAGTTTGAAAAACGGCAGGAGTTTGAAAAACCGTAGGAGTTTAAAAAACCGCAGGAGCCCTGATTTCAAAAACAGCAGGATTTTAAAAACATCAGGAATTCCGAAGAATTTCAAAACTACAGGAGTCGCAATTTCAAAACTGCCGGAGTCTGAATTCCAGAAAAACATCAGGAGTCCTAATTCCAAAAACTGAAGGAGTCTGGATTGAAGATCATCAAAAAAAAACAGATCAGTATAATAGAAAGAGCTAAATCAAGTTAACTTTCTTAGTTTTGCATCATTCAATTCAATTGTATTTCACTTGTAATCTATGAAACAAATACTACGAATAACTAATAGATATTTTAGCAAAGTTTCTTCGTCTCATTGTCTCGTGTGAATGAATCAGGTATAGTGTAACGTAATTTCCCAAAATAATTGAACTAGTCGGAGCATTTTATTTATCTTTAAATTTTTATTGTTTCTTAAGGGGAATTCACGTTACAACATTCACTAAATATGATGACAAAAATATTCACAAACGTCAAAATATCAACAAATGACATGCCTACTATGAGATGGAAAATGGAAAGTATAGGAGCAATGAACCGATTTTAAAATCGATTTTTCATTATAATAAAATAATTTTTTCGTGAAAAATAAAATCTTGTATGCACCACGTGCGTTACTAGATCCTAACGCCCATCGGATATCATTCATCCCTCGGGCGAAAGGTCCTCGGGCCGAATTTTACCCTCCGGCCGTTAGGATCTATATATCGAACTTGGTACATAAATAACTATTATAAAGAGCAATTTTTTGGAAAATTTTATCGAAACAGCCAAAAGCAAATGAAATAGTAAACTCTCAAATAAGATTATCCATTGGGATAATCTTGTTTTTATACAAATTAATCAAAATAGTGTTCTGATAATGTAGTATGCAATATATTTGACAAAATTAAAAGGAATTCTAAGAATCGGCTAACATCTATTTTTCATCCCCCTTAATTTTTATTTTTTGTTTTTCAGAAAAAAATTTCTGTTCTATTTTTTTTATGATACAGCATTCAAAAATACATACAACCCTAAACTTTCACCCCTCTACGATCAACCCCTTTTTTTTATTTGTTAAACTCCTCGGAAATGAGTCGACCGATTCTCATGAAAATTTGTGTGCATATCGGTCAGGTCTAAGAATCGGACAAAATCTATTTTTTGTCCCCCTGAATTTTGAGGGTAATCCACCACTCAATTTTAATTTTTTGTTTTTCAGACAAAATTTTTTGTTATGTTTTTTTCTATGATACAGCATTCAAAAATACATACAACCCTAAATTTTCACCCCTCTACGATCAACCCCTATTTTGATTTGTAGATTATAAACTTTAATTTTTTTGGCAAGATTCTTATTTTTATTTTCTCATGACTAAGAATAAGAATTCCATCGCGAATTTCATTTTTTTAAATTGTATCCACAGATCCACAATAGGGTTGCAAGATGGCAATCGAAAATAACAATAGTCGGTCTGAGAATAAATAGTAATATATTTTTCATACCCCTACGTGATGAGGGTAGTCCATCCCAAACATTTTTATACATTTTTTGGACAAAATTTTTAATTTTTATTTTTTGCCGTTTGCCGGGTCAGATAGATTGATAGATAGATATAATGATAGATAAATTGTTAAATAGATAGATAGATAGAAAGATAGATAACTATCTAGATAGATAGATAGATAGATAGTTAGATAGAAAGAGATACATCTGCAGATAGATGAATAGATAGAAAAATAAAATAATTTATTTAGCAGAACAACGTTTGCTGGGTCAGCTAGTATATATATATATATATATATATATATATATATATATATATATATATATATATATATATATATATATATATATATATATATATATATATATATACATATATATATATATATATATATATATATATATATATATATATATATATATATGTTCAGAAAGATTTCCGCGGTCGGAAGTATTTGAAAAACTTGGTTCACGGAATGAACCGCGTGAAAGATTTGAAAAATCTCGACGTTTCGGCTCCTTTTCCGAAGCCATCTTCAGGAGAATTAGAAGGGGAATAATTCAGAATCGTGGCCTCAACCTGCCTACTCTTCAGAGTCAACTGACGGGCCGATCGTCGCGTGGCCGTATTTATAGGGGAGGGGGGCGTGTACTCACGCTCATCAGTGCGGGATGCACTCTGATTGGGCGTTACATGGCGACCACTGAGAAGTGGTTTCCATGCTGATGGGAGTCTGTGACTGTCATCTCTGGTGTTCCAAGAATTTGGATGTTTTTCTATTTCTACAGCTTCACGGAAAATTCGGGATTTGAAAGATCGGACGGGAGCAATAGTTCTTGTATTGGGGAAATCGATAATGTGGCCTGTTTGGGTGTGATGTTGGAAAAGGGCGTTGGAGATATCAGAGTGTCTTACTGAAAGTGAATGTTCTTTGGCACGGACCTGAAGTCGTCGGTTTGTTTGTCCTATATAAGAACGAGGACAATTGGAACAGGGAATCTCATAAACACCGTGATTTTCGTTAGGAATTTTATCTTTGACGGATCTGACCAGATGGGAGAGTTTTTGTTGAGTGGTGAATATTGTTTTGATGTTCGTGTTTTTGAGAGATCTTGCGATCTTATCTGTTACTCCTTTGATGTAAGGAAGTAATAATTTAGGTGTAGATTCTTGTTCAGTGGGATTGGAAGGAGTTAGAGGTGGGGTGATGTTTGTGTGTTTGCGTATGTATTACAGATTCAAATTTTTGAACTATGTAATTATAATAATAAACAATGAAAAATATACCACCGTCTTTTAATTTTTTAGGCCAATAGATATGAAAATGTAACACTTATTTAGATTGTCTGAAACTCTTGTTATTCAATTTTTTTTGCTCAATTTCAATTTAAATATGTGAATATAAAACATTTCATATTCCACAAAGCTATCTGAAAATTCCGTGTGAAATTTTTCAAAAATAAGCGTAATTACTCGTGTACAGAAGTCCTTATGTATTCGTTTAAAATCCAGAAAACCGCAGGCTTACTGAGTCAACGTTCGTTTGACAGAGAAAATTGCGTCGGACATTTTATCATTCTACCATTTTGAAAACCCCCAACTAGTTGAGCCAATAGTAATGTGATTAATCTGATTGCAGGTGAACATCAGCAACACGTGGATGCTCCCAGAGGAAGATTTTCCTGTATTTTATCGATATTTCCGGGATCGTATATCTTGGTACGAAGCGGATGCTGTGTGCCAGTTCCACCATGCTAATCTAGTTACCGGTAAGTGGTTTCTACCTCATTAGCACGCTGATGTTGCCTTTTGCCTTGAAGATGGTGATATCGAAAATACTCATATATCTGCACCTCGTGTGCCCCATCATCGTATGAAATGATTTCTTATTATTTTTTCATCAATGATTGTATGTTTAATAAATTGAATCCCTTCTTTTAGATATTCTCATAATATACAGGGTGTTCTAAACACGGACGTCTAAATAAGATGAAGTATTAGAAGAGGCAATTTCCAATAAAAATAACCAAATATATTAGGATCAGATTGTTGATGGTTTAAAATCTATTTTCGTGTTTGTGATTTTTCTAAAAATCTCTTTATGAACTCATATGGAAAATACTTATATCACTATTTACTCATGTGATATTACTATGATAAGTTTAGCATTGATTATTAGCAATGTTTTACGTTTTTGAAGTCTCTAGTAGCTGGGTGACCGAGATTCATACTATATTTTTTTAAATCTTATTTTTTCAATAAATATATTCGAATACGAATGTGAATTAAAGTTAAATATTTTCTTCGAATGTTTTCTAGGCACTGTGATATGCACACTACAAGTGAAAAATAAACAGTATTATTATTGCAATCAAAATAAAAACATCCAATATTTTGTATAATATCATATAGCGCACTCTCTCAAAATTTGAAGGGAACGGCAACAGTATAAGTACCACAAAAATTTACGAGATGGCGCTATATGAAACTCTCAGCATGAGAACGGTCAGGAGGCAATCGCAAATAGATGTTTTGTGTGCAAAATTGAGTTTTCACAGAAAATATAAATATATAGGTAAACTTAGAAAGAAAAACTCTATATAAATTCAAAATTACTACCAAATCGTTTGATCCGTTTCCGAGATACGTAAATATATGTATGTATATATATATATATATATATATATATATATATTTATATATATATATATATATATATATATATATATATATATATATATATATATATATATATATATATATATATATGCAATAATTGCTAGTTTAAATATCAAATATGAGTTGAACATTTTATTTCCCGTTAAAAAAACACAACTACCGACTTAGTATTTAAGAATTTTTGTCCTGTATAGGTTTTTTTTAAAATTAGACGACCGCTGGAAGTGTTAAATCTAGAGATATATCGATAGTGAGCCTCAGTTGCAACATGAAAACCAAAGTACAGTGATTATCCTCCCCAACTTCAAGACAAAGGAGTGTTCGTCTCGATGTATACGAGATTCAGAATGACTGAAAGGACATTTCGGAGCTCCATCTCATTTGAAAACTGGAACCGAATACCCAGTAATAATACGTTATGTCGGGTAGAGTGGTGATCACCATTTGAAAATCACGTTATACAAATTAAAGATCCACTTTACAGCTCATAACGACATTGGATGCTGTGCTAAGCTCTTGGTGAATATTCAGTATTACTAATGGGAGATTATACTAATAACGGCAAATTTAATGGAACGTTTCGCAAATAGATAACGCTCAGGGTTATATCAAATTTGAGTAGCTCACACGTATAGAAACTCGTGAAATTTGAATAAATATAATATAAGGATATGATGTATCAGTAGAATTCGTAATTTTACAGACATTGCTAGATGTGATTATTGAAAATGATTGTATGTTTTATGGAGAACCAAATTATTAAGCAAACCAATAAAAAGCATCCTTTGGGGATCGGCGTTAATTCCAATTAAACCTCAACCATTGCTTAATCGGCTGTACAGAAGATCAGTTCTCTTTTTGTGCTTGAACTGAGTTCACGCCAATTTAGCTATTGCTTTATAAGGTCGGACCTCATCCATCATTGGAATGATGCTCTCCTGACAGTAGCTCTGCACCAATGCACTGTTGGCTTCTACTAAACTCAATTCAAAAAAGATCAGTGAGACTGGAAGACGATCCATCACCTTTTCACTCGAATTTGCCCATTGTAGGTGGGCATAACGTTTTGGACGAAAGTGTCTACCCAATTGCCTGCAGGCCAAGCGGACCAAAAAGCTATGCCCAATCAAATAATACCAAAAACTTCACGATATAGTGACACTATTTTGGTGCATGTTGTCCATTACTGGGAAGAAATCGTGCGATATAAATTGATGATAGGGTTTATCTACGCTAGATGGTACTACCACGTATGGCTCATCATCAGACAGGTCTTGCCAATATCTATCCATCCAACGGAGTATATAATATTCCTAGGAATCACACAGGGCTGATTGGGATTCTTTTCAATAATGAGCTTCTTACTAACGCTGCATGTTGAATTGCGTATGCTCTCACAGGATGAAATATATGCAACAGCTTTTTAATTACCATATGAATTGATTAACGGTTTTCCTCACTTTTCATATGAAATTTTTTAGATACATTAAACTTATTCTGAAATTATTTTTATGGAAAGATCCCTGAAAATCTTCATTCTTCCTGGGATCTAGATAGAAAAGCATAATAGTCTAGTGAAGAAACCAGGTCCTATCCTTAGTCCTTTAGTGAAAGGTGTATCTCAAACATGATAATTTAAGTAGATTATTTTGATGGATTTATGATATTCAAATGATTATTCATTTTTGGTACCAATGAAAAAACAAGAATTCAAGAGATGTATCCGAAGAAAATACATGTATTTCAAAATTATTAATTTTTTAAGTGAAATTTCAACATATTAAAACAATGGTTAAAAATAACAATTTACACATTTATTATAAAAAATAATGCATGACGCACGTTTCGGTGGAACTTCACCTTCTTCAGATGCTAATTGCAAACTAACTATGATTCTCTGTTATATCGAAAACAAGAAATGACAAATTATGTAGAAGGGGTAAATACAAAGATGGTTACAAATAATTATTAGAAAAGGAAAAACCAATTCTGAACTGCTAGTCAGGTAGTTCGGTAATTTTGAAAAGATTAAGAAGGGGGCTTGAAGTATGATCGATTTGGCTATTCAATAGGAGACCGGAATGCTTGTATTTATTTATCTGTAATGATTCTAAAAAATTAAGTTTAATTCCTTTACTTTCAGTATTTAATATTTTAAAATCGAAATTGAATGTGTGATTTTCTTGGATTAAATGGTTTGCATAATGTGAATCCGACTTCTGATTAACAAAGCTACGTTTGTGTTCTAGCCAAATCGATCATACTTCAAGCCCCCTTCTTAATCTTTTCAAAATTACCGAACTACCTGACTAGCAGTTCAGAATTGGTTTTTCCTTTTCTAATAATTATTTGTAACCATCTTTGTATTTACCCCTTCTACATAATTTGTCATTTCTTGTTTTCGATATAACAGAGAATCATAGTTAGTTTGCAATTAGCATCTGAAGAAGGTGAAGTTCCACCGAAACGTGCGTCATGCATTATTTTTTATAATAAATGTGTAAATTGTTATTTTTAACCATTGTTTTAATATGTTTATTAATTTACACCAAGTATCGGCCCAATCAATCCAAAAAATTTCAACACACTGTTTCTCCGTAACGAAGCTATTTTCGTGAGAATTGTTCATTTTAGAATATTGCGAGCACTTACCGAAGTTGGTCGAAGTACTCATGAATAATACTGTATATCAAAAGGTGTATTGTGTAACAGGAACGAACATTAAATAATCATAAATAACGCTGTATCGTTTCTTCTGTCCGTACGTGAAAGCCCTGTAGGGAGGGTGCTAAAATGTATGTCATTCATGAAATGACATATTTTAGCAGCGACGCTTGAAAATTTGTCGTATGTTGTTCATTTTTCACCGGCTTCGTGTTCGTGGTAACAAAACGTTCTTATCGGATTTTGATTTTAATTAATTGACGTACAATCTAGAAGTATGTAGCAAAAATGGATCAACTTAGGTTCAATCGCTGAGCGCATTCATCAGAAAATGTCAGATAACAAAATTTCGAACGGAAATGAGGATTCATCGACAATGAACACGAAACCGCGTTGGTTTTGCTGAAAGGATGGAAATTTGAGGACAAGGACGTGATTTTATCATGGCGCTCCTACGAGACTAGATTAATTAATTAACGAATGCTATTTTTGTGGTGGTGAAGTTCTACATGATATACGGAATTTGCTAAGAATGGATTTTTCAATTGATTTTTTCCATTCTTGTTCTTTTTCATATAAAAATTCTCAACCTCCAAACTCAATTGAAATAGGGGCGGCTAAATATAGAACTTAAAACACCCCAAGTATACAATCATCAACTCAATCTACTTGCCGAATCCTCTAAATCTAAATCATCTGCAGAAAATGTGAAGGTACGGAAAATCTCGACCAAGCAATTTCTACATTAAAATGTAGTCGCTTTGATAAAAAAAGATTATACCATCAAAAGGAACTTTCCTGAATCAACTGGATCCAAGTACAAATTTTTAACTCTCTAAGTCAGTTTGTAGGATATATATATATATATATATACATGTATATATATATATATATATATATATATATATATATATATATATATATATATATATATATATATATATATATATATATATATATATATATATTTAAATATATATATATATATATATATATATATATATATATATATATATATATATATATATATATATATATATATATATATATATATATTTATATACCAATATAATGAACGAAAACAAAATTTGAATTGACTACGTTTATTATCACAAAAATACTTTGAAAAATACAACACTGCGATTGCAATTTCGGTCACTAGACCATCATCGGGCAGATTGAGTCAAGAACTGAATACTTAATTATAGATTTGCGCTAACGGGTGGGAAAGAATTATTGCAGGTACCTAAATAGACAAGAGGAATACATTTCAAGAAGGGCTAATAGAAGTGGATTTCCCAAATTGGTACAATAAAATGTTCTCAGAAAAATCATTATTGTTTGAATACACTAAATATAGGAGAATATATCAAGTGAATCTGGTCGTTCAGAAAGATATCTTTTGCATTATGATTGTGTTTAAAAATTTTTAATGATTCTAAGTAAGCAAGTTTGGTTTCTTTCGGTAATTTGTGCATAATTTGAAAGTTATCTATTTGTGGAAAGGGGTATTGGTTTTCACGGTAATGATTTGAAAACGTTGAATCCGTTTTATTTTTCAAAAAAGATTGTTGGTGTTCTTTAAATCTTGTCTTGAACGATCGACCAGTCTGACCTATATAGTAAATTCAAGTTTTGTTTTTAATCATCATGTTAAATTATCACGTAGTAACGACGGATACCATCAACTATACCAATATAGTTGAAAAAAAATAATCTTTGTGGAATGAAACTACTTGACCATCCCCTATAAATGCCGATGATATGACGTATAGATATGTCAGCAAGTCAAATATTTCACCCTTTGTAATAAGTTCTTGACAGTACACCATAGAGTAACACTAAGTTGAAGCAAATTGAAAACATATTCGACTTGCACAAGAACAAGAATTTGGAAGTGAAACTAAGTGTCTGAGGATTTGTGTGAAATCAAATGATGCATGTATCTGCTTGTACTATTGAAAGGGATTTACGCATAGATCAATAAAGCTTTCAATTTGTTGCTATTAATAGAGAAAGAGTAACGATATTATTTCTGGGTGTACAAAACAGATTTACAAACCACTCTCGCATTTCACTTTTTACTTTCGATACTGAGCAATAGTAGTTAGATATATTATTTTCGGGGAAAATTTGACTTTTTTATGAAAATAAAACTTTTCAATATGAGTTGAAGAACTTTGAGGGAATAATGAACAATTCAATCGTTGTTATTGTTTGCAAAACAACAATGGGTGGCTGATTTATCTGATACTACCCAGAATGCCGTTCGAAAAATTTCCAATAAACCAATAAACATTCCAATTACTCCATATAGAATTGAAGGAACGAGCACTGCATTTCGATATTTTTTGTACTGAAATTGCAAGAACTGGCTGAAGGTTTTTCGTATTGCTTTTGTCAATTCGATACCAAAGCCAGTTCGAAAACTGACTAGTATTTCGATGAGGTTCGAATATCAGTTCAGGTTTCTCTTTACCCTTAATTGAACTAAATCGTGCAATGTTAGTAGTACTGCATCTGTAGAAATTATATTCATTTTAAGTCGTATTTTCACCGAATATGATAAATTATTGGACTGTTTTAAACGTAAATGAAGAAGCTTGGGCGTGGTTTCTTAATTCGTTTCATACTTGCTGGACGACGAATGTTGAGGTTCTGGAGATGTATATTTTTCCCCCGCTACAATTTGGTATTCCGAGCGGTTTCCTTCGGAGCAAAATATTTTAAATGAGCTTCTTTACTAGGATTGCTTTGGAATAAATTTCGTCAAAATTATGGGATATCCAAATTATGGTGAAGAGACTGGCGAGTAGATGCGATAGCGAAAATTGTTCCAGCTGGTGGCAAAAATTTTAGAGATTAATTTTGAACTAAAGAAGTTCAATTTTTTGGAGAGGATATGGAGCGAAAAAAATTCCTTCTCAAAAATTGTTTTTATGAAAATTTGTACAAGGTATGCAAGGGAGGGTAGCTCAATGTTGTCATTTTTTTCAAAAGCTGCATTGTTCTGTAGAAATTTTATATCTTATTCAGGTTTTAGAGCGTTGCGCGTCCCTACCTCCCTTCCAATGGTGATTTTAGTTGTTTTAAATATTTTCTGTGACCGGCGTAATATTTATGGAGAAATATCATAATTTTTATAGCGATTTTCAGTAATAATTAAGAGGAAAAATTAAGAGCCCATACGCTTTAAGTACAATCGTTTTTGAGCATAGATTAATTTAAAAGAAATATAATTACATCAATAATGGGAATATTTCAAGAAATAATAAAAAGTTAAATAAAATAGAAAGGGATTCGAAAAATGCCTTCGAATATCTCGAATGAATATGTGACTTCTTCAGTTGCAAAATTAAGTGTACACAACATCATCTGTATCGAAATAGGCTACGAAACTATTCAATGCGACATAATAGTAGGGGAGCCCGAGATGCTAAATGGGGATTTACTCGAGCGTCGTGGGATCTTTTGGATTGTAAAGATTAGATGCTAAAACGAAAAAAAAGGTTATAATATGATGTATGACATTTCACTGGGGGAGGGAAAAACGTGTGCAGATTTTCAAAAATGTAAAAAAAATCGTTATATAGAAATACTCGAGCGCGTCAGATATTAATAGTTTATACACCCGACATCGTCTCTGATAACGAAGGTAAGTTAATCTGCCGGTTTGCATGGTGAGGGTGACCGTACGAGACCAAAATCTATCGCCGATATTCAAAAATGCGAAAAAAAATCGTGACATTTCCTTCAAAATTAAAATAGAAATTTAATCTCGTGCTCGAGAATGTCAAGGTTACGTTTTATTTTTGCAACTTTTTTAGTTTCCTATTTCCTTGCCACGTGAAAATCGTCAGATTAGTGAAATGCATACTCTTCTCCATGTAATTAACTCACCTTGTCTTAATCTGACGCGCTCGAGTTTTTCGAACGATCGATTTTTTTTAGTAATCTGATCGGCTGCCCTAGACGACCCCCTCCGTATTAAGGGTTCATGTATGGTGGGGATACTTAAAAGGGTGCAAGGTTTCCTCCAATATGTTATTCTGCCGCGCTTGAGTTTATCCCAAAATACCCGCTTGGGCTCCTCCTCTACTATAATACAAGTAATCTCATAAATGCCATAAAATGCAGATTTTCTTATTTTTGGTTATCGTATCTCTCAATTCGCAATGTCAACGATACTGTTGAGATATTGCGATACACTTCGCCACGAGAGCACGTTCACAACACGAATTAGAATAATTGCGATCCCGACGCAGTGTGATGTTAGGAATAATCGTGAACGAATTATCATGTGGGTCAGATTGGATGCTGAATCCTGGCTAATTCGAGACCAGGACGGGCGGAAAACGGCTCGGAAAATTCAAGAACGGTGCGCGATCGTGACGACCCTTCTCGTATTCACTCTGATTACCGGATCTGCGAAAATTGTGCAAGGCTTTTCGCAAATCGTATCAGAGATGGGTGGAACCGTCTCAGGTAGGTATAATTTTATGAGTACATTTAGAAATCTAATGTATGTCATATGAAAAATCGATAGAAGATAAGTTATTCATGTATTAGTTTATATTCAATAAATTAAATAAGTATTGAAACACTTTTCTGAAAACCACAAACTTTAATTTTCGTCTAGTTCCGGCTTCTACAGCATTCTCAAGAAGTAACTCAATACATATTTCATAGAAACTGCAAGTTGAATATTAAAATTATTTTCTCGGTTTATTACCGTGTTCTTTTTCTTCTTCCGTAGCTTTACAACCCAGGGTGGGTTTTTGCTGCCTGCATCCATCTGTTACGGTCTACTGCAATTTCCTGCAATCTATTCACTTCGATTTCCAGAGTTGAGAGGCCCTTCTTTATGTTATCTCGCCATCTCAATTTAGGCCTTCCTAGCGGCCTCTTTCCTTTGGGGGCCTCCTCCCATACAGATTTAATGATTCTTTTGTTCTGACTTCTTTGTATGAGGCCAGCCCATCTCAGCCTATTTGCTTTTATTTCTTGTATGATGTCCGGGCTATTGTACAACTGGGCTAGTACAGCGTTAGTTCTTATTCTGTAATGGCCTGTTTCTGGGTCGCGGTAGGGACCGTAGATTTTTCGGAGTATTTTCCGCTCAAAACGTCTTAAGATTAGAGTTTCATTTACGGTCATGGTCCATGTTTTACATGCATATGTTCTGACGATGGTCTTATATTTATATGAATTTTGAGGGTCTAGAGAGGTGCTTGGACATGAAGAATGATCTTAAGGCGAAGTAGCACTTATTTCCTTGTGTAATGCGATGTTTGATTTCTTCATGTATGTTGTTGTCTGCTGTTAATATTGCTCCTAGGTTTTGTACATGCTCACAAGTTAAATTCGCCGATTGTTACGTTTTGACGCAATCGATCACGTGCGGGGTTGCTTGTGACGAGCATGTATTTTGTTTTATTTCCATTAACACAGGTTTGTTACCTGGTGATAATAAATTGTAATTCAATCGCTGGGTTTCAAAAATTACCAGAGGCTCAACAGGGGTGAGTGGTTTAGGTCTGATTTCATTTTATTTAGTTCAGACGGGAAGATCTTTCATAATAGAATCAAAAAACACTGAAGAAGTTATGTTAATTATAAAAGTGACACCCATGATTCTAACCATTTAATAGAAGAAACACATGATTTCAACCATGATTTTAAAATTTCACATAACGAAAATAAGTCTCAAAAATTGAATGTATTAGTATCTATGGAAATTTTAAAACCTAAATCTTCAGATCTTTTACTCAATGAGCAAACTGAACTTAGTAATTCCCCGTTATTAGAGCTAGTATTTGAAACCTCTTAATAGTTAATCATTCCAAATAAATCATTACCTGTTATACCGTTCTGGGAATCATAAATACAACCCCCTGTTATTAACACCTATAAGTAGAATATTTCAGATAATATATAAACACTATGATATATTTTAAGAATGAGTTTGTAACTGAATCTGATGAAGACACTGTGTTGTCGAAACAATTGTCAATTAATTCTGAATATGGTGGAAATTGAGTTTAAATAAACGTGTTCTTATTTCCATATATCAGAAATTGAAGTAACTTCAAATTCCGTGGTTCAGAAGGTTTAGAACATATTTAAATACCTCTCTCACATCTCAAAATTTACTTTTGACGCAGTTCAATTTCCTATTTTTATCAGGGAAACTACGATTGAAAATCTAATGCCCTTAACATGAACATAGTGTGAATGATGCATTATATTTCTATTTTGCGATTGTAAAATTATTTCATCTTTGAGTTTGATAATGAAACTTGTCATGTTTCAATATATCAAAATAAAATTGCGTTTTAATTGAATGTAGAATCGAATAAATGTATCCACTAATGGACAATTGAATTTTATGCAATGACACGGATAATTAAAATGTAGATCCGACATTGCAATATTCTACGTTTACCGAGCCGAAACGAAAATAATTGACGTAAAAATCGAATATTGGTTTCGAATTTATCGAATGGAAACGAAAATATGACCGTAATGTTATTTATTTCTATATAAATTTACATTTACGATTTACCAAACTGACGTGAATTGAATAATGGATTTCATGAAATTATGTTGGCCGTCGTGACTTTTCAAAACTTCCAAAATCCCGAATTTAGAGATGCATTCGAGTTCAACATTCAGGGTTTCATGAAATTTGCTAAATGGACATACGAGGATAGACGATGAAGAGTTGAATCATTTATCCATTTGACAGTTTTCCCTAAAATAACATATGCTAGAAACAGTTTTTCAAGAAGATTTAATATTTAAAAAAATTAAGTTTTTCAAATCTTTTATATATTAAATTTGTCTGAATTTAATTTTCGAACGAAAGAAGTATGGAAACTTCGACATAATTTGACTCGCTGCTGAATTTTTGTATTGGTGCAGGTTAAGAGTGATTAAGATTTCGTATAACTATAGAAATAGATATAGAAATATATTCACTATCAATACTTACATAGCAAGTCAACACAATTTAAATTTGACTTAATCTCAACAAACGGAGTGTAAAATCTTATGAAAATTACTATCACAAACAAGTAAACGAAAAGCATATTAAAATACACAAAGAAAACACTGGAGATTCACCAAATTCAACTGCAACAGACGTTCAAAAGCACTAAAATTTCTTAACGCTGTAGAATCAACCTTCCAATAAAACTTCCTTTAGCATTCTCTTAAACTTTGTATTGCTAATATAGTTGGAATTTAGTTTATTATATAATTTAATGGCGATATAATTAAAATAACGTTGCGTTTTTATAAGCGATGTTTGGGAAGGGTATAGTTGGCACGTTTTCTTATATGATGTTCATGGAAAGGTGTGTGGTATAGAAATTTTTCCTTGTGTTCGTGAAAATAGGCAAGACATTGAGGAGGGTGTATTCCGCGTTGGGCGCTTTAAGCGCTCATAAGCTTCGTTTTCTGTGGTCGACTCGCGCTCACAAACGCTTTACACTAAGCGTAAGCTAACCTAACTTTTGTTGTTGGATAATTATTAAATTTGTAATGAAATGTCAAAGCACGGTATTTTCGTGAACTATCCTGCTTTTGTCTACCTATGCGCAAAAAGAAGATCTGACATCGCCTTTAATGCGCACATCCAAAGCGTGAGCGTCTCTAAGTGCTAGTAGGCCAACACGAACGCTAATAGTCTGTGCTTCTAAGCGTGAGCGCTCAAAGCGTGGAAGCGCCCAACGCGAATGCACCCGGAATGTAACAACACGGCAAGGTCAAGATCCTTAGAGCCCTGAAAAGTTCTCTACAGATCTTCAAAAGGGACACTCCAAACAATATTCTGCCTTAGAAATATCTTAACAAGCTACCTAATTTATGATACCATGCGTAGCCAAGCTGTGGAAATTGGCATAATAGGTATCCAAGCCTTGTATCATTCCCATCATGTATTGGATCTTGAGGATGCTAAAAATAGCTGCACTGAACTTCCTGCAATTGATCCCAACATATGGTGACCAGATCGGTACACTATCCAACATAAAACCCAATAATTTAATCTGATCTGGTATTTTCCATTATTTTTGTTGATAATATTAGTACTCTGGTCTTTCTGCTACTAAGGGATAGATATATAACTAATATACGCCAGCGCAAAAGAAGCCTCCGGCTGGCTTGTACGGCGGTCGGACTCAATCTCGTAGACGTAGGTAGATCAAAGTGAGGCATCCTGAATCTGCCTTGGTAAGAACTCCAAACTCCACTAGACCGTGCCTTGTTCGACGATGTTTCCAAGGACACATTGGCGAGAAGCTAGGCTGCACGAAGTAAGGCGAATCTGTATAATCTCGGGTTTTCCTCAAACATTAGGTTTCGATGTAATAAATTCCAGTTGATTGAAAAAGTCTAGTATTTTAAGTTGTTTGATTCAAAAGGAAAATTGTTTTGATATGCATCATTAAACAAATGGCTCAAACTCGAGAAGCGCACACCCATTTCAAATTTTCACTGATATTGTGAAACTCATGGTCGAATTAACTGTTTTAAAGTTTAACCAGAGTTTAAGAGTGCAAGTTATGTACTTACGTGTTCTAACTACCATTGAAAAATATATGATCTAATTTCAGAACTCAATTAAAAATAAAAACTAGTAAAGTGTAGTTTCGCATAAGCGCAGAATCTTAACTCCAGATCTCTTAAATGAGATAACATGTAGATTCCACCGCTTTCCTCAATTAATGAGATTGACAAACTCATGGAGGTTTTCAAACTCTGAAACAAAGTTACCACTACGTCGAGTGTTACTTTATATTAAATAACTCTAACGTGTACTTCTTGATCCGCTTCAATGAAATAAAGGTTATAGCGCCATCAAAAATTCAACGGTTGAAGTTAAATTGAATCTAACTAACTGACGTTAACTAAACGTGACTTTGTCTGGCAGAGGGTTCCTAATTAACACCATATGCTCAACTCTGCTAATTAGTTTCCCATTTGAATGTCCTGCATAGCGATTAAAAATGATGACAAATGTTCACCTTTCATAGTTTCATTTCGCAAGATATGTTAGGGTAATATTTTTGCGCTAATTTTCAAAATATTAAACATTCCATACTGTTATTAACTGCAAATTTGCGATATTGTATCTGTTACGGAT
The DNA here is from genome assembly GCA_030704885.1 of Cynegetis impunctata. NCBI lineage: Eukaryota > Metazoa > Arthropoda > Insecta > Coleoptera > Coccinellidae > Cynegetis > Cynegetis impunctata. Next base: position 552,310 of record JARQZK010005071.1, read on the forward strand.
AAAATTAGTGAGATTAAAGAGTAGAGAATTAAAAAAAGAGGAATGTCGTGGGCCACTCGGATGGAACTAAGTTTCTTTTGTTATGTCTCATGTATAAAATGAAATGAAATTGAAAACGTTTAAAAGTAACTTTCAATATTTTATTAACTTGAATCACTTAATAATTTTGTTTATTGTGCACAAATACAAGTATCACTACATATAAATAAATGACTACACTCTAAATTGAAAACGGCGTTAATTCCTACAATAATTTTAATAACATAATACATAATATAAAATATATAAGATATATGCACTTGATCAAACATACATACATTAAATAACACACAGCTCTTCGTTAATTCAATTAATAATAACAATTATAATAATAAAATTAATCGCATCCACTTGTTTTTCAGATTCTTCTTTGTTATTCATTGTCATTCAAATCAGTTTTTTTATATCTTTCAATATTTTGTTAACTTCAATCACTAATAAGTTTGATTATTGTGCACAAATATAAGCATCACTAGATATAAATATCTATACATGCATCAACTGTTGAAAAAAAAGGAAACACAGTTGTTTAATTTCTCCTTGAAGTATGTGTCAGGGAGGCGGGCGCAGCTTGAGTTTGGGATTAACTCCTTCCGCCAGATCAGAGGATACACTTGTATATGCAAGTGCATCAAGGATAGGTGAGACGGGATATTTATGGAACATAGGAAGCGTGGGTAGGGTTCAGAGGATTAATACTGGCCCAGCATTCGACTTGTAAGTTTGCAAGCAGTGACTTCAATTACCATGAGGAAACCTCTGGAAAAAACTCATGGCAGACCAGTCGGCCCCGGGAATTGAACCCGAGACCTCCCAAATACTAGCCAGCGTACCTAAGTACTCGACTAACTATAGTCTGTCCAGTCTAAGTTGGCGTGTACGTCACAGTCATGCGCAAATAGCGACGCAGGGCTGCCTACCCAAATAAATAAAATTCGAAATGATCAAAATTCATATTTGTCGTAAGTAATTTTCTGAAAAAGTAGTTATATGGTGATAGTGACCGGATCATCCATTTCGACAAATATTCTGTTCTTAACATATCAAATCTTATGTATCTCTCAAGAAAAACTAACATTCCGAGTAATGAAAATAAGTTTAATGTTTGTTAAGTTGTCATTTAATTGAAAAATTTGCAATGTTGTCGGACCCTCTCGACCAACGCGCCCGGTAATCGGCATTTCACGTTTGACAGTCGCCGAGTAACCTAGAAGATTTTGTAATTAAGTTTGATTTATCGATCGATGAATATGGATTCCATATAGATCGACACTTCTGGTAGGGAATAATGGTCAATTTGAATTTACCGCTAAAAATCCCCGCCATGTCAAACATGCAAGATATCTCATTTTGTTGAAAATTGGGTTAGGTAATTACATTTAAGATTATTTATTACGTCTGGCAACAGTGTTCATGATCGACGTCATATACAATTGGTGGCGTACACGCCAACGGTCGCTGGACAGACTATAGCTTGGTCATCAACTTTTGCTGGTATACCCTAATATATGCGGCGGTATACTGACAATCTCGAAGTGAAAGGTGCGCATAGTACGTTGCGCAAAGGAACATTTTTACTCCTCATGAGATTTTCATACCGCGGGCTAAATATGAAAATCGTTTCTTAAGGAGAAAACTACAAAAATGAAGGAATGGTATTAAAATTAGAATTAATAATTCTTTTTTAAATTATTCTTTCTTTTTTGAGTTAGAACATGAAAGTTGTCATCATTGTGTCCCAGAATATCAAACTCTAAATGCATTTTAATTGAAAGCGTAATTGAGTGAATGTATACACTGATGGTTAATTGAATATTATGCAATGGCACGGATAATTAAAATGTAGATCCGACATTGCAATATTCTACGTTTACCGACCCGAAACGCCAATAATTGACGTAAAAATCGAATATTAGTTTCGAGTTTATCGAATGGAAAGATGACCGTAATGGCACCAGCGTGTTATTTATTTCTCTATATATTTACGTATATTTACATTTACGATTAACCAAAGTGACGTGAATTGAATAATGGATTTCATGAAATGGTGTCGGCCGTCCTTAATATTGAAACTCCAGAAATCGGGAGTTTAGAGATGTATTCGAGTTCAACATTCACGGTTTCATGAAATGGACATACGAGGGTAGACGATGAAGGGTTGAATCATTTATCCATTTGAGAATATTCCCGAAAATGACATATGCTGGAAATAGTTTTTCAAGAAAATTTAACATTCAAAAAAATTAAGTTTTAGCTTATCCATATATTCAAATTTTTTATAGGCATATTTCTCGAAGGACAAAAATTAGGCATCAAAGTAAATGACACATGGATCAACAATATACAAACCTATGCAGATGACATGACACAGTCCTGATAGCAGATAATATGAATGACCTCCAAAGGTTCCTGGACATAGTTGGAATGCACGGCAGACTTATGAGAATTAACATCAACATGAAAAAGACAAAATTCCCTAATCACCTGCAAATTGAACGAGTCCCAGAATGCGAAACTCTCATACGAGAGTGAAGATATAGAAAGAGCAAAAAAGTTTGACTATCTGGGGCGTTGGCTATGTGAAGACTGGTCTTCAGACGTAGAAATCAAATGCTGGATAGAAAAAGCGAGGAGTGCATTCATAAGATTCAAAAACGTCTTTACGAACTCTGAGATTCACAAAATGTTATGTATGGTCCGTACTGTTGTATGGTATGGAAAGCTGGACATTGACGGTTAGATCGATGAATAGGCTGAAAGCGTTTAAGTGGATCTATCGAAGAATCTTGAAAGTCCCATGGACTGCAAGAAAAACCAATGAGGAAATTTTGAGGACGTTAGGAAGAGAACGCGAATTTCTGGGCACGATAGAACGCAGGAAAACAGCGTACCTGGGACATGTGTTACGCAATGAAAGGTACCATTTGCTCCAACTATCAAAAGAAGGAAACATAGAGGAAAAAAGGGGTGTAGGCAGAAAGATTATGTCATGGCTCCGAAATATCAAACATTGGACAGGAGTAAAAACCACAGGGATTAATTCACAACACCAGAGATAGTGAAAAATCGTCAAAAGTGATCGCAAACATCCATTAATGGGGATCAGGGGAAGAGAGAATAAAATTTTTCTGACTTTAATTTTCCAACGAGTATGGAGGCTGCATCAATAAATTTAATATTATAATTATGAGAATTGTTGTATTGGTGCTTATAAACATTTAGTCTAACCAGTATAAGATAACTAGCTGCATAAGTCAGACGCTGCCGCTTGAAATAGCAGCTTTGTTTATAGATCAGTAAATTTTGATTAAAGGATTATTTGCATTGGTAGATTTTTTAAGTATGAAATGAACGTTTCCCAGTCAGAATTTATTTTCTCTTCTTAGTTGTTTCCTTTTTGTACAACTTATAGTTCTCCAGTTACAAATGATAGAAAGAGATCCGAATTACATCCAGATGTATTTAATCATTCTCGGTACTCAATCACAAGTTTCTAGACATCCATGGAGATATCGTTCAAGTTACACACTCCTTGACATAGTTGTTGAGGAATTGACTCATCCCTAGTGTCATTTTTCTCACCCGCAATATCTCTTACTCTTTCAAAAAAACAGTCCATTTGACCAAGACGCCGCCACTTTAGGTGGGCTATTGTAGGGTAATACATAGGGAACCTATATCACCAACTTCCAAGTCTCTGGGGCTTGTGCTGATAAAATTCTCTATATTTTCCTGAAAACTACCTATAAAAGGTTTATTTTAGACCCAAGTAACATGCTGACCAAGCGTGCCGTAACGATACTACAAACTCATTGATAAAGTTTCATTACAGTTATGTATTTCGTCCAAGTCAGGGAAAAATTAAGTAAGATGGAAATATAAACCCTTGGAAATTCTCTTCTGCTCTAGGGAGGGGCACATCATTAGAAAAATCTTGCCAATGAGTATAAAACAGTGTATGTATATACCTTATAGAATAGGCAGCTGATACTAGTTTTTGTATTTTGTTCACACACACTCACAGTGAAATTCTCCCTAAAGCTGTAAGTTTAATGAATGTATTGTATTGAAATGACTGGTCCTGGTTATGAAATAAAACACAGGTTCATCTTGCACTTTAGGCTTTATTTATAGTAGACTCTAGACTTCTCGCTAAACCCTCGGGCAGCGTGACGAGTGTCTAAGTCTAGCTAAGTCTAACTAATCTCTCTATCAGAGATTCCCTCTGGTTTATATATCATTTCTATACAAAGATACCAACGACATGATACCTTGGCCTCACGTACTTGCAGTTAGTTTACAAACAATATAAAGTATAAACTATAACAATCTTCATCTAATACGAAATATAACAATGTTGACACTGACCTACTAGTCTACATGCACCACAGTATTCAATGTGTTTCAATAAATTCCACAAACTCTGTGTTGAAGAAATGTTTGTGCCGGTTCATAACATATCTATCAATTCACGAAACTAAGATTAGAATCGTCAGCAGCATCGAACTTCATAACATAAATTTGTTTTCAATTAATCCGAAGAACTTGAGCCAATATGTGTAAATTAACTAGAAGCAGACATTTGTGAAATGTTACCGAGCTAGCGATCATCCAAAACTGTGGTAAAGAGATATTTTCTGATGCCTAATGAGCGCTTACGCTCGAATCCGGAATCAGTGGTAATTTAATTACGTCCTCATTAGCTGCCGTATTTGCGAAATATTTTAATTAATTATATCTTCAATTCGGAAGAAATTTGTCTGCGATGTATATTTAGGTCAACATTTTACGTTCGTAGAAGGTACTTTGGAATTCTGATGCTGGAGTAATTAAAATCTCCACGGAAATTCATAGTTGAAGCTATTCCAAGAAGTCACTAATGTTGTTGGTAATTGCGAAAATTGACAGTTATTTATCATAGCGTATTTATTTGAATACAATTTTTTCCGAAACATTTCGAGCTGTACATTAGTAATTTGAATACTCAATTACTGCATTACAAATCGATATAAAATATCATATGTTTGATGTCATTATAGTATATTAATATGGGCACGGGTCAGTATTTTGATGCAATTATCAATTAGCAATTAACTACGGCCTTCGCCCGTTAGCTCACCCGTGAATTCTAAGGACCCAAAATCGCCAATCAATTATACGTTTTGCATTGTACACGAGTATGGGCATTAATTTCTATAAAACTGTGCATTCTGGTCGGTAAAAGTACCATTCATGGTCGTTTTTTAATGTGAATTTCGCTCGTATCATTCAATCAGATACCGAGGCGGTTTTCAGCCCCTAGTAAACCTCGATCGCTAATCATTTATATGTCTAATATTATATAACATTCAACGAGGATATAATGATGACTATAACTCACAAGGGCGACAAACGTAGTAGCTAGTTTGCATATAATTTGCATTATTATGCATAATAAATAAACACTCTATATACGAATGTAGCTAACTTGCGTATAATAAATACATACATTTTATATAACCACCTGAAGAGTTAATACCTATTCAATACAATAACATATTTCAATCGCATATTTCTAGTGATCAAGTTACTGAACTGTTTCACCGATTATTAATGGTATTAAACATAATGTCAACGAAATGTTTGTTTTCAACTATTCATAAATTATTATTATAAGCCCCACTTAGCAGTTGACATTGAGTTAACTGTCATTTTTCTTTGTTAGTTTAATTTTTCAATTGGAAGTACCTTACTTTCACAAATTCATTTATTTTATAAATACATAATACCCTTTTATGAAGGTAAAATGGCGACAAAATATTATTTTGTCGTTAATGTTGTAAACAACATTATTTTTTCGTGAACAGTAGATGAATTTATTACCTATATTTCCATTAACACGATTTTTGAAAGGCTGAATTATCATCTACATAAACAAAATGGTTCAATCATGAGGTTGTTTCAGATTATAGGGTAGATTGTATGTATGGTATTATGTAAAATTGACGTCTAGTCTTTCACGCAACTACTATACGTAATTATCAAATATTGATCGTAAAGTTCACCACTGGGGTCACGCGAGTTGAATCTTGGGCTCTTTGGGGGTGGTTATGTATTTTAAGGACACTCGAGGGAAGTATTTTATGACTTTGAGCGAACGTTACCATCTCTCCCTTTCTGTTACGTTTTGTTCAAGATTCTTCACTATGTTGAAGAGTGTTTACAGTTACATATTTCTCAACTTTGGATAGGTGACAAATATTTTGATAATCGGAAGGGTTTTGAATGAAGATCTTATGATTTGATTTGTTGAGTGACCCATCAATTATTTTTCCTGGGCAACAGTTTCCATTCGAATATAATCGAATTGAAATATTAAGAATATATAATAATTAATATACTTACCTATGATGAAAATTGTTTGAGAAATTCGAATCAATCAAATAATCCTACAGGTGAAGCTGACCATATGAAAGTTACGAAACTATGAATTTCTCATTCATATTTGCAGTTATGACTTCAAGAAAAATATAGATGGTCACCACAACTAATTTCAACCTTTTTCGCATGTTTCGGCCTTTTTGGCACATTATAATTGTATGCTGCCTAAGTCTAGCGCAAGAAGGGCGTAAAAGTTTTTTCTGTATTTTTCTATTTTTAGATTATGTGGCGACTGGCTTCATTGTGCACATATTACAACGTTTTTTCTGAGAAATTGTTTTGGTTAAATGGAAAATATTACATTTGTGTATTGGACAATATCAGTGAAATACTCAAAAGTACGATAAAGCTGTCGGCTGTTTAATTCGATACTAGAATGTTTTATCTAAAAATTTGGTTTGATTAAACGTGAAATATTGCACGATTATAATATGATGAATGGACAATATTGGTGAGGTACTCAAAACAGCTGACGAATGTTTAATTTGTTACAACAGTTATCTGAAAATTTGATTTCGCGAAATGGGAAAAATTGCACGAAAAACATATTTGATGAAAGGGCAATATCAGTGAGATATCTAAAAGTTATAAACACCTGTCGATTGTTCAGTTCGTTACTACATTGTTTTATTTGAAAAAATAAGTTTGTTGAAATTTCAAGTATTGCACATCATTCATATCAGATTAAAGGACAATATTGGTGTACTCAAAACTCCCAAACAGCTGTTGATTCGTTACGATAATGTTTTATCTGGAGAATTGGTTTGGTAGAATGAAAAATATTACCCGACTATCACATTTGTTCTATGGATAATATTGGTGTAGTACTAAAAAGTCCGAAACAGCTGTAAATTATTCAATTCGTTTATTTCTCCAACATTTATTGCTTCCAGGATGATTGGAAATATGATGGTGTCGGAGTTCATAAATGAAGCTCTATCTAGACGAGTATTCAATTGAAATTAGTAGGATACTCATTCGAATGACTATCTCAAACATTGTATTATGTAAATTTTGCAAAGAGTTTCGAAAAATTCATCAGGTTCTAGTCAATATTCTTCAAAGTTTGGAAGCTCTTCTATCACGTTGCTACGATACAGAATTGTGTAAATGAATATATCGATTCACATACTCATTTCATGCTCTAACGATTTTGTTTCAATTGCATGAATGGATATTTTATTAGTGGCAGTATATAGTGCCATCGTTTATTTTTCCCAGACATAATGCTTTTGCTGTTGTCTATATGGTGCTACTAAAAACACGTAATGCCCTGAAGTTACATAACTATTCAATATGATGAAATGAAAGGATTTATATCGCATTTATGTCGTTTCACTTTATTGACACGCTCTAAATGTTTTTTTTCAGATATTGATCTAAAGTTTTCAGGAGATACAAACGATTCAGGATTCGAGGAAATTAATTATATTAGTCGTTTTATGCAGATACTGACTCTTTTATTTTCTTTATCATGCGTATTATCGTAAAGTTTATCAGTACAACTATGAAATTAACTATCAAGTCGTTCCAACTAACTTTAATCTGCAGATAACATGTTAAACTTTAGTCTGGTATCTGTATAACATTTATTATTTATTTTCACAGGTCTATAGTACTGAAGAGTATTATACAACAATTTGAATCTTTTTTATAAGCTTCTTCCAGGTATTATTATTTTCTGATTTGAATTTTGAAATATGAAAAATTTTTAAAACTAAAGACCTAGAATAAAATTTTTTAGAATCTCTCAAAATTGACAGGGACAAAAGCTACAACGTTTCAATAAGTGCACAGAAAATCACTAAATAAATTTAAATTTTGAAGTGTCGCATATGAAAATTGAATTTCTAAGAATCTTTGGAAACTAACAAACATAGATTTTTCAACGATCTGATAAATGAATAGAAAATCATTCTTTCGTTTCAAATTTTGAAATGTTCGAGAGAATTGAGAGTTTCAAGTTTGATGATAATAATCCAAAGTGCGTTCGGGTTAAATTAAAAGCACGACTGTGTAGAGTAAATTTCAAGTACTTTTCTCGATCACGGGGGCACGATTTCTTAAAAATACAGGCCCGTATATTATAATATATGAAATATTTATAGGGGTGTGACGAAAGAATTTAAATAACATTCCAACAAAAAATTTTTATTTTGGTCGATTTATGATCAGTATAAGGTATAATTGAGTCAGGAGAAGAAAAATTGATGGGACGGAATTCATATATTTTCAATTATCCTTCGTTTCTATTATTTCAGAATTTTTTAACCTTGCATAAATTGATAGTGCATTATTCATTCATGCAACTAAATAACAAGTGATCAGTAAATTTCACTGAATTCAATTGACGTCATAGAACTCATTAACCTGAAAATTAATTCAGAATTCTCCATAAAATCCACAGTAAATATCCGGTTTCATATACCTCCATCAGTTAAATGGGGTGTAATTAGATTTGGCCATCAATGGCAGCAATTTCTATCCATTCAATTCGGTTGTTTTCTGAAGGATTATTTGAATTAATACTTGAAACATCCCGTTCATATTCCTGGACTATAATTCGTTTTGAATACTTCCAATTAAGTAAATTGGCAATTTGACCGCAGGAGAATTGGTTACGAAAGACCATGGATCTGCCAGTCGGTGAACGAAATAATATTCGATGAAAATAATAACGAGTTCAGTCTGTTTTCTATGTGAAATGCGCCATCGCCTGCTGCTTCGATATTCACAGAAATACGTCATGGGGTATTCAATTAAATTTTTAATACCAAAAAACATGTTTTCATACGACAATCGTTCGTTTTTAATTTAATCACCAAAATTGATAAAATTTCAAGAGAATGAGAACTGAAATTCGAGTTTCATTGCTGAAGAAGGTCTAAACAAGGTTATATATATATATATATATATATATATATATATATATAATAATAATAATAATAATAATAGGATTTTATTCTCATAGTATTACAATATCTTATAATAAAAGAAAACAGGTCAGAAATAATCGAACATATCAAATTTAAGTTCTACAGGCATCAAAGTAATCCTGAAGACAGTAGGGCTCCATTTCAATCAAAAATCTGCGGATCGCCTCTTCAAAAGGTCGCAAAATATAGCATAAGCAAGACATCAATGCTAAGATGACAGTTCAAGGCATTAAAAGTATATATTACCGACATAAGTCTACTGCTAAGGTGATCAATGTGTTCTTCCCATTTTAGGTCAGAGGATAGTATTAATCCAAGAAATTTAGTGGACGGTTTAAAAGCGATGTCACCGTATGTAAGGTGAACATGACTAGATCCTAATGGAGAGTTTGCCCGAATATGAAAATGTAAACACTCACACTTATCAAACTTTATTTTTAAGTGATTTTTCGAGCACCAGTCCGCAAAGATATCAACTACAGCCGCAGACTCTGCCAAGGCGGTACGCAGATCGGAAGATTTCACGATCAGATTAGTATCGTCAGCATAGATTGTGATTCCAGTAGTCGAGTCGTAAAAAAGATTAGGGAGGTCATTAATGTACACGATGAACAGTAGTGGGCCTATGATACTCCCCTGAGGGACACCAGCGTCCACCACCGCCTCGTCTGATACAAAACTCCGGCCATCAACAGTTAGCTCGACTCTCTGCCGACGACCACTCAAATAGGATTTTATAAACTGCAGTTGTTTATCACGAATTCCACAATAGTCAAGCTTAAGTAACAGAAGTTCGTGATCAACGTTGTCGAATGCCTTGGTAAGGTCATATATATATATATATATATATGTATATAAATATATATATATATATATATATATATATATATATATATATATATATATATATATATATATATATATATATATATATATATAAAATATATATATATATATATATATATATATATATATATATATATATATATATATATATATATATATATATATATATATAATATATATATATGTATATATATATATATATATATATATATATATATATATATATATATATATATATATATATATATATATAAATATATATATATATATATATATATATATATATATATATATTTATATATATATATATATATATATATATATCTTTCTATCGTCTACGATTTTATAAGGTCAATATTCTGAAGTTGTGTTGTTTTTCTGTGTTATTATGGTCAACAATTTGATATTTATATATATATATATATATATATATATATATATATATATATATATATATATATATATATAAAAATATATATATATATATATATATATATATATATATATATATATATATATATATATATATATATATATATATATATATATATATATATATATATATATATATATATATATGTGCGGAAAAAGTAACCCCGTACGTGATAAACCAAAAATGATGATAAGAGGATTCAACGGGTTGAAACAACGGGCCAGTTCAAATGTACTTCATTTATTCATACTCAACGTTTCGGCTTTACATTCGAGCCTTCATCAGGACACTAAAAAGATTTGTTTAACATAATATCAATTAGATTTCTCCATATTAAACAACAAAGGCTTACCGGATAACGAGATTGAGAACGAAAATCAACATCTTGATTAATGAAGTACATTTGAACTGGCCCGTTGTTTCAACCCGTTGAATCCTCTTATCATCATTTTTGGTATATATATATATATATATATATATATATATATATATATATATATATATATATATATATATATATATATATATATATATATATATATATATATATATATATATATATATATATATATATATATTTTATATATATATATATATATATATATATATATATATAATATATATATATATATATATATATATATATATATATTTACATGTATATGCAGTTATGCACATCTAATTGTTTTTTCCTAGAGAAAATTTTTATGTGAAAACATTTTGAAAATTAGCTGTTCCTTTCTGTAAAAATGCATTATGTTCAATGTGTAATAGGCTCATTCTTCTTCTTGTGTTAAGAATAATTGATTACAGTTGATGTTATAAGTTTATAAGTAGTTGAGATATTTAATATTAAAGAATTTTCTCTCTGATTTTTGTTCATCTTTCTCTATTTTCTATTTTGAAATAAAATATGAACTCGAAAATTGGATTTTGTAAAAATTAGAACCTTGTAATATATAGGTATGTACAGAATATTTCATATTTTAAAAAGCTTCTAATATATAAACTATATCTTAATAATACCTTTCAAAGTATCTCATGAAGAATAGAAGTTTTTGAAATTTTTGTACCTAATTGATCCTCCTTATTACTTTCGCACCTTTTGCACGAAGAACATAAATTCTCCCCTGAAATGAACCTTGTTTCGTGTGACCTGTTTCACGAAGTTCTCCTTTAAAAAGATGAATAACGAAGTCATTCTATCGGGATCTCCACCGTAGTAAATTTTTCACGTCACGAAGTAAGATACATCTCATCGTCTCTGTTAAAGCCTCAACCAGTTACGGCTTTCCTCCAGTACCAATAATAACTCGCCGGACGCGAAAATATTAACCCCAAGCGCTCACAAAATGAAAAATGTTCGAAATGCAGAACGTTTATAGACCTCTTCGAGAAATTTCGCAACTATGCGTTTTTATTCATTAAACGAGAGGTAAACAAGTTCCCGAGAACGAAGTAGATAAGAATTTATGGCACTTTGAAATTAAAATTCGACCCCCAGTTTGAGAAGTCGCTTTTTTAATAAACTTTGCCTCTGATTCGGAAGAAGTTTTTAAGCAACATTTATGCGATGTAACGCCCTTCAGGTATCATACACTGGCTGAAGTAGCTCCAAATTAAACAGTAGTAAATCTTGAAGTTTGTACCCACATGTTGACAAAGTAATTACTTCTTGGATCAAACTTGCCATAGTTTAATGCTCCAGTATGTCCTTAGTTGCTTCCCCGGATTTCGGAATATTGTACAAGATGCACGTGAGTTATTATGGATATAAACGCAAGGTTGCTTTGTGTGTATCTTTCTTAGGGTTTGGATGAGCCCGCTCAGTGAATAAGTTCATGAGGTTCTATAATTCCTGCTCTAAAGTCATAATAAAGTAACGAGGAAGTAGAAATTTTCAGAAAATAACACAAAGTGTATATAGACGCCTATGAAAAGACTAAAGACGTCACTAGTATGTCCTTGGCATGCCCTTTATTATGATATCATCGATATTCTACAGATGTTCATTGAGATAAAAATTTGATGCCCTTCGAGTATCTGAAAGCTTCGTTCATGAAGAGATGTTTTTTATTATATTCCCATTCTCAAAATATACCTGCCATCGATATAGTATACAATAAAGAATGGTGTGGCACTTGGTGTGCTAATAACGATTGAAGATGGTAAGATTCTGAAAAAAGAAAAGTGTAGATTCTTGTACTGCTATAGATTATAATAACTGTGAATTAGAACCGAGGAGGGAGAAGACCTTAGAAACGTTTATTAGAATTTCTTGAAGAAACAAAATTTGTAATAATTTTTTTTCTGCCAAACCAAGATTAATTACAATATATGAGAGCAGATGCCAAACAACAACGTATATATTTTATATATAATAATATATATATATATATAAACGGTGTCCCAAAATTTCTGGGACAAAGAGCTACTACGTGTAGTAGTGGTCAAAATAAGTTGATTAGACCCTATTTATTTATATACAAAAATGTACTGTTTTTCCGAGAGATGATTTGAAAGTTAACATGAAAAAACACATTTTTGTACACTGTACAGAATTGAGTGAAAAAATTGAAATAAATTTGATAAAAATGCACTATAGAGCATTAGTATCCTCTCGGTAACCAAAGAAATCGAAAAGAAACTGTAGAAGGCATAAAACCACCCTCATCCCCTGATATTTTTTTCAGAAATTTCTTAGGAATGGTAATACGGTTTTAAAGTTTTCAAAGAGAGAAGGCTGATTAATAACCTTAATTTTGTTACTCTTGTGAAAATTTCGCAAAACAAAATTCTGCAGATATTCCTAGTACAAGATTAATAAAACTGTATACAAATTTTAGTTGGCAGTATAAACGGAAGCAAAACGCTTTTTAATAATATATATTCAATATGACGGCCACCTTCATTAATACAAAGGTCATTTCGATGAAAAAAATTGAAATACACCCTTCTTAAAATGTTCTTTTTAAGAGTAAACTTTCAATCTTTTCACGGACAAACGGTATAATTTGGTATATAAATAAATTGGGTCCAATCGACTTATTTTGACATCTACTACACGTGATAGCTCTGTGTCCTATCAATTTTGGGACACCTTGTATAAATACATATGTATATAGATATAAATATATTGATATATATATATATATATATGTATATGTATATATATATATATATATATATATATATATATATATATATATATATATATATATATATATATATATATATATATATATATATATATATATATTATATATATATATATATATATATATATATATATATATATATATATATATATATATATATATATATATATATGTGTATATATATATATATATATATATATATATATATATATATATATATATATATATATATATATATATATATATATATATATATATATATATATATATATATATATATATATATATATATATATATATATATATATATATATATATATATATACGGGGTGTTCCTTAAAGACATGCTAATATTTAAGGGGGTGATTCTTTGACTCATTTTAAGCAAAAAACTACCTATGAACGTATGTCCTAAAAGTCTTAACTTTTGAGATACAGGGTGATAAAATTTTGAAAAAAAAATCATTTTTTTAATAATAACTGAGATAATATTGTAGACAACTTTATAAAATTTGGTACATGTCTTCTATGCATCAAGGTGCATTTTGTGATGTATAAAAATCATCATTTTCTCTACCAGTGGCGTTCGTACGAGATTTGCATTGAATATTTTTGGAGAAAAAAATACTACGCCACTGCTTTCTCTTGAAATTAAAATAAACTTTGATATCCTCATTCTTTTTTGGGTAAATTTAATATATATATATATATATATATATATATATATATATATATATATATATATATATATATATATATATATATATATATATATATATATATATATTAATATATATATATATATAAATATATATATAAATATATATAAATAAATATATATATATATATATATATATATATATATATATATATATATATATATATATATATATATAATATCATGGGTTTTCTTTGTCCGACGCATGGTTTTCGCTTAAAAAAATAAAAATCGTTTTACTTCAGGATTAATTCCTCAAAAATCTGTTGCAATGTGATCAGATTTTTTTCAAATGTACATAAAATGTACCAAATCTTATAGATTTGTCTACAATATTATCTTAGTCGCTTCTAAAAAAATGTTTTTTTTCAAAATTGTTTCACTCTGTATCTCCAAAGTTGAGATTTCTAGGATATACGTTCATAGGAAGTTTTTCCTCCAAATGAGTCGAAGAAACACCCCTTTAAATACTAGCATGTCTTTAAGGAACACCCTGTATATATGTATATATATATATATATATATATATATATATATATGTATATATATGTATATATATATATATATATATATATATATATATATATATATATATATATATATATATATATACATATTACAGAAACTGGTAATCAATAAGTTTTAATAAAAAGCAGTAACATCATCTTCACCAATATAATGAACAAGTTGCTGACGGCCAGAATGCAATATAAATTGACCAACCAACCGGAACGTCAATGGAAAATCCTTCAGGCATCAGAGTTCCCAAACCTGAATCCACATTCAACCAGTAACTAACTTTTGATATTACCTCATATTCATCAACTCAACATCTCCATTTGTAATATAGGTAGCGAATATATAGCAATATTTCAATCACAACGGAATCCGTGAAAGGTCTAGCCTGAAAGGGATCGAGTTGATGAACCTGTTTTGTTAAATCAACCGCATGGATCTCCCTGGAGCTGTGGAAATATATATAACGTCAGGGTTACTCGGGACAGACTAATTGAATCATTATCTCGAAAGACCAAATAGATGGATACATAGTTATATTCAGACGGGGTGAAATGATAGATAGAACTGGCGAATATGACAGTGAGACGAAACTTGAACAACAGTTTTATTTTCTTAGGTTAGATAATACCCGAATATCAAACAGATCGCATAAATTGTTTCTACTTTATTTTTCAGTTTTTATGAGGGAGCTACAAGTTACATATCATCCAAAATGATTAGATTTAGACTAGGATGTAATCCGCGATGAGCATGTGAAATTTTCTGAAAGATTATTGTGTAGGAGTGCGTAACACCGAGGTACTTCAACGCTTCGACAAACAGCTGGAAGTTCTGTTTACCCTGAAAAAGCGCAAACTGGAGTATTCCGTCACATCTTAAGGAATGATAAGTATCGACTTTTAAAGCTTATTATACAAGGGAAGATCGAAGGACGAAGAGGCCCGGGTAGAAGAAGGATATCCTGGCTAAAAAACTTAAAACAATGGTAGGGAGTGAGCACAACCACATTGTTCTAACGAGCTGTAGACAAGGTTCAGATAGCGCTGATGATTGCCAACGTCCGAGGAGGACAGGGCACCTAAAGAAGAAGTGTGGAAAAATGTATGTTTCCAGCCGGGAATGTGGTGTAGTCAGGCGAAAGGAGGGCGGAAAGGTTTAGCTGAGTTGCGCTCCTGGAATCGGCAGTAACTTGGCAAAAGTCAATTGTGAGAAGCTGAAATTGATCTCAAATTGTTCAGATTTTATTCCTTGATTACTTTAATTATTCAACAATTTTCTAATAATTGTATCGCTTTCGCGCAATGAACGATTTAGATATTTTCCACCAGTAGGCTATTCAAATTTTGCCGCTCCTATCGACCTCCACAATTCAATACCCTAGTTACACCACCTGTTTCCTGTAAAAATTAGTATGATTGTGAACTATGTTGTGTCAGTTCCTAGATTATTTTTATAATCCAACGATTTAGGTTAGATTGTACAAGAAATGTTTTTTGGGCATATTTCTGAGATAATAAAAGCTCAATTATGCTCTAGTACTACTAATAAGGTGGGGTAAGGTATACGTTAATACTACTTACACAATAATTTACATTCGATAAACATAATTAAATGATTTTTATTGCGTTTACTTACAGTTTAACAACAATATATTCAATTATCTGGTAACATTCCGGTTAATGATGGCGATGACATTCAATTAATTAAGTTATGAAAGTTTTCCAATAAGTACCTTTCTGCTCAAGTTATTATTCGCAATATCATCACTTATATCGACGTATGAAATCTTGAGGTGAATCTTAGATAATTTTCCAGCCGTTTTAAGCTAGAAAAACTCCTTCCGACCGTTTTTCAGAATTTTAGAAAATTTTTTCGACAACTCTAACTCCCAAATGGATCAAATGATTTTTATGCTCTTTGGGTCAATCGACACAGTTCGATAAGGAAGATAACTGAGTAGTCTTTTGGAATCGATCGGTTTGTTCGTCTAAGAGGTAATCCAAAAAAACAATTTTTTGAAAATTTTATTTTTGCGTTTTCTCAAAATTATCTGTGCCAAATCGGTTGCAATCATCAGGAAATCTAAACTTTTTCGAATTCCACTGCATTGTGATCGGTTGACCTGTTCAAAAGTTATAAGAGGTTAACATACATACATATACATACAGATATTATCATAAAAATAGTCATAATGGCTCATTATGTAATTGTATATAAATTTGGCCGCCCCTAAAAATCTGCCGCCCTAGGCTCCAGCCTACTTAGCCTGCTGGTAAATCCACCACTGGTGGAAAATGCGAGCAAAGTTGGACTCGAGAAGGTATCAAAAGTCATGATTTATGTGAGTTAATAAGCAGCTCGAATCAATCGTCGTAGGCCAAATTGGTTTAAAATCGTTCTGGTTTTAGTTCTATACCACTTTATGTGCTTAAAATTAATTGAAAAATCCATTATTTTCCTGGAAAATGCAGTAAAATCGAGCAATTTACAAGTACTTTTTAACTTAGGCCTCATTCTCCGGGACAATTATGGTTTTATTTCGAAAGATTAAATGTTTTCAACTGACTCTATCTTTACGTAGATATTTTTTGTTTGTTCGTGGTTTTTGAAAATTTGATCAACTCCACAGCGTCTGCAGGTTGAATTTGGTACGTGGATTGAGTTCATGTTCCAATGCGATCCTTTGCGAGTTTCAATTCTTTTCCTCAACCGCGCTGCACTTCGCCGAGACTATTAAGTACAAAGTACGCGATGTAATTCGCGAATTTTTATGTTTTGTTTCGAATAAAAGAAATTATTGTTTAATTTTTATAACGGTTCTCTAATAGAGCATATTTCTATTGTATGCGATGCACTTCGCGAATATACTTTTTTCAATGAGATAAATTTTTTATCTCTATAATTCATTCCATACTAATTGCATCTCGACGCGATATAATTCGTACAAAAAATACGATCTTAGTGCCGGAGCTCTGCTGCTCACGCTTCTTTTTTGTCGTCTCTAATTGAAATGAAATTACAAGTAACGTCCTACAATATTAAACTCAAGAATCTAACGAGACAGTATTAAGTCTTAAATTTATTTTCCGCCATCTAAGACTTCGCCTCGAATAAATCTCCAAATTCCGTGAAACATTATACAGAAAATTGTATACGAAACGAGTTTCTTGAAATATATCAAGTCCCGAATTATTATCGAGACGAATCTCCACATTTCGTGTTATTCGTCCGGAATAAATTCGCATTGCGATGGAGACAGTTTCATTTTTATTTCGTCATTTTCCCTGGCAGTCACAGCACAAGTGCCATTTCCCAAGACGTATTTCACCGAGTATGACACATTCCGTTCCTTGTTTACCAAGGATCTCACCGTCCGGTCGTCTCATACAAATTCCATTTCGTGGCTGCTGCCTCAGCCGAAGCACTTACTTCCCATTTCGTGTTTTCGACAGCGAAACGAAGCATATATTTTCATTTGCCTCACAAAATTGGATACTCTCTATCTCGTTTCCATATCAACTGCTTGGGAAAGCCAATCAGGCTGAATTGATGTGAGTGAACTCGATATGCGGACTGAGATATCAAAACGTAGACATATTTGCGTTTTCGTATACGTTTCGTCTCTGAATTGCATCATACGTGTGTTTTTAATGTAAATTATTTCCGCCTCTACTTTTGAACCTAGAAATTTATGAAACGATGTTCCTCATTGCATGTTACCCTCGGTCATACGCATCATGAAAGCGTGGCTAGGCGTGCGCGTTAACTGTATTCGTACATGCGTATGTATTTTCAAAAACCACAAGACATCCACTCCATGGCTACCAACCACCAAATAAACGTCTCAGATCTAGAAAAATTTTCTCTTTCGATCTAAGGTACTGGAGAGCTCGCCGGAGGATAACCGTGTTGAGAGATGGAGAGAGGAGTCAAACAACAGAGAAAATGTGAAAGAGGACTTTTCCACCGGAAACCAATGAACTTATCCTGTATGGAAAACGTTAAATCGAATGAGAGTTGGAGTTACGAGAGAGCAAAACTAACATGGCTAGATGGGGATACTTAATGAGGGCACGAGATGCGACTGTGGTGCAGTCCCGGACTCCAACCACCTATTGGTATGTCCAATGGTAACCCTGTAGCATGGAGGAATTATTTTTGGGAAAACATAAGTCCCCTAATTACTGGAATATGAGTATATGAACCGGATACGAAAATAAAAGTGAAGTTTTAAAGTTCCTAAGTAACTTTAAAACTTCAAGATCTAAAGGATATCTGGATCTCAGTAAGAATAAATAACACCTGCTCAATGGCTTCCTAACAGGACACTGTCGCCTCAGGAAGCATCTGATGAGAATAGGTTTATCAGAAACTGGCGAGTGTAGGTTCTGTAGGAAGGAGGAGGAAACACCTGCCCACCTGGCTACAGAATGCATTGCCATTGCAAGCCAATGAAAGGAATGCTTTGGTCAAGAAACTTTTAAGAGTGAGGACATTACCTCCTTGAATCCTATCCAGATATTGGAGTTTATTTATACTCTGGAACTAGAAGGCGAGCTGTAGGTAGATGCGTAGTACAGAAAACAGCTCTGATGGGGGGTACAATAGACCTTAAGGTCGCAGTACAACATAACCCCAAATTAAATGAATAAACGTTTTTTGCAAGACGTGCGCGTCATAAGACTAATAACCTCTCGTAATAATTCAATTAATGTAGAATGAATTGCCTAAATCATTCAGTAGAAGTTAAGAATAGCAATGATGAAGGTATGTAAGTACCAATACTTGTAAACTTTAGTAAGATTCTATCCTAGCAACAAGTCCCGTTACAATTTATGGATCGTAATTCGTAGAGTTCCTTGAATTTATAATACATTTATAGAAAAGTGAATTAACCTTCAAGGTTAATTACTCGAGCGTTCTTGTAGGTTGTTAACTTTGATGTTTCAGAAAATATTAGTTTTATAACACGCAAATTCATAGTCCTAGAGTTCGTTAACTGTGTTATCTTGAAACTTTCTTCATGTTGTTCACCCTCGATTTATTGAATTGATGAATAATAATTTAATGTTTTTCTGTTATTTCGGATAGACCGACGGTTATTGTTCTTCCGAGCGGTGTATTTTTGGAAGTTTCGGTTTGATAGAAAGAACCACAGAAGCTCATATTTATTAAATAAGGACCTTCATTTATTTTTGAAGGTTGTTTCTCTTGGAGATTATAACAATAATAAAATGAAGTATTTTATTAGATTTGAGTTGAATATAAAAATATCTATTGCTGGGGAAAAGTAATTGCAAATGGGATAACCTAGGGATGGAAATATCCGTGTTCGGTATTGGGACCCCTTTCCTCCTCAATGAGAGATGCGAAGGTGGCAGCTATTAAAGTAAGAACTCTCAAATTGACAGCTGTCAAAGTGGCAACAGTAAAAGTGACAGCTGTCAAAGTGACAGTCATCAATGTAAGATAGCTGTGAAAGTTTAGCTGTTTGCGGTTAGGTTGTGGGTTTTTCATTCATGAAGGGTATGTTTAGATGAAACTAAAGTAATGAAGTATGAAAATGAAGAATTTTTCATACAATTATATTTATGTACATTATTGCTGAAAATATGAAGAAATATATAAAAGCTTAGTGGTTTTTTTGTCATAGAATTTTTCCTAAATAACTGGATATATTTCACATAATACCACAATTGAACTAGCCAAATACAATAATTTTTCTACGGAATTCTTTCATTTTCTGAAGCTGAAAGACAATGAAAATATTCAGTTGACGAGCGTGGTCTACAGCAACAACAGAAAAAAACCACGATACAATTCAAAAACATCTAACGAAGCAGATTCGTTTGAAAACGCAATTTGTCGGGAAAAATGTCAACCGATGTTACGACTTTTCGTAACCATATAATTTTCGGGATACAATAACGGACCATTTCCGGCGAGACCGGAAACAGTCCCGCGACAATAAGGCGTGATAAATGGCTGTGATCCCGAGACCCGACGTGATATTGTCTATCATCCCTGAATTTGGGGAGGCGATAAAGAGAGCTGATTATTCCCGAAATAGACCCTGGGGAGGGGTGGCGATGAACATGATGAATCTAGGAACGAGACGTCCGATCGAAGATTAGCCGATCGAGCTCATTAACAGTTATTTGGGAAGGAAGTTTCGGGAACTAATCCAGATTTGGGGGTGTTTATCTGGTGGCCGTCAAAATAAAGTTGTTTGTTTCACTCCCGGACTCGGTTTAATTTTCATAAGAACGATGTCAAGAGAAGGAGATTAATGATCGTAGATTTTCACTCAAGATGTGATAGAGGTGTTCGGAGTTACTTCAATTTCGTCTCCAGTTTCTGATATTATGATTTATGAGTAATCTGAAACGAAAACCTTGATGAGTTTTTCCTTTTTGAAAAGTGATTATTTGAATTTTTCTTAAGCGTTGATATTGTTACGCCTAGGTCAAATGAAATCGAAATATGCTTTATATTGCCTTCAAAACTAAAAAATTTATTGACAAATGAAGAATTGAACATATCTCCTGAGAGGATGATTATCACATCAAATAATAGTCCTAATGTGAAAAATTAGTAGCAAAAACACATCACACATGTATATATAAAATATATACAAACTTTACATTACTAGCAATAGAACAATAGCTATTTATGTAACAAGTTGCGAAATGAATGTGTTTTAAGCACGTGACAATGAGTCGAGTGCTTAAAACACTCTTTTCACAACAAATTTCATACAAGCTTTTCGTGAAAGCGGAGAATTCCATTTTTTCATGCGTTTATTTGTGTTTTAAATATATTCAAAAATGAGCTGGTAATCTGTTACAAAGTTTTGTGAAAAAATCGTCAAGAAATGAGTGATAATGACGAGTCTTCGGATATTGAACAAGCTTCTGAATCTGCGCTATCCATGTTGGTGCCCGAAAAATCGAAAACATGATACGAGACCACCTACAACAACTTTGAAACCTGGGTTAAAGAAAAACATGTTGAGAATTTTACAGAAAAGGTATTGCTAGCCTATTTCCTGCAGCTATCCAAAACCTCAAGGCCATCAACTTTTTGGAGTAAATATTCGATGATCCGCACCATGATTTACAAATTTACAAACCTTATTGCATTTTTTAAAAAAAGCTGTCGGATATAAGCCGAAGAAATCGAAAATATTTACAAAGCTGGAAATAGAACGCATTATGAAAGAAGCCGATGACAAAGAGTTTCTGTTAGTCAAAGTTGTTTTAATCGTTGGAGTATTTGGAGCATGTAGGAAGGAAGAAATCACATTTTTGACCGTAGATGTCATCAAAGATTGTCAGTCATTTATTAGTGTTAAAATTCCGAATACAAAAACTCATGTTCCAAGAATGTTTGGGATTACTGAGGGATCGATAGATAATATCAATTTCTTACATGTATTTTGTAAGTACGCAACACTTCGTCCACTCAATGTGACACATCAGCGATTTTTTTTTGATGTATCGAAATAGTAGATGTTGTACCCTGCCATTTGGAACCAATACAGTTGGAGGTATGCCAAAAAAGATAGCGGAAATCCTTGGACTCTCCAACGCCATTGAATACACTGGTCATAGTTTCCGGCGCAGTTCTGCAATAATATTGGCAGATTCAGGAGCGGACATAACACTTTTAAATCGACATGGAGGTTGGCGATCAAGCTCGGTAGCTGAAGGTTACATCGAAAATTTAGTTAAACAGAAAACCGAAGAAGCAAAAAGAATCATGGGGCAGAAAGATACGCCAAATGAGAAAGTAAAAGCAGTTCCTGCAGAAGCAGAAGTTACGAGCATTGTCAGTACAAATAATTTACTTATTCCGACAACTAACACTTGCATTGCTCTTAGAGGAGAGAAGTTGGATGCTTCTAGTATTCACTTCAATAATTCACATAATTGTACCTTTAAGATTCATAATAAATGAATATTGTCATTGTTTTTAACGTTTCATTTTAACTTTCAGGCACCAGAGCCTTAAACTGTCACTTTCAGGTACTAGTGCCAAAAAGAATGTCATTTCGAAACTCTAATAAATATCGAAAACTGTCCGCTTCGAAACACTTTCACAAAACCTTTTTTCGAAATCGAGAATAAGTGTCAAATGTTTTGTTCAATTAAATGTCGTCATATTAACCAATCAATGCTCAGAATACTGTCCTTTACAAAGTAATAAGCTCTATCAAGGGAATAAGACATTGTTCCTTTCCGAAAATTGCCCAAAAATTATAGATTTTAATTCCTCTGGAAGGTGATTTCAAATTTGCTTAGCATTGTAAATGATGGACTTTTTTGTTAATTCAGAGGATGGAATAGGAAGGTGAACATGATGTCCCGAGGATCTAGTAGAAAAGCTTCAGCTTTTCCTGATAGTTACTCATAAAAAAATTGTGTTTATCAGCTCCGACGCACGACTGGTGTTTAATCCATCGAGCGTCAGTTTTCATATCTTTCAATATTTTGTTAACTTCAATCACTGAATAACTTTGTTTATTGTGCACAAATAAAAGTATCACAACATATAAATAAATTAACTACACTCTGAAATCAAAACACAAATTGAAGGTTAGGTTGCTGTTGTAAGTGTTGTATCATATGTACCTATACATGGATCAACTGTTGCCGATATACCCTAATATATGCGATGTAAACTATAAGTAAAATTTCAATAACATAATATATAATTGAATTGAATTGGTATTCACTTGGTGAAAATTTATATTCATAACTTTATAAAGAAACAAAAAACTAACTTTTCACAGGTTGAAATAATTTCATTACTTATATTAATTCCATACACCCCCGTATTGAATTTTCTCTAGAAACTGAGATGAATAATTCTATTTATTACTTAGATTTAACTATTACCATAAAAAGCCACAAACACGAATTTTCAATTTTTCTTAAACCATCTCATACAGATATTACAATTCATAACACATCACTACACCCAATTTCTCATAAATTAGCTGTTGTCCATTGTCCGAAGCTAATTTTCGAAAGGAATTGAATATAGTTAAACAAATGGCAATAAATAATAGTTCTTCACTCAATTTGATTGCCATTCCCATTCAGAAGAAAAAATACAAAATTGCAATTTCAGAAGTTTACCCACTTATATCCGAGAAAAGAACAGTATTTAAATGTTTAACATACTTGGGCAAACCTTCCGAAAACCTGAAATTGCTTCTTCATAAACAAAATTTCAAAGTTTCACATGAAACTAACAATGGCATTGGAAAATTGATTAAAAAAAAACAATTCAAAAATTCATAGAGATGAACGAACTTGTGTTAATAAACTCAACTGAAACGATTGTGGAAAATTCTAATATAGAACGTACAATTAGAAATTTCAAAACTCGAATACACGAACACCTACGTAGCTATATTAAGCAGAAAACTGAATCTAATTATGCGTGTCATCTTATTCAAGAAAACCGTACCTTTAATCACAATTATAATATATTACAGTTAGAATAGTCTCCACAAAACCAACTGTTGAAAATCCCTATACATCAATAAATATAAAAATTCCGGAAACCTAGTTTCCACATTGAAGTAAACCCTTCTCCTCTTCTTAATCTGTTCAATGTACCAACCAATTGGCGTCCGAAATTAAGATCGTAGCGCCGAAACGGCTAATATCGGTACTAGAACATATGAGATTTGCTGTTTGTTAACATTGATTGGTAATGGTATTTACGCTCATTTCATTTTGAGTTTTCGAACGTTTAGCTTCGTAATTTGTGTTTATTTGGACTTCGTATTTTCTAGTGGTTCATTGTGTTTCGATTGAGGACAACATTATCTCTGTTCAACAGTAGACAACCTACCTACATCAAGTTGAAATTTACACTGAGTTTTTATCATTGAACATGAAAATCAATAATAAAATAAAGTAGAGGACGAATAAATTAATTGGTTGAAGGAACTATGTATACCTCATGAAAAGGCTGTATGATAGAACACCTTTTTATTTAAAAAATAAAAAAACTTTCAAAAGTTTCAAGAAAAAATCTCTGACATGTCTACTTTCATTACGAACTGAAGAATTTTTGAGTATAATGGACAAAACTAAGTACATACCATCAAAACTGAAAAAACAAACATGAAATAAAAGAAGAATTAAGATGAATACTCTGGTTGAATGGTTTGATCGTATTGAGTTATTATATTTTTTGAATTTTCCTGACGTATAACAGCTATCCTAAAAGTACGGTGGACTTCTGAGAGTCTGGTTTTTTTGATAGAATCTCTGTTTTCCTGATTATATAATTGAATATTTTAGTTTTTATTTAGCTATAGAGTCAAGATTTATTTCATATTCTTGATGTTATGATAAACTGTTATTTTGGTTGTGCAAATAAACATCATTTGTTATTATTATTTTAATAGTATCTCGGGTTGTTACATGAAAGAAAATACAATCATCTAGAATCTCTGGATGATGGCCCAGGTTCAGATTCCGATAAAAGTGGAACATTTTTCGTTGGAATAGCTTTGGACTTCAAAAACTACGTTTTCGGTTAGCTGAAAATTGCACATCATTAGTTGGTATAATTCTATATGGAAAAATCCACAAACTTACTACAGGGAAAATAATTATTCTCAGTAAACTGTAAAGAACAACTCTCTTATGTTCAGACACTTTTTTTCAATCTTCAAGTTATGAATCCACAACTTTCTTCTGTCCATCATTTCCTTGTTTCCCAACTTTGTTTGGAATACAGCTTTGAATTGTCCAGCTTTCGGAAAGGTATGTAAGCTATATTCGGTTTTTTTTTGACATTATTAACAATAGAATACACAACAATAGTGATTCATCTCTTCTGAAGGTTTGTAAACGATCCAAAATACGATTAAAACTCAACAACTTCTCATATAAAATACACGTAAACAGATGTAAACAAAGCAACCTATCTCCCATGCTCTAGTAATATTCGACACCGGTAGGGGGCGTATCGCTTATTATGTTTTCCTAATAACTCTGAATTGTTATTTAGTTTCTCTAGGAACCCCCCTGTTATGTTCAATTTTTCGAATAATTATATTGTTTTGTAATACCGTAATTTAGTACGAGATGAAGTCAATCTTATGACGAAACGAACCTACTCAATAGATTTTATTTCAACCTGTGAAAACTCGGTTTTTTGTTTCCTCATAAAGTTATAATATATAACATAATATATAAAAGATATATGCAATTTTGTTACATCTGATTGAAAGATCACAAGGGAATTAGAGCCGTATGTTCGACGATCGATAATTAACTTGTAGCTAACCCTAGGTCGAAGGAAGTCAAACTAACCCTTAAAATCCCTGGCATATCCTCTTTCCCCAAAATCTGGTAAACTGAGTAATATCAGGTTGTTCCAGTCAAAAGACGGTCAGCTGTCGAGTTAGGAATCTTCTGGGATATAAACCCACAGGTTGCATTACGGGAGGACATCGATCGGATCAAATAACCGGATTCGAGTTAGTTGCAAGTAATTGACGTTGATTGCAAACAGCGCAAACGATGCTAACCGCATTTTGGGCGTATGGCAGTCAATAGAATGACCCGCCCGCTTCATGGATGTTATAATGAATTTGTACAAGGGACAGGCATGTTAGTTCAATATTGCCCGAGGAATGACAGATAATTGATTAATTCTCTTTGGAGGAATATGTTGCTTTATTTATAAATTAGATAAGATTATTGAATTGAATTTACTTGGTGAAAGTTCATATTCATAACTTTATAAAGAAATAAAAAACTAACTTTTCACAGGTTGAAATAAAAATCTATTGAGTAAACGCGTTTCGTCATAACATTGACTTCATCTCGTACTAATCTGTGGTATTAGTTACAAAAACAATCTATTTATACGAAAATTGAACATAACAGAGGGGTTACTAGAGAAACTAAATAACAATAAGCAATTCATTCAGAGTTATTAGTAGGTACATTGAACAGATTGAGGAGAGGAGAAGGGTTTACTTCAATCGTGTATACACGAACACCAACGTAGCTATATTAAACAGAAAACTGACCCTAATTATGCGTGCCATCTTATTCAAGAAAACCACACCTATAATATATTGCAATTAGAAAATAGTTTCTACAAAACCAACTGTTGGGAATCCCTATAAGTACATCAATAAATATAAAAACCTGTGAAAAGTTAGTTTTTTTATTTCTTTATAAAGTTATAGATAAGATTAGTTTTATGTATCAAATTTCGATATATTCCGATTGATTGGAAAAATGTGGACAGGTGTTTTCTACCTTGAATGCCCTTTTTCTGAAACTGGAGGATATAATTTTTATATATTCTATGTATGTATCTTGTATAGTTCTTGAAGTGACACAATATTTTTCCAAGCATAATTTTTATTAGATTAATTAATTGTTGAATATCCATCTCATTTGGCATCAACAGGATAGTATATATATATATATATATATATATTATTATATATATATATATATATATTATATATAATATAAATATTATATATATATATATATATATATATATATATATATATATAATATATAATATATATATATATATATATATATATATATATATATATATATATATA
>JARQZK010005071.1:585000-702500 GCA_030704885.1 Cynegetis impunctata
AAACCAAATTGTTTTTTGATATATCGCACAAATAAATGATCAGTTGTAACCTTATGTTGTTTTTCAATTTCATTTAATTTTACAAAATCGCAAATGTAGTGTATATATGCCATTATCCATATATACCGTTTACTCACAATGTATACTATATTGTACATATCACACTCCCTAAAATTGATGACAGAATTTTTTCGAGTACACCAAAAATTGCAAAAAAATGGGAGTAAGTGTTCCTAATTTCAGAATTTTATCTTGAAAAACAAAAATGCGCGAGCGAAAGGGTTAAGCTTATAATCAGCTGATATTTTAAGAATAATTAATAATAAAATAGTTTTTTAGAACAATTCAAAATCTAATTAATTTCTGAATCACGTAGAAGAGTTGAATAAGATTGAAAAAAAGAAATAATTTAGCTGAACCGGTTAATCCACGTTATATTAGTTATAATGAACAAACAAATAACTGTTTGAAATCTAATTTATTTCTGAATTACGTAGAAGAACTAAATTAGGTTGAAAAATGGAACAATTTAACTGAACCGGTTGAGGTACTTTAAATTAGTTGAAGTGGATTGAATTAAATGGTCCCAAGTTTCATTGAAATTTTGTCGCCATAGTTCATCGAATATCAGGATTTCAGATTTTTCAATAACTACTTTGACAATAATTCATTTTAACGTTCCATTTTACGTTGAGTTAACTCTTTTTTACTGACGTATACGTGCATACGTATATGAATAGTAAATCAGGTGTGCGTATCTGATGCCGTTCTAATTTCAACGAACACACTGTCCTTCGGCATTTACTGCCAATGCATATTCATTTTGATAAAATCAATATCGCCAACCCGTTCGTTTCCTCGTGATACCAACTGTATTTCTTTTGTTTCGTATCAGAATCGAACAACTTTTTCCATTTGCCCGATGTAAAATGAAATGAGGAAATCAGTTGAAAACATCCTTTCCTATCATTGGCCTTTTCTTAGTGAAATGCCAAAAAAAATTATAGAAATAAAAAGGAAGGTATTGGCAGTATTTGATCAAAGCTACTAATCAATTAAAATATGGATAATCTTATTGAGCAGAGTTGATAGTTTCGACCTTATCAGATATCATCAGGGTATATGGATGTATAGAATAATTCTCAGCATCTATACACTAGAGAAAAAGCGATTGAAATATGGAAAATCACTTCAGGAAAGAATCGGTAGTTTCGACTTCATCAGGTATCATCAGAGTTTATGAAAATTTGGAGAAATTCATAGATCTCATCAATGCTGAACACTCGAGAAGGAGTGATTCGTCAAGTCTCTTGTTGTTCCCTACTCATGAAACATTTCAAATTTCATAGGCATTAACCCTTTCCGGCCCAAATTATTTTTTGTGGAAAAAATATTATGTATGGTTTGATAATGGTTTATTAGAGATACTTGAAGAAAATGAAACAAATTTCAAGATAAAAAAACACAAGGATTATCCTGCAGGATGTGGTCACTCCACATAACCAGTAGGAACATATAACCAAACAATATAACCTATTTTGCGTAATATAACATGAAACAGTTTTTGTCATGTTTCAAACACAATTCTACTTTGCACGCTGAACATTTCTTAAAAATCATAGAACTCATCTGCATGAAGATTTTCTAAATATTCAGTTATTGAGTTCCCGATCCTCCCGGATTACCCGGATGACTCCGATAATAATGGTCAACCTCCCGACTTCCCGGGGTGGCTAATTTTCCCAGTTTTTTAAAATTATACGCAACCGCGCTCTACTAATCAGACTTCTATTTTTAAAGATTATGATTTTGTGGTAAAAAACTGTCAAATATTAGAAGCAGAGTAGGTATATATAAATTAAAAATAAATAAATGATTGACATTTTCTTCAACCCCCTCCCTACTAAACTCCTTAAAAAAATCTCCCAGGTTGGTCCTTTCGAAAATTGACAAACCTATTCCAAACTTGCTTCCTCAGAACTAAAAAATGATAACACGATTACGTAAGTGCCCAGTGGTCACTTCAGGAGACCCCAACAAAATTAGTAATTTCGAAAAAATGGAAACATTTACGTTCAATATATTCATGAAAATGCATAAGTAAGATATAAATAACTTTGGAGCCATTTTTCCACCATTCATAAATAAAAATAACAAATTCACACAGTTTCAGCAGATCCTCTGAGTAGTGTCCAACTATAGTAAACAAATGCACGTTATACGCGCTTCGACTTATTTCGGTCTGTCTTCGATGAACACGTCAAATTCTGCTATGTTAGACAACTCACAAAACACACTGGTACCTATACTGAAATAGCCAACGAGCAGTTTTACTCATGACTAACAAACTGTGGTCTTCCTAGCTAACCAGTTGCCCTGAAAGGGTTAAGATATTAAAATTGTTATGAATTTGTCGAAATTCCCCAATTATGATAATGTTGATTGCGATTTCAGTATAAATAGTACGTGTACCTCGTAGTAAAAGCATATTCCCAGAATGTATTTCTTTTACTACTAGATAGACAATGTACTATTACTTCTTCAAATATTTTTATTTCATCAACATTTATATTTTACTTGTTTTTTTAGGTTTTCGCTGAATTCAGTTGCTTGTTAACGAATCAATGTTTTCTTTTCCTCCTATCTCATTCATTATATGCTCAACTCAGCTTTTCACAAATTGCGAATGTCCCAGACGAATTCTATATTAAGAATCAGAAATCTGATGAGAAAGCTGATCAGTTAGATAAAACATGCTATATTTCTGGCTAACAGTTCCTCAGGGGACAGAAATAATCAACTATAACGCTAAAAATTAACCTTATTATATGTTGAAATTCGTATTTAATTTCGAAGCTACAAGTTGTTTTTTTTCGATCTTTCGTTACAGTTTATCGCAAACGAGAAAGCTAATGGCCGAATTAATGAGCAGTGTGTCCTCACGTTCACTCAGCATTTATTTTGGAAGTACACGTTTCGAGCTAATTAAATTTACATCTGGAACTGCTGTTTCGAATGACGTTACCGTTGAAGTAAAATCCGTCGCAACCGTTTCTACGAACCCTCGTCTTCCAAAGCTACATCAGAGAGGTGGAACGTTGGATTTTCGGATTTACATTGAGAATATGTGAACATTCATTACTGCCATTGTTTCAGTTGTTATGTGAAGAATATAATGGCGGACATACGCTCCACAATATACTTCCGCTAAATTTCATACATATATATATATATATATATATATATATATATATATATATATATATATATATATATATATATATGTATATATTTCACGAAACGTTCAATATATAATGCTAGAATTATGCTACATACGAGTATAGATTACTGTTCGTCACTAATGATGAATATCAATCAAAGTGAACTGCAAAAACTACAGAAATTACAAAACAAATTAATTAGATTAATTTTGGGTTGCAATAGGTACACTCCCATTAACCTT
Source organism: Cynegetis impunctata (assembly GCA_030704885.1). Taxonomy (NCBI): domain Eukaryota; kingdom Metazoa; phylum Arthropoda; class Insecta; order Coleoptera; family Coccinellidae; genus Cynegetis; species Cynegetis impunctata. The sequence continues at coordinate 588,464 of JARQZK010005071.1, forward strand.
ATGTTGGGCATATTACAATTTATGAGTGTTAAGCATAGGATGATTTTTGGGGCTCTTAAGATCATTTATAAAATTAAAGATAAGTTAGTTCCAAACTACATATACAACAAAACTCAATTTGTAACTGATATCCATAAATAATTTACAAGAAATATAAATAATTTTTTTGTACATAATGTTACTTCAAATATGCTCTTTAATAGCTTGTTGCACGGAGGTTAAATTTTTTAATGATTTACCAAATAACTTGAAACAATGTAATAATTTTGAACGGTTTAGAACTGATATAGCTTTGCTAATAAACATTATATATATATATATATATATATATATATATATATATATATATATATATATATATATATATATATATATATATATATATATATATTTTATATATATATATATATATTTATATATATATATATATATATTAATATATATATATATATATATATATATATATATATATATATACATATATATATATATATATATATATATATATATATATATATATATATATATATAAATATATATATTGAATTGAATTGAATTGGCATTTACTTGGTAAAAGTTCATATTCATAACTTTATGAAGAAATGAAAAACTAACTTTTCACAGGTTGAAATAAGAATCTGTTGGGTAAACGCGTTTCGTCATAACATTGACTTCATCTCGTACTAAATTATGGCATTACAAAATTATCTATTTATACGAAAAATTAAACATAACAGAGGGGTTCCTAGAGAAACTAAATAACAATAAGCAATTCATTCAGAGTTATTGGTAGGTACATTGAACAGATTGAAGAGAGGAGAAGGGTTTACTTCAATCTGGTCGTTAACTAGGTTTCCTGAATTTTTATATTCATTGATGTACTTATTATGATTCCCAACAGTTTGTTCAATGGAGACTGTTTTCTAACTGTAATATATTATAATTGTGATTATAGATATGGTTTTCTTGAATAAGATAGCACGCATAATTAGAGTCCGTTTTCTGCTTAATATAGCTACGTTAGTGTTCGTGTATTCGAATTTCTAATTGTATCTATATAAGACGTACAATTAGAAATTTCGAAACTCGAATACACGAACACCAATGTAGCTATATTAAGCAGAAAACTGACTCTAATTATGCAAGCCATCTTATTCATGAAAACCATACCTTTAATCACATTATATATTACAGTTAGAAAATAGTATCCACAGAACGAACTATTGGGAATCCCTATACTTCAATAAATATAAAAATTCCGGAAACCTAGTTAACGACCAGATTGAACTAAACCCTTCTCCTCAATCTGTTCAATGTACCTACCAATAAGTCTGAATGAATTGCTTATTGTTAGTAAGTTTCTCTAGGAATCCCTCTTTTATGTTCAATTTTTCGTATAAATAGATTGTTTTGTCATACCATAATTTAGTACGAGATGAAGTCAATGTTATGACGAAACGCGTTTACCCAATAGAGTTTTACTTCAAGTTGTGAAAAGTTAGTTTTTTATTTCTTCTATATATATATATATATATATATATATATATATATATATATATATATATATATATATATAACACGGGAAACCAGACAACCAGATTATCTCCGCGAGAACCTGAAAATCAACATATATATATATATATATATATGTTGATTTTCAGGTTCTCGCGGAGATAATCTGGTTGTCTAGTTTCCCGTGTTTGTATCCGCGTATGGGCTTCGTCTTTGTTGAAGTCTGTTCGACGTTTCGGCAAAATCACATTTGACATCTTCAGGCAGCTCTTCTTTGAGTGTGTTCACTCCGACCAAGAAGAGCTACCTGAAGATGACAAATGTGATTTTGCCGAAACGTCGAGCAGACTTCAACGAAGACGAAGCCCATACGCGGATACAAACCCGGGAAACCAGACAACCATATATATATATATATATATATATATATATATATATATATATATATATATATATATATATCAATATATAAAGGGTGTATCGAAATTGTCCTGCCAAATCGAAACTACAGATACTAGATGTGATATTATGTCTATCTAATCCAATTTAACTTCATCCAAAAGTTAATTCTAAGGGAGCCAGCGCCCTTCGAAGATGACGCTGTTAGGCCAGTTTTTTAAGAATATTTCAAACAAACCGTTACTTGGAACTTCAAACTTGGTAGATTGTATAATCCTATCAAGAAACTTTTCCTGGCCGAACAAAATTTCAGATCATCACAAAGAAGCAAAAAATAATGTATAAAACTTATGCTTTGTGACATATCAGAACTGAAAAGTTTATTTCACTGTGAAAAAGAATTCGTCACTTCTAATTAACTCACAGTCAATCTTTCATCTTTCAGGCAATGTTTTCAACTGGGAAGTATTTCGATAGGATTAGGCCATTTAAACCAGTTTGCAAATTTAAGATTAAGTACATTAATTAATGAAAATATATTATTGGTGAAAAATTTGTAACGAAATTTTATACTCAAAAATTGTAAAAATTATTCAGATAGAAACACTCTGCCAGTTACTCGAACACATGACAAATTTTTTAACCAATTGGACTGCCAGAAATGGCTCAGTCCAATACTTATGATATATTCCAGAAATTTTTCACTGATAATGATTTTATTGATTATATTTTCAAATAAAAATGATTCAATTCCTGCTGAAAATGAAGAGTTATCGATTTCTGATGATGAAATATGCATACCAATAAACCAGATAATTTTATTGGGAAAAATTATAGTTAGAATTGTTATGAAACTTCTGAAAAATTTTCTGTTTCAATGCAGTTTTTCTTAGAGTGTAATTTTTTTTCAGTTTTACTGAATTTGTTGAAAGAAAATTGAGATGGTCTTCTAGGATTTCTACATTCAGAAACTGATAATTTTATTGAGAAAATTTATAGCTGAATATGGAATGAAACGTGTGAGTTTAATTGAATTTTTTAATAAAACCTTTGAAAGAGTTTCTTGTATGTCTAGATTCAATATTCCACAAGGTACCTGCCTTATGGAAACTTGACCTAAAACAACATCAGAAGCTGAAAATAATTTAACGAGAACAGTTTTAGTTTTTCCATTTGGGAAAATTATCGACACGACTAACCAGTAATTTAATTTGAAGCTTCAGGAGTCTTGTCCCTTGATGTCTAAATCATATTTCATATCTCTTTGATGTCACTCAAGAAAAAGAGGCCGAGTTTGATTCAGACGTTTGATGTTTTGAAGTTGATATTTAATAACTCTATAATTTTAAATTTCCATCTGATTACTTAAATATGATTGATTTCATGGAAACTCTTAATCAATACTTGCTGGCTATATCTGATACGGTAAAATGGTAAAAAAATACTGAAATGTGCTGATAAATTTAGCATAAATCAGAAATTCACTCAAAATCTTTATCCACAATATATTTTTCGGCAAGATTTCTCAACGTAATAAAGCAAATGTTCTACTTCAAATTTTGAATTCATTTTGTATATTTCCAATTTGAATTATTTTTTGATGAGAGATTGCATTTAAAAACTCTAAGTTTATCTTTTTTTATTTATTTTACAAACTTAAAGTCTCATCAACCTCTTGGGTTATTAGAGACTACATTACAAGTTACATTTGATTCAATAGATTTATGTCACGTAGGTAACTATTTACTTGATTTATGCTACACTTTAAACCTAATGTTTCTTTAGTTGACATCAAATTGTAGCGATCTCGAACATTTTGATGTAGGGGGCATTCCTCGAAAATATGTTCAACTGTAAGGATGGTGTCACAGTCTGGACATTTTGGTTTCTCTGTTTTAGTCAAAAGGTAGCTGTGGGTTAAACGGGTATGACCAATCCTTAATCGGTTCAACAGCACCTGATCACACCGTCTGTGTGTTTCCTTTGCTTCCATTTACCTTCCCAGGATTTTGTATGTTATTTCATATGTGCTTTGAAATCTTTTTTTTGGGATAGAATTATTATGGATGTTGTTAGCAGAGGAGTTTTGATTTTTGGCTTCTTGATCAGCTTTTTCATTGCCTTGTATGCCGATGTGAGATGGAACCCATATGAAATGAACTACCTTTCTTTTCCCTTGCAAGTCACTTAATAGATTTTGTATGAACTTGAGCTGAACATTTTTTGGATACATCTGCTGAAGTCCTGTTATGCTGTTCAGGGAGTCTGTGATGATTAAGAATTTGTTATAGGGAAGATCGTTGATGTACACTAGAGCAGGGGTTCTCAACCTTTTAGTAACCACGTACCACTTGAAATTTTCAGAGATTTTGACGTACCACCTTATATTTATATATATTTTTATTTATTTATTTATATATAATATATAGTTATATATAATTTAAATTTGGTCAGGTTTAGGAAAATAAAAATGCATTCTACAACTGTATGTATGTATTTACAAAATAAAATGTATCATACATTAAAAACAATCTTGAATTAGTTAATTGAACACAGTCATTTGAATATAAACAGATCCTAATGAGCTTGTCGTTGTTGTTTGTTCTTGATCAAATTTTCAATATCTGGGTCGATTGAACTTAACTTGATTCTCAAGTCCTCTTCAACACTAATGCGGTTTCGGTATTTATTTTTGATGAACAGCAGCTCTGAAAAGCCCGATTCACATAAGTACGAGGTTACGAATGGAATTAAAAAGATTATCGCTTGTTCGAACACTGATGGATATTCAGTTTTTGTCCCCATCCAAAATTCTATTAAAGATTTTTCTTTAAACGCATCTTTCATTGAGCTGTCACTTATAAGGTCGATGAAACACTCTTTTGAGTGACTAGGACCACTAGGAAATTTCCCTGAAAATGGATTTCTAATCCACTCATATTTAGAAAAATCTTGATTAAAATATTTATCAAAACTCGTTTGAAGGGCTTCCATATGACTAGTGATATCATCAGTCACTTCTGGCTTCAGAGAAATATCATTTTCTTCCAAAAATGCAGCAAGAGTAGGGAATGCAGAGAAATCCTTGTCCTGTGCTTGAGAGCGAAACAGAACCAACTTTTTCTTGAAGGATGATATTTTATCGTTGGTAGTGAACACTGTTGTACTTGGCCCTTGAAGTCCCATGTTCAAGGTATTGAGCCTATCAAAAATATCAGCCAAATACGCCAATCGTGATAGCCATTCTTCATCATTGAACAAGTGTTTCATGTCATGATTTTGTTCACTTAAAAACCTAAAGACTTCTGACCTCAGTTCAAATAGACGAGTTAGGGTCTTGCCTCGTGACAACCATCTAACCTCGGTATGTAGGAGGAGAGTTTGATATTTTGCACCCATATCTTCACACATTAAAGAGAAAATCGGTGAATTAAGAGCCCTGGCCTTAATAAAATTAATGACCTTTACGCTATCCATTAAAACAACAGACTTAAGGTTGGCAGGCATAACCTTAGAAGCCAAAGCTTCTCGGTGAATAACGCAGTGAGTACTTTGGCATTCTGGAGCAACTTTTTTTATTTTTGCTCCTAATCCACTTAAATGACCCGACATAGCTTTTGCTCCGTCCGTGCACAAACCAACACATTTAGACCATGATATTCTCGCTTTTATAATGTACTCATTTATGACATTAAATATGTCCTCAGCTTTAGTGTTTGATTCAAGAGGTTTGCAAAATAAAAATTCTTCCTTTACTTCACTTTGATAATCAAAACGTATAAATACAAGAAGCTGCGCCATATTTGTTATGTCTGTGCTCTCGTCTACTTGCAGTGCAAAATATTTACATTCGCGCAGTTGAAGTAAAAGCTGTTCTTCAATACTCGAGGACATCTCCACAATTCGCCTCTTTACTGTGTCATTCGACAACGGAATTTTCTCGATCTCCTTTGCTGCCTTTTCGCCTAATACTGCCTCGACCATATCCTTAGCGACCGGAAGTAAAAGTGTCTCGCCAATTGTATGAGGCTTCCCTTCCTTAGCTATTCTATAACTGGCAAGGTACGATGCTTTGACTAGTTTTTTGTCTATATTTACAAATTTTGCCATGCACTGATTTTCTCTCTTACACAATTCAGATTTTCTTTGAAAAAATTCAATAGGTTTGTCAACCAAATCGGGATGCTTAGTAGTCTGGTGCCGCTTTAGTAAGGAAGGCTTCATGCTCTGATTTGAAAGTGTTTCTGAGCATACAACACATTGTGGAATAGGATTATCGTTATTTTCTGTGCCAGGTTTTACTATAAATCCTAACTGTAAATAAGTTGCATCGTACTTACGATTTGGCTGAGGTTTAATCTTCTTTTGACTGTCCTTAGAGGTGGAGGGGTTAGTCAAATATCGCTTCATTATGTCCACTAAAAACTAATGCTGAATTACTACTAAAAACTAAAACTGAACTTCACTTCATGGAACACAATAAAAAAACAGCTAACATTGGCATCTGAATGAAACTACTGGGTGAGAAAGTAACACAGCTCATGCCACTGTCAAAACAAAACTGACGGGGTGGGAGTCACTCGGGTTGTTTGTGTAGCCTCAAGGTCAGCGTCAAACTGCCACTATTCTATGTAAAACACAGATGGAGGAATTGTATTCTTAACGAGGAAATGTTGCATCGTAACTGTGAATTAATGTTATTCGCATTCAACAGTTTTTATTGTTATTATTAATATATGATTGCGTACCACCTGAAATGTCCCCGCGTACCACCGGTGGTACGCGTACCACCGGTTGAGAACCTCTGCACTAGAGCACTTCGAATAGCACTGAGGTAATCTTGTTTTTATCTAAACAGCATTGTTCTTATGAAATTTGTTAAATTATTGCATCTCGGAATACTATTTTCAACAACCCACAATAGATTCTATCAACTTTACATTCAGAATTTTTTAGTATTAGGATTTCTCTCGTAACTTTTCTAAATAACATGAAAAGTCTCAACCATCTGCGATTTCTTTAATTTATTCTTGGCATGAAGTAAATATAAAATGTAATACTCTTTCTCAAAGAGAAATACGAGATGAAAATTCAAGCAAATGAGGTTTTCAATATGTGACCTGCCAAACACAGTTTCAATCAGTTTCCATGTATTTGAAACTGATTGAGTTCGTAGATTCTACGTTTCCACCAAAGTTTCGATTATTTTGATTTATTAAAATATTTGTTTCTACTGATGGATGGATTTTAACGTTTCATATCAATCTTTGATTGTCTACCTTTTTCTCAATAACTTTTAGATCTTTGTAAGATTCAATATATTGAATTTCTTATATAAATAAACATAATTACACTTTAAAATGTGCCTCACGGAGTTTCAGACAATTTTGAATATTGGAATTTCTTACGTGGATCGAGTCAATGTTGTATTTTCAACAATTTTCTTAATCGACACTATTTTAAAAATTGTAAAGTTTTTTTTACCAGTGTCTGTTAGCGATTAGTTAGAGACAGGTACAAGAACAGATCAGTTAACGTTTATTTATTGGTAGTCGGTCTTTTTGTTAATGTTTTAATTTCAGAGTGATATTTATGAAGGGGACACTACAACTGGTTGTGAATGGGACGTCCCTTTATATATTGAGATTATTGATTATTTTTCTTATGAAAATTGATCAATAATTCATTTACTTTAAGAAGAAAATTATAAAACTGTTAATTACGTGTAATTTATTTTTCAGTTAAATCTCTCGAAAATTTTTTTTAAGGTATCTTTATTTAATTTTTTTACTGCTTGTATCAGTATGGATTATTGCAAAATGGGTACCTGATTAGATTCATTCTAAGTCAGATAACCAAACTTTAAGGTTGTTGATTGTTTGTTACTTAAACATTTGATATTTAAACATAACTAAATTATTATTGATATGTTATAAAGTGATTTTATATTGATATAACGTACTGTCCCTTTCATAAATTAGCCCGTCCCTTTCAATACAGTTTATTTATGAAAGGGACACAATGCACATTTTTAAAAATTGTGAAAATTTGCACCTAAGAAGGAAGAAATATGAGTAATATATTTTTATTTCAATAAAAGATTAATGTAGGCTTCTTATTCAGGATATTTCTATTTAAAATATTATATCGAACATTCACTAGAGCCTCTACAACAAGAATGTCCCCTTCATCCCACTTCTTCCCTTCCTACTATCGATTGAAGAAACAAAAAATTTTACACTTTCTCGCGGTTCTATTGTTGACAATTTGAAATTTGTATATATTTTGTATGAAAATGTGGTTTGATGTGTTTTTATTTTTTTAAGTTTTACATTGTTAAGTTCTAAGATTTTTTCGCTTGATGTTTTTTGTTTCTATATTTTATATTGTTTAGTTTCACGCTTTGTCGATAAATTGTACAATTTCATAGATAATAAATCATATTTTTTCATTTGATTTGATTACTTGTATTTACTGAAAAATTTAGATAGTTTACAAGTTCATCGGGGTAGATGCTGGGACAAATGCGAAATACTCTTATCATCCCCCAAAATCATATTTGAATGAACAAATAGAATTTATTTTCCTATCACTCTCCTGAGATGATGATAAATTTATTCCAGTGCGGTTTTTCTCGGAATTATGTTCCCAAATTCCCTGGGATGTTGAATTCTTAGTAATACCATTCTTCCGGGACTAGTTTAAATCCGACTGCTCCCCGTGATAAAATGAAGCATTCTCTTTAATCGTCCATTCATAATCCGACTAAATTCGAACGGAAATATAATGTTATCCGTATTACTCATCCCTATCTGTCCGCATTGCAAACTACCACGAACGGTTGTTTGAAGCAGAAGTTTGGTTCAAGAACGGTTGAGGTTACCGAAGACCTGAAGCTATACGTTCGATGTAAAGTATTTTCCACATTTTATCTCGGGAAAGTACGCCACGGTTTGAAGAAGAACGTAGAGAAACATTTAATTGGGAAACTTTTCGGTCAATTAAATAACTTTTGGAGTCGAATGAAGACGAAGGCAATTGCGAACCTGGGAATTGACGGGGAAAATATAGTCGCTTTTACATTTGAAGTCGTCTACTTCAAAGGGATTACATTGAATATTGATTAAACAATTCGGATTTATCTGTTGATTGGAATTGTTGACGCGAAAATTTGGTTTGCTTACCGATCAACTTGAAGGATATATTTCAGCGGTGAAACTTGGAATTTCTGACATACTTATGGCAGTTGTATTATTTTTACTAGTAGTATTTTTATTAATCACAAAATTACATGAATTTACAAAAGCATACAATAAAATAAAGAAGAAATGGGAGATTAATATAGATAGAAGAAAAGGTTTGTTATACCGAGTAATTTTCATCAGCGGAAACAGAGGTATTGATGATTCACTTAAGTTTATGGAAAACTTCTCTGTTGGACATCGATATCAAAATTCTTTCTTTTGAAGATGGTCAAGATTTAATGTATTTTGAGATACTCGGGCAGACAATATAATACTTATACTTCTTAATAGTATCAACAATATCAGTAGTAGTGAATAGTATTCTCAGTAGGTATACAACAAAAAAGACACAATGAATATAAAATCCAGAAGTATGAAATCTAAAAAACTTGCAGGTAATGCAAAAATTTAAAACAAAAATTTGAACATGTAAACGTATGATAATAATAAATGTTACAATATAATATACAAAATATAAACTCGTGCCAAATCAAAAGCATTCATACAATTTCATATATTTTCGTACATTTTTTTTGGGTTCCTTTAACACTATAAAAAATGGATACAATATCTACAACTTAACAGCAATTTTTGCATTAGAACAGGACTAATAAATATTGAGGTTTATTTCGATATATAACATATAGAAGAAGATAATAGATCAAAGGATCAATCTATTCATATATTTTATAATAAATGAATATAGATTTTCATATAATATATTAATATATATATATATATATATATATATATATATATATATATATATATATATGAATATATATATATATATATATATATATATATATATATATATATATATATATATATATATATATATATATATATATATATATATATATATATATATATATATATATATATATATATATATATATATATATATATATATATATATATATATATATATATATATATATATATATATATATATATATATATATTATAATCATATATAAATGAGTGTTGGTGGTTCAAAAGTTATTTTCGTTTAAATGCTCTCGTTTTGAGTGTAGCCTTGAAGAGTGTACGTTTTCATTAGTATTTATTGTATTCATTAATTTTTTAGTAGCTAGAAAAAAATTATTTTCAAATATTTTTGATTTTCACATATACATTTGCGGGACTGTGGTGTAAAACCAATATACCATAAAAATAAACAAGTATCACATAAACTTACGTATTGATTGCAAATTTTCATACGATGGAACGGGTACTGTAGTCATCTCAAAGTATTCCACTCTTTGAAAATCTGCATTATATAGTAACATTTTCTCATAGTTGGTTTTTGTTGTGGTACTAATTTTTTCTGTGTTTAAAATGAATATTCATGCAGAGATACACTCTTCAGGACACACTCGTAACAAATAGCAAGGAAATAAATGATAATATTCTTGCTGTTAATTTTCTACTGAATGCATAAACTAAATTTCAGAGAAAAACTACGAAAAAAGCAATAATTTTTAAGCCATCAACAATCGGATAATGATATATATGGTTATTTAGATTAGAAATTTCCTCCTATCAGCACCTTACGTTTCAGCGTCTATTTTTGAGACAATATATAGATATATATATATATATAAATTTATATATATATATATATATATATATATATATATATATATATATATATATATACCCACTATGCAAATAATTGTTACAGTCACGTTAATTTAACATCACATTGTGCTAATGTTCTTCCCTTTTTTCCTCTTGTTCTCATCACATGCACATCTTGACAACCGCTTATGCCCAGCTTAGGGCTGTTGACTTTTGTGATGTTACAACTGAACTTCTCAGCGATGGTAAAGCGCTGCCTTTTTACATTACTGTGATGTTACTAGAACTTCCTCAAAAGGAAGCAACATTTCTGTTACATTCAGAAATGCCTTTTAACATCTAGTACATGTTGATGCAATGTCAATGAAACAACATCTTACCAATGAACTGAATGCAACATTTCAAAAACGATACAGTATATTGTTTTAGATGTTGTATCGATATTACTTAAACCTCTAAATAATATACCTCAAACATTCTAGATTACATCCTATAGATGTTTCAGCAAATACACGGTGAACGACTGAAAACGCCGGCTGCCGGCCATATCTCAAAAAAGAATCATGATTCAACTTTAAAAAAATACCTCAAGGAAAATGAACCTGAAAAATATTTTTGTGTTACTAAAATATCCGCTAGGGAATGGAAAGAACACTTAAAAACATATAATAAGGTGATTATCACCAAGAAAGAAAACCTAAAGGTATCCTAAATATACAATCATAAAGATTTCAAAAGTTGCAATTTCAGGTCACCTTTTGGTATATGTCTTTTTAGGAGATAATCAAAGTATTATGATTTTGAGTGCTCATTTCACCCCTAGTGGATATTTAAGAAACTCATAAATATTTTCTAGCGATTTTTCTTTCCAAAAAGTAATGTTTTTTATTTGTGCCAATATTCTTTTCTGAGATGTGGCCTACAGCCGTTCTTAGTTGTTCACCCTGTACATTTAAAATAAAAAAGCAATAGAAAATTTAAATAGTATATTAACTATTAATAAATGGAACACTGGAAATAAAAATAAAACAAATCCAGCCTTAAAATAAATATCTTGTCCAGAAAAAGAAATCCAACCTAAAAACAAATATCCTGTCCGGGAATCCAACCTAAAAAAATATAATAGTGTAAGCATATTACATAACAAGTGTGGAAAGTGATATATGACACATCTTAACAAAAATTGAATTTGTGTGCAACTGTATATATCAAGCTGTAGTTGCTATAACCTAACACGATTTAAAACTGAATTGATAAAGATTACTGATACTTTATAGCTGGTTTACAAAGTATTTATTAGAATAATTTTTTAATATTAAAACTATAAAAATTTCAAACTATCAAAACTTTACGAAGCGTTACGGTATATCCCTCCACCCGGAATTTCAATGTTGAATAGCCGATTAAAGTATATTGAAATGAGTATATTTAAGTTTTAATAATTATGATTTTGGAATAAGTACTTACCGATAACTGTTGTTCGTCCATTATAACAAGAAAATGCTTTTACTGAAATAAAACCGCGAAACTGAAAACGACGCTGCCACCACTTATAACCTACTTGCACGCCACGATCCGCCATATATCATGCTTGTCATTGTTTTTTTCGTCTTCTGTTTTCTTCTTTTTTATAATTTTATGAATACATCATTCAAACAGCTCACCCAGTCGCAGGAAGTTACTAAAGAGTAGTTCGAAAGTTGTAAAAGTAACTACAAAATGTGATCATCTCAGAAACATGTTAATTTGTAATATTGCAGTAATGTTCTGTATGTAACATTAGTGAGACCTTTACAAATTAACATCGTATGGATTCTTCCTCAGAGAAGTTGCTGAAAAGAAGTTCATAGGATGTGTATATCACTGCGAATTCAAGTAGTATTGTATACATCTAAAATATGTTTTAATTACATAACATGGATATTAATGAAGTTAGTTATATATATATATATATATATATATATATATATATATATATATATATATATATATATATATATAAGTTTAGAAGATATCTTTCTAACGTTTTAAATAAACATCACGAAAAGTCTCTAAAAAGAACATCACAAAATAGACTTATGATGTTTCTTGTTCAGTGGGTATATATATATATATATATATATATATATATATATATATATATACATATATATATATATATATATATATATATATATATATATATATATATATATATATATATATATATATATATATATATATATATATATATATATATATATATATATATATATATATATATATATATATATATATATATATATATATATATATATATATATATATATATATATATATATATATATATATATACATACATATATAGTTGTATATATTAGCGGCCCGTCCAAATAAAATGGCAGCCACACTTTCTACAAAATTCATTTTCACATAAACTACTCATCTGATATTCATAATTTTTTTTTTACATTCAAGTCCTCAGATATGCTGAATTTGGTTATGATGGATAAATCCATTAGTTATCTTATTCAAAGGACAATCTATCGCATGAGAGTGATACAGAAAAATCAAACTAATATCAGCTTCATCAAAATTTTTTTATCGTCTGATTTTTCGAATAAGACATGAATCAAAAAAAGGAACGAAATATGTGATATATCTTTCGATACAATATAACCCCATCGATGCCATTAATCAGATCTGAGCTTCAATCTACCCTACGAGGCCAATAAATGAGCTTTATGAGTTGGGGTATTTGTAACTCAACCTATTTATTTGGCTTTCCGACTTGTCATAAATTTTAGATGATCCTTACGAGCAAAGAACGCTGTTTCATTATTTTCAGAGAGATTCCTGCTAAAGACTCGTTTAACCGTCATAAATAATGGTTGTATTTTTTTTCTTTTCGCGAAGATGGGTAACAGGAAAAAAGTATATTCGGGGTTGTATGCCTAGCCGGTTCAATAAGTGGGACATAATACTCTAGCAATTCATCTTCTGGATCCGTTTTACTACTGGAATTGATAAAAGTGAAGCATGTTTTTCTATGCAGAAGAACTTCAAAATTGAAAATATCTAATATATGAATAACTATTTGGCAGGAAGTTAAACAAATATAATATATAGTTGATGGAGAAATTTTTAAACTCAATCATAATGCAAAAGATGTCTTGCTGAACGACCAGATTGACTTGATATATTCTCCTATATTTAGTGTATTCAAACAATAATGATTTTTCTGAGAACATTTTATTGTACCAATTTGTGCAATCCACTTCGATAAGCCCTTCTTGAAATGTGTTCCTCTTGTCTATTTAGGTACCTGCAATAATTCTTTCCCACCCGTAAGCAAAAATCTATAATTATGTAACCAGTTCTTAACTCAATCTCCCGATGATGGTCTAGTGACCGAAATTGCAATCGCAGTGTTATATTTTTCAAACTATTTTTGTAAATATAATAAACATTAATTTTAGTTTTTTTTTGTTCATAATATAATATATACCTACCAATATTTTCAATGTATCATAAGCGTTTTAGCCTGCTTTCAATATTCTTTTGGAGTTTTAGAAAAAACTAAGCGGATTTACGAGAAAGAATATCTCCATTTTGAGGCCTGGCTGACGAAACACTACGTATACCATGTCGACGAAGCCGTTTCGATGGCTTATTTTCAAGATTTGTCAGAATGTTCATCTCCAAATTTCCTTTGGGAAAAGTTCTCAATGTTACGTAAAGAACTAATAGTTCATAAGAAGATAAGAGGCAACGAAAAGTTTATTTCTCTGCAACAGTTTCTTAAGCAAATTGGAAAAAATGATACGCGTAGTTTTATCTGTCTCAAGCGCATCACAACTTTTCAGCAGTTTTCACTCAAATATCTTGGAGGAGATTGGTAATTTCTTCTCCTTCGGTCATTTTTTTGCGTGAATCGCAGAATTCTTTTTATTTTTCACTTTTATATTACTTGTCGATTTTACCTTAGATACGGTTGTTATAAATACACCCATTATGCCCTGGGGCGTTATGAGCGGGCGTTATGGATCATCACGCCCGCTCATTGTACGAGGACAACTGAAGCAACTTCCATTGATTAATTACTTCATAATCCCTCTAGATTTCTCCGGCAATGAATTATACGCAGCTTTGGCTGCATTTTCTATGATATTCTTGGGTAAATTCATTTTCATTTCCATCATTTATATAAGACTACACAAAGGAATCAGCAATGACATTCACTAAATATGATGACAAAAATATTCACAAACGTCAAAATATCAACAAATGAAATGCCTATGAGAAGGAAAATGGAAAGTATAGGAGCAATTAACCGATTTTAAAATCGATTTTTCATTATTATAATATAATTTTTTCGTGAAAAATAAAATCTTGTATGCACCACGTACGTTACTAGATCCTGATGTTTGGATCTATATAACGCACTTGGTACATGAATAACTATTATGTGCTGTATGTGTTCAATCAAAATAAATTTCAATACCCTAGGGCTTTATTTTTGTGAAATAGCGCCCTAGGATAATATTTCGTATTCAACTGACTTTGACATAATTTCATTATCTGTCAAATAACAAACCAGTCGGAAATTATAGTTATTCATGTAATAAGGATCATAAAGACAATCATTATGGCACAAGTCGTGAATGTTATTGGGCGAGACGTAGCCTAGCCAAATAACACGACGTGTGCCATAATGATTGTTTATGATTCGTATTACATACAAAATTTTATCTGATGGCATTTTAATACATTTTCGAAAAATTAAAATAGTTATTTTTGTACCAAGTGCGTTATATAGATCCATCGGGCAACATTCATTCCTCGGGCCGAATGTATCCCTCCGGGCGTTAGGATCTAGTAACGTACGTGGTGCATACAAAATTTCATTTTTCATGAAAAAATTATTTTATTATAATAAAAAAATCGATTTTAAAATCGGTTCATTGCTTCTATACTTTCCATTTTCTTTCTCATAGTAAGCATGTCATTTGTTGTTGTTTTGACGTTTGTGAATATTTTTGTCATCATATTTAGTGAATGCCATTGCTGCTTTATTTGTGTAGTCTTATAGAAATAATGAAAATGAAAATGAATTTACGCGAGAATATCATAGAAAATGCAGCCAAAGCTGCGAATAATTCATTGCCAAACAAATCCAGAGTCGTATACGACAAGGATTATGAAGTATTTAATCAATGGAAGTTGCTTCAGTTGTTCTCGTACAATGAGCGGGCGTTATGATCCATAAAGCCCGCTCATAGCGCCCTAGGGCGTAATGAGTGTATTTATAGCAACCATATCTAAGTTAAAATCAACAAATAATATACAAGTGAAAAATGAATATATTAATGTAATAAATTGAGAGAATAACCTTTTACTCTATGTTAGTTTTCTTATGACATCGGAGGCCAGAAATCGAGTTTCATTTTATAGAAAATTTCATCTTTGTCGGAAAACTTCGAATCTCAATCTTTCACAATTATCAACCACTCGAAAATACCGTATTTGATATTCCAGAGTCGGCCGCGCCCCATATGAATCGAAGTTTTAATAGAAGTCAACTGGGATACGGGACGAACTTTCCAAACGGCGGAAATATTAGGTAACGACTGAGCGTGAATAAGAACACCTAGCGATAACGCCTCCTCGGAGATTCGCGGAAAAAGGGGAAAAATAGAGTCGAGTAGCAGATGGCGAACAGGGAGAAAAATAATAGGGCTGTTACCAGCTTGATATGTGGTCCCGGTTGGTTGAAATATTGAGACAAATTTTTGAGTTTCCGCGTTTTCGTTTCGCGGTTTTCGATCGATATATGGTAATGGGAAATTGATGTTGGCTGCGATTCCGTCTCAATTGAATCATATTGATGTGCGATTCGGGATTAGGCAATATTGTGCGAATTTGCGAATTTAGTTGCAGGAATATTTCCATGAAAAATCGATCTACGTTCTTTTTAGTCGTATTTTTTTGGAAAATAATAAACTATTGCATTCTTTACATATTCTATCATATTATAATGGGTGCGATTAGCAAAGTTCGACCTAGGACCAAGATAGTTTTTCATTTCATGACTTTTTT
Organism: Cynegetis impunctata; assembly: GCA_030704885.1. Classification (NCBI taxonomy): domain Eukaryota; kingdom Metazoa; phylum Arthropoda; class Insecta; order Coleoptera; family Coccinellidae; genus Cynegetis; species Cynegetis impunctata. The sequence goes on from JARQZK010005071.1 coordinate 605,281, forward strand.
ATGATGGCATCAAAAACTCAATTTAATATATTTATCTATAAATATATATATATATATATATATATATATATATATATATATATATATATATATATATAAATATATATATATATATATATATATATATATATATATATATATATATATATATATATATATGTTTGTATGTAAGAGCTTATGTATTTTCAAGTTGTTTACACGATCAATGGCGCAATTTTGAAGCAATAGAGTTGAAAGTTAGTAAATAGGTAGTTTCGAATGATATATTGAATGGGATTGATTTTGGATCGAATTGGTTGCGGAGTTGACCCCCTTAGGGGGGAAATAAATCTTGTTTTCACGACAGAAGGAGCAGTTTTGCAGCAATAGGGTTGAAAGTTTGTATCTAGCTATTTTAGTATGATATCTTGGATAGGATCGGTTGGTTTGAAATAGTTGGGGGGTTGACCCTCCGGGGGAAGAAATAAATTTTATTCACACGATAAAGTTCGCAATTTCGGAGTATTATGGATGAAAGTTTGTAAGTATGTATTTTCGAAAGATATCTTGGATGATGTTTGGTTTTGGTTCGAATTGGTTGGGGGGTTGACCCCCTGGGGGAAGAAATAAATCTTGTTTACATGATAAAGGCCTAATTTTGAAGCAAAAAGATTGAAAGTTTGTGAGTAGGTAGTTTCTCATGATATATTGGATGGAATTGGTTTTGGTGCAAATTGGTTGGGTGTTGACCCCCTGGGGAGGAAATAAATCTTGTTTACACGATAGAAAGCGAATTTTGGGGCCATAGGGTTGAAACTTTGTAGGTAGGTAGTTTCGTATGCTATCTTGTATAGTATTCATTTCGATGTCAATTGGTTGGGGGATTGACCCCCCAGAAGAGGAAATAAATCTTGTTCACGCAATAAAGGGCGCAATTTTGTAGCAAGGGAGTTGAAAGTTTGTAAGTACCTAGTTTCGTATGATATCTTGGATGCGATTGGTTTTGTGACCAATTGATTGGGAGGTTGACCCCCCGGAGAGGAAGTAAGTATTGTTAACACATAAGAGGGCAATTTTTTTTGAATCATGAATGAATGAATAGATTTTTTTAAACTGGATACGTTATGAAAACATGCTCTTCCAATGAAGCTCGCCGCGATAGAATTTTTTTTCAAATTTTTCTGGCTTTTGCAAATTTGCCCATGTCCACAGCTCTTACAGTTCGAATTAAACAGTTGAAGTTTCATATCCGGATAAATTTAATATTGGAAAAGTGCCATTTGGTAGTTTCAATTATTTTTTCGGATATTTTATGTAGAGGTTTTTCTTGATTTTTTCGTAGTGTTTGAGATTTTGCCCACCCTCACAGCTTCTGCTGACTGAGCTAGAGTATTGAAATTCAGTACGTGAATTGAATATATGTTAGGGAAGTAGAAACTGTGGGTTGCAATTGTTTTCACTTATTCAAGCAATTTTGAAATAATTTCAAGTGTTTTAGACAATTTTCAAGCATTGCGCATATCTGCATCCACTCAAAATTCAGTCAGAAGGCTGAAGATTTGAACACATACTTGGTTAATGCTAAGGAGGCGTTGTTTGGCAGTTTCAAATGTTTTCTCTCACCCCCTCAGTACCTGAGTAATACTGCTTTAGTACAGTAAATAAAGACACAAAAATGGCATTTACTAAAAATAAATACTTAATGGCTGAAATTTTGAGGGGCTGTTGGGGGGCATGTCCTTCGTCTAAAACTGAGTTTTCGTATTCGAGGGGGTGGGAGAAGATACAACCCTCGGTCTATATGGGGGTGAGTTCGTTTTAATTCTATATCTCCGTTGCTGTTGCCCGTACAGTCAAGTCCAAGAGAACATATTTGTAGGAAATTGAATTATCTATCCAATGATGATAAAATCGAGTTCATAGGTCGATTAGGTCAATTACAATTACCGGTCAAAGGTCAAAAGTGAAGGGTAGTTTTTCATTTTTCGCGAATAACGTGAAACCGGTAAGTTTTTAGATTTAGATACCATTTCAAAGTACTTGAAGTTACCTACAAAATGAGCTCTCGAATGAAGAGTTTTCCATCACTCCAACGATCAAGTTGACCGCGCGCGCCAATGTTGACCGCGCGAGTCGCGTGTCGTACTCTCATGGCTCGTACATTGCATTCTACGTGAAGTTAATAATTATCGTTGAATTTTTTCCTAATTAGAATTAATAATATGGTTGAAGGTGGACTTGTTTTTTTTTTCAAGGGAAAACGGGAAATCCATCATGGACAAACGACAAGGTCTGCCCTTGCCGAATAGTGTGAGACTCCTACTCACTAAAACCCTATAAAAACCCCAACTTTTGAATGTTCAGTGCTCTGTCATTTATGTGTGTGTATTGCCGTGTACTGTTTGATGTGAATTAATGATCGAGACACTTCAAATCATCAAACAGTACACGGCAATACAAACACATACATGACAGAGCACTGAACATTCAAAAGTTGGGGTTTTTATAGGGTTTTAGTGAGTAGGAGTCTCATACTATTCGGCAAGGGCAGACCTTGTCGTTTGTCCATGAAGGATTTCCCGTTTTCCCTTGAAAAAAAAACAAGTCCACCTTCAATCATATTATTAATTCTAATTAGGAAAAAAATTATCAACTGCACGTAGAGAGTGCAATGTATGAGCAATGAGAGTACGACGGTCAACATTGGCGCGCGCGGTCAACTTGATCGTTTGAGTGATGGAAAACTCTTCATCGTAGAAGGGTGTTCGAGAGCTCATATTGTAGGTAACTTCAAGTACTTTGAAATGGTATCCAAGCACTATGCGGAAAAAAACTTACCGGTTTCACGGTATTCGAGAAAAATGAAAAACTACCCTTCACTTTTGACCTTTGACCGGTAATTGTAATTGACCTAATTGACCCATGACCTCGATTTTATCATCATTGGATAGATAATTCAATTTCCTACAAATATGATCTCTTGGACTTGACTGTACGGGCAACAGCAACGGAGATATAGAATTAAAACGAACTCACCCCCATATAGACCGGGGGTTGTATCTTCCCCCACCCCCTCGAATACGAAAACTCAGTTTTAGACGCAGAACATGCCCCCGAACACCCCCTCAAAATTTCAGCCATTAAGTATTTTTTTTTTAGTAAAATATACCTTTTTACTGTACTACTTGGAGAATGTAATTAGCTACGTTTCAGAGACAACCGTCGAGTTGGAAGTGACAAACGTCTTGGCATCTGTTCCAACATTACGGCTGATTGACATATTTCACTCAAATAGACGCACGGCCGATTTTATATTATGATTGATTGAGATAGCTGAAAGGGTACATTCAAGCCGTTTTCGTTCGAGTGTTCGATATTTTCTTAACTTCATTACTCAACTTCAAACTGTGGATTTCTGCTTTCAAGTCGCTTGTGATGGTGGAGCTATGGGATTGCAGCTGCGTTTATCCACGACACTTTCAACATAATCAAATTAAGATATACTTTCTTGAATATGTTAATTATGATGCTATGAAATTATGTGATAAAGATTGAATGAATATGTAAAAAGTTTGTTTATGGTGGATGCCATTAGGAACGGAGATTTGAAGAATATTGTAAGCAATGATGATACGTAGGTAGCTAAATAAAATATTGATTACTTTAATACTCTTTCAGTTCGAATATATTATATATTAAATATATTAGAAAAAGATAATTCTCATTCAAGTGCTTCGTTCAATTTTAATAATTTTTAGGGGCAATTGTAATTATTTGAATTAACAAAGTACCCGATGGTTTAGTTTTTTTTTATAGCATTTTCATTTGAAATTTTATTTTGTAATTGAAATGGATACTATTTCAACAGCATCGTTATGAATATATTCACTATAGTATTATAACGTCACTTGTGTTTTTTGTATTTTGGAGAACTGGAGTAAAAAAAATTTTATACACAACTCGGGGGTAAAGTGTTCTTGACTAGTCTTGGACGGACTATTTTGCCTGCCCTCGCCTCTTGGATTGGTAAGTACCACTTGTTCCCTTGGAGTGTAACTATCTACTACTTACTCGGTAAGTACTCCATTATGAAATTGATTTGAGGGATGAAAGTATTACATACCTCTCTAGAGAAGTAAGCTAAATAATCTGTGTGTATGACAGATTCAAGTGTCTATTGACAAGACTAACTGATTGTGAAACAAAGGTTCTATCCAATTATATAATTAAAATTTCATATTTTTATTTTGAAGAACTGGAGGAGAAAAAAAAATACACAACTCGGTAAGTGTTCTTGATCAGTCTAGGACTACGTAATCGACTCTAGACTGGTAAGTATCACTTGCCTCCATCTTGAAGTATAAATAATTATTTTTTACTCTTTACTCCGTAGGTACCTCATTAAATGGTTTGAGGGCTGAAGTACAACTTGCCTCCCATGGGAGGTGAGTTGAACACTCTGAGTGTATAACAAATTAAAAATTCTAGTGTCCATTGCTAAACAAATGATCGGTTAATTTCAGTTGAATTGATAAAATTATATAATAAATTGTTTTTTATTTTGGAGAGTTGGAGTAAAAACACTATAATACACAACTCGGCAGGCAGTGTTAGTGTACTTGACTAGTCTCTTACTATTTGAAACCCACAAAGGAACGCACTTCAACATGAACTCAATTTGCTATCCAAATTTCACCCTCTAAAAAAACTCAACCTGCAGAAGCTTTGGAGTTTGGCAATTTTTCAAAAATCACGAAAAAACAAGAAATAAATACGTAAAAATGGCGTAGGTTGGAAAAATTTACCCAGAATTCGAGAATAGTTTTATTTGTGCAAACATGTAATTATTTTATTGTTTTTTTCATTCTTAGGTATTCTCTCCTTGAAACTTTTTTTTACATATTTGAACATTCGACTCTACAACCAAAAATGTGTTGCAATCGAACAGAAGCTCTGTAGGTAAGCAATTTTTCAAGAATCACGAAATAACAAGAAATATCTACGTAGAACTGGCGGCGTTTGGAAAAATTTCCAAAAATTTTGACAGATGGCAGTGTTTATAAAAATATACCCAAATTTTGATAGTATCGTTGATTTTCGATATACTGTAATATTGTTGGACTATTTTACCTGCCCTTGCTACCGCTTGGGCGCTAACTATGTCCTCGACTGATGCATTACTTGCCATGTAATGCAAATAACTATTGACCCATTCTTATCTATTATTGAGAAGGAAGTAATAAGTAAGTAAATACTATCTATAGATTTTATATTTATATTTTAGTATCAACAGTAAAACTTCGCGAAAAAGTGTAACCAAAGAGGCATTCTTCTGATAAACGATTTGTTTACACTCGCCAATGTAAAATTTATTCAGGTCAACTTTACTTTTCAACGCTCTAAAGAATAATAAAGGCGTACATAGAGGCCATTATTTTCTAGAAAGTTTCAATTTTCGTCAGGCCAGTTTACATTGAATTCTCATAAATGACTCCGTTTCAAAACGGAACTTATCCAAAATTCATAATTGTTTCACGGTCTCGGGGGTACAGCCGGTTTTCTATTTATGTTTGAAGGTCTACCGAAGTTAGCTGAAGCCAACCGTATGAATATTTGACGACCAGCTTACAGAATGGATTCGGGTATTTGAACTCGCTCTAGTCCTTCAATTATTCACAGCATTTTCACCAAACGTTAGGAAATACTGACGGCAATCGGGAAATTGTCAGGTAGGAGCAATCATCTCGTCGTTAAGTATATAGTCCGGGGAAGTAAGAATATAGAGAGGAAAAATCAAAAAGTAGGGGTTATTATTTTTTTTAAGTAAGTACACTGACCCCTCATCGCTTTCCTAAATTTGTGACCAAATCCCGTGAAAGCTCGAAGCTTGCAAGCACATTTTAAAGCACTAAAATTCGATGCTTTTTTGCTTATAACTTTTTCTGATGTACTCGCACAAAAAAATCGTTGAAATCGAATTCACAGTAAATTTTATGCCCTACACGATGACGTAAGTCGACTTTTGAAATGAAAATTTTTTCGACTCAAAATTTTCCAAAAAATGAAAATTGTATCGAAAGATCTTTTTTTAACCGGCAACCATACTGAAAATAACCATATCGAGATCAAAACATAGGGAAACATAGATGGTGTGCTATTAAAAATTTACGTATTTTCGGATTTGAAAAATTCAAAATGGCGACCGCAAAAATCGAATATATATATATATTTTTTTCAATCACGCTTCCTCTTGAAAACATTAACTATATCGAAACGCGGTTGGTTGCAATCGATAAGGGAAAAAGTTGTAGTTGTAGGCATAAAATAAAAAAAAAATTCATAAATTTTTTTACATAATTTTTTTCAAAAATTTATAAAAAAAAAATTTTGTTTGTTGAGTTTTTCCTCATTTTTGCATTGAAAAATAAAGTCAATCATTATACTCATACTCGAAATGTATTTGCCGTTAAAAAACGCGTATTTCAAAAAAAAAATTGTTTAAATACAATAATCAGTAGCCGAGATATAGAAGCTCAAAGTTCGCTTCGTACTGTGACTGTGACCATACTATCTGTTTTCTGTATTTAGCCCAGTCAAATGGTAGTTTGAAGTGGAAAGTTTTGGAGTAATTGTTTTTATTGGTTTATTCTATGTTTTTTGGGATGCTGAACACGAATCTGCAGTTGTCCAACAAATATTTGCTCGGCAAATAAGATAAATCATCAAAAAAACTCTAAAAATCTTGTTTTTTAGTGGTTTTCGGCTCATAACTTGCAAAGCAAGCTATTTATGCAAAAAGTGTTCATATAGTAAAATAAAGGAGAGAATTTCCTATAATTTATGTGTCTCAGTATTTTTTCGTACGTCGTATGGTTTCCACGCAAAAGAGTGCTGAAATATGGGAGAAATTAGCATTTGCAAAAAAATAGCAGAATACGTCATTAGTTTTTTTTTTTTATTTTATGTAGGTGAACATTATTTGATGTTTTGTAAAATGTTTTAATTCATTATTTGATATATTAATAAAAAAGGTTATTAAACAAAAGAAATCAAAGGTATTTAATTATTTCAACACACTTAAATATTTATGACCTAATACGAGCCCTCTTAGACACCGGATTCCAGCAGGGCAGCATTCCAGTTCTTCTAGGTCTGAAACATAAATCATCGACTTAATTGCAAAATATTCAACAATTTATTGAATAAATATGAAAAATATCAATTTATAAGTAGTAGTACCTATCTATTTACTTGTACGAGCCCTTTCAGGTACCGGCTCCATATTTTCCTCAGGGCAGCCATCCAGTTCTTCAACGTCTGAAATAAATAAGAGACCAAATTTCAAACACTTGTCAACATATTGAATAGATATGAAAGCGGTAGACACATATTTTGACCCACAAATAATTAGGGAGCAGATAAATGATGGATTATCCATGCACAGTTACCTTCAAGTAACTCCGGATCATCCTCTGCTTCTTCTTCAATTTCTGCAATTGGCATATTATTGCAGCCGTTCTCGCAGTTGCGGCAGATATTGGAACAGTTAAGGCCAGCTTTTCTACATCCACAGTTGGTCCGACAGGTAATACCAGCATTAATAACAGCGTCAGGATCTTGGAAAATTTGAATGGTCTTGGTTAGGGCAGGGTATTTTTTGAGGGTTTGAAGAAACCTCATTTTTCCGAGGTAGTGTCACATCCCCCCATGGCGTGCAAAAACAATATGTTGTCACTTATGGATGGGTCTGGATGGCAGTCAGGAGAAAAAGTGAGTTGGGAAACTGGCTCTTTACCTGGCTACAGATTTTTTAAACATTTATTATGGTACTGACAATCAGCAGCCACCATATCTGTTATCGGTTGGATCCTCTTGATAACTGCTGCACCGAAATCATCTCCACGAAGTTGAGCGTATTTCATAGCTGTATCTTTCATCTCTATTTTCATCACCTGATGTACCAAGTTACGTTTATGGTGAGGCATTCGTTGTTGTGACCTTGTGTAATCTTCGGAAATTCGTGTTCCGCACACGAAACAATCTGTTTTGAAGCAAAAGTCAGAGGATGATCTTAGTTTTCCTGAAGATGTGCTTGGTTGAGCAGCATTCTTCAGGTAAGCAGCTATCATTTTTTCATTTGTGTAACTTTTCTGACATGAAACATGTATGTTTACAGATGTTTTACCCGCTAAAACAACTCTCTTCCTATCATTTCTTTTTTTACTAGCATCTCGTAAAGTTTCTACTCCTTTTTCCTTTGCCACTTTCACTGGGCCCTCACTTAAATGTTTTTCACAAATAAAACACTTATCACTGGACATTGTAAAGAGTTGTTGTATTGTATCTCAACGAAAACACTCGGAAACGAAAATATAGCAGTACTGAATGCATGAAGACGTGCCCTTGACGCTTACCCTTTTCAGTCACGTGATTTTGACGGATACCCCCTCCAGTCAGGATAGTCGAACCGAACTGTGTTTGCTTTTAAATCGAAAGGCGAGGTACTGCAAATGAATTGTTTCACTCAAAGGGCAAGTTGCATTGATTTATTCATTATGTTTTGCTTTTTTCCAAAAAATACTGATTAGCCCCATATTTCAGAACTCTTTTGCGTGGAAACCATACGATGTACGAAAAAATATTAGGAGACATAAATTGTAGGAAATTTTCTCCTCTTTATTTTACTACATAAACACTTTTTTCATAAATAGCTTACTTTGCAAGTTATAAGCTTAAAACCACTAAAAAACAATATTTTGAGTGTTTTTTTGATGATTTCTCTTATTTTCCGAGCAAATTTTTGTTGGACAACTTCAGATTCGTGTTCAGCACCCCAAAAAACATAGAATAAACCAATAAAAACAATTACTCCAAAACTTTCCACTTCGACCCCTTTTTGTGCACCGTTTTACTGGCCTAATTAGTGAAGAGCCGTTGGGGTGCTCGGCGACAATGGTCTCTTCACCACTACGCCGAGCAGCTGCCGCGTTCATATTCGGGCGAACGCGGCAAGACTACTGATTTATTTTTGATGCAGCCAGTGACCCAACGTTCTTTTAAATCTGTATTTAATCACCACACAGGTGAAACAATCTAATGCAACAATAAGAATTTGAAAATTTTTAATAGTATGGTCACAGTACGAAGCGAACTTTGAGCTTCTATATCTCGGCTTCTGAATTCTGTATTTGAACAATTTTTTTTTTGAAATACGCGTTTTTTAACGGCAAATGCATTTCGAGTATGAGTATAATGATGGACTTCATTTTTCAATGCAAAAATGAGGAAAAACTCAACAAACAAAATTTTTTTTTAATAAATTTTTAAAAAAAGTTATGTAAAAAAATTTATGAAATTTTTTTTTATTTTATGCCTACAACTACAATCGATTTCAACCAACCGCGTTTCGATATCGTTAATGTTTTCAAGAGGAAGCGTGATTGAAAAAAAAATATATATTCGATTTTTGCGGCCGCCATTTTGAATTTTCCAAATCCGAAAATACGTAAATTTCTAATAGCACACCATCTATGTTTCCCTTTGTTTTGATCTCGATATGGTTATTTTCAGTATGGTTGCCGGTTAAAACACGACCTTTCGATGCAATTTTGAGTCGAAAAAATTTTCATTTCAAAAGTCGACTCACGTCATCGTGTAGGGCATAAAATTTACTGTGAATTTGATTTCTACGATTTTTTTGTGCGAGTACATCAGAAAAAGTTATAAGCAAAAAAGCATCGAATTTTAGTGCTTTAAAATGTGCTTGCAAGCTGTGTTTCGAGCTTTCACGGGATTTGGTCACAAATTTAGGAAAGCGATGAGGGGTCAGTGTACTTAGTTAAAAAAAATTATGACCCCTACTTTTTTTATTTTTCTCGTTGATAGATTTTTTGATCTTACTTCCCCGAACTAATACGCCCTGCATAATAAATGAGAAAATGATTCAAAAAATTCAATGCTAATAGGTCCGAAATTTATTTTTCAGTTGTTTTCGGAATAATTTTGCAAATAAACAATGCTATTTAGTATTTATTCTTCAATTTAGAACTCATTGTTCATATGTTATTTTATTCTACAAAATATGTACATAATAAACATATATGAAACACAAGTTTGGGCTTTGTTCGCGAAACCGCCTTCATGAGTTGATGAATATAAGTGGTATCTCAGTAACTGGTCTCAATCTGCCTACTCCATGAACCGAATAGGAATTATTGAAGGCTAGAAACAATCCTATCGCGTCTCTTAAATCTAACTACTCCACGAACTAAATTCCTTTAAATCTAAACACTCAACTTGCCAACTTTTTATGATAGGCAGAAATAATTGAGATAGTTGAACTCCTCCTCTATAGAGGAAGAAAATTCGTAGCGATTGCTACTCGCGGTGTGTAAAAGTTGCATTACATCGATATGATGTAGTAACCTTACTCTTATTTGAGACAATGGTAGCCACCTTCTGGTGTCAGGCCGTACGAGTTCTCGTTGCCGAACAGTTTCACCTGTCTGAAAGACGTGGTTCATTCGTTTCCGACAGGCGGCGCTGTTTCATATTTATATGCCATTGTGTTACGCAGAGAAAACCACAAGAACGTTCGATTAGTAATCACATTTGGTAGATGGATGGATAATACTGATGAGCCCCAAAAAAGGCGAAACAGCTGTTCATTATTTTCCATCGATTGAGATAATTATCTAATATTCACCATTTACCGTCAAAGGAAGGTGGGAATATTTCGATGTCCTAGTTTAACTTCAGATTATTCATATACAGGGCACATCGTAAAAAGTAGGCCCTTGTTGCTAGTATAGATAAAACACTGCAAAATAAGTTTAGTTCGCTCGGTGAAAAATTTTCGTAACTGCATTAGTTTTCAAGATACATGGTATTGAAAACAAAAAAATTATACTTATTCTTACGATTATGTCGAAACTACCCCAAATTTTGCATGAATATCTTCTAGAAGCAGGAACATCGCATACATTTGTAGGAGATATGCCTTTTATAGAGGGCGCTAGTTATACGGTTCTTAATAGATACTTTTGCACATAACTTTTTTATTACTTTATCATTTTCAAATTAAAATACCCCGAAACCGGTACACAGTATCAAGTTTTACCAAGAGTACTTTTTTGGTGTACAATTGAATGATAACATAAAATTTGTACTAAAAAATTTAACCTCAAAAAAGGTATGTCCAAAAGTATTCGGTACAAAACGTGTAAGTATCGCCCTCTATGAGAGGCAGATATGAAAACAAATGGGAGCGATGTGTAAGGCCCCCTTTTTACGAAACATCATATATATATATATATATTTATATATATATATATATATATATATATAAATATATATATATATATATATATATATATATATATATATATATATATATATATATATATATATATATATATAGGGAGTAAGTATTGAACATATAAGTAGAAAATCTTTTCCGTTCCCTCTTGCATTGGATTAATCGACAGGGATATCATTTTGCAGCTTGGAATTTTGCCAGGGCTTTACGAAACGGAATATATCTGCAGAAATATATAATGTAATCCTATTCATGCCTTTCAAATCGTGTTGATGCTTATAACAACAGGATCTTGAAGATCTATTTCTGCATCTCTTTGCTTTTTCGCTTTTAAATTCTACCTCGAATGAATTCTGGGTTGAATTTCTCCGTTTCTCATAATAAGAAATTTTATTAATGTTGAATGTTTGAGGTAGCAAATAATTGATGAAAATCGTTTTCGACGAGAAATAATGGAAAACATTTTATGAAAAAATTCAGAATTCAGAATTCTATTTGAAATAGCTGCCAAGACCAGAAAAACATTAAATAATTGAAGGTATATTTTAATTCTTGGCATTTCATCGTAATTATTCTAAAAAAAATTGAGTTTCAAAATTTTTATTTATTTTTCATTTGTATATTATTTTTTGATTTTACCTTAGATACGGTTGCTATAAATACACTCATTATGCCCTAGGGCGTAATGAGCAGGCATAATGAATCAAAACGCCCGATAATTGTACGAGGAGAAATGAAGCAACTTCCAACAGCATTTTCATGATATTCTTGGGTCAATTCATTTTGATTTCCATTATTTCTATAAGACTACACAAAGAAAGCAGCAATGACATTCACTAAATGTGATAATAAAAATATTCACAAACGTCAAAATATCAACTATGAGAAGGAAAATGAAAAGTATAGGAGCAATGAACCGATTTTAAAATCGATTTTTCATTATAATAAAATAATTTTTTAGAGAAATATAAAATCTTGTAAGTACCACGTGCGTAACTAGATCCTAACGCCCGATCTATATAACGCACTCGGTACATAAATAACTTTTATAAAACTGGAAAAGCACATCAAACTACAATTTGCGCTCTCGAAATATAAGATATTATTGACTTCTTTCCTGCAAATGCATTTCTCATCGTATATCTTCGAAAAGCAATTCTGCCTCAAAACAAATGCTACATAATTATACCCGTTCCATTTTCTCTTCCTCCAAGTCGAATCGAAACAAAACAATACCGGGAAGAAAGCAAAACAGCCACCTACGTCAAATTCAGTTTATGTAAACTCTAGTCTTTTCAGAATGCCGTAAATTCAATTAAGGCATTCTAGACGAAACCTTTCGTCTCTCTTAGTTGGTATTCAACCTGTACAGAGATGTAATAACGTTTTATTCGTCGTAAGGGATAAAATTCTTTCGAGCGAAACGTCTACTACAAGCAGCATCTCGGATTGTCAATTACTCCCTTCGGTGTTTCTGCTTCGGAAAAGAAACTTTAGGGTAGCGGCTTGGGAAGTTTACGGAAGCATGGCGTCAAAGCAAGAGGGACATACAGAAAGGATTTGGTTGTCGTTATTTATTTGTTTTGCGGCTCATTGATATGACTTTGTGAAAAAAACTTCGAGAATAGTAAGAAGAACTTCAACTTTGATTTCGTTGCGTTCAAGAACTTAAAACGTGAGGAAACCAAGAAGATTTATTTAATCTTTGATGTTGAGGCGGTGTTGGAACTGTGAGTTTAATATTCATTCGTGAAATGAACTCTTCGTAGTTAATTTTAAAGGATGGTGCAGTTGAATATTAGAAAATAATTTGCCATTGAGATGATCTTCAAGTAAAGTTGAAGTGATACTAATGAGACAGTATTTATTATTAGTCTCAAGCAATAATCAATTAATTACTTTATATTCTGTTCTCTAGTGGCACAATAACTCCTTCAGAAGGTGTTGTTAAATAATTTTTGTTTGAAAGTGTTGGACCTTAAATTTTCATTTGCTTATTCATGGAATTTCATTGTCTATAAAATATAGCTGCTTTTTCATTTGAAAAATTTAAAATAAGTGAATAAATAAGACTAGAAATATGAATGAAATGAGTGAATAAAAGACGAGCTAAACAATAATAGCTGTAGAATTTCTAGTTCAGTAAAAAACGATAAATCGAAATGAAAATTTCTGAAAATTGAAATGAGTTCAGTCAATAAATGACAGGTTCTACTAAAGAAGATCGAGAATATATGAGAAAAAAATTAAATTCAAGTTTGAAGATAAATTTATTATAATAGAAAGTGCACCTACCTGGAAAATAAATAAAATGAGATTAATAAATAAATAACAAGTTGAAACAATTGAATAAAATGATAAAATTCAATAAAGACATCGTTTCGGTAAATTGGATATTCCATTCTCAAGTGAATATGTTTCTATATTATTAAATAATATTGTGTTGAAAACATAATATTGTTTCATTCATAAAATTGTTGAAATCGAAGGACCATAATGAAATGAATGAAGAAATTAGTAATGTCTGTAATTTATACTAAAATAAACAATATAGATAGAAGAAAGACTATTTTGCTAAGTATATGTGTCTCAACACTAATATAATCTCATTTGAATTCTGAAAATTATCACAAAAAATCCGAGAATGTAGCTGAAATTGATAATATATTAGAATAATATAGGTAGAAAATACACCGCTCTTACAAATACTTCATCAGACATTCTTTTGACTTACACAGAGATTTCTTCCATTTCCCATCTTTCTGATGAGAAGTGTTTCTTTCTATTGTTCAGTGATGGCGCTGCAGTTTTCATCACCCGCAGTAAAGTTGTTAATATAAGTACATACCAAGACAGAAAATTACAAATCACTACCAAGCTAGTTCGTCGAGTACTTAGCGTACGCTGGCTAGTATTTGGGAGGTCTCGGGTTTAAACCCTGGGGCCTACTGGTCTGCCATGGGTTTTTTTCAGAGGTTTCCTCATGGTAATGTAAGTCACTGCTTGCAAACTTACAAGGCGAATGATGGGCCAGTATTAATCCACTGAACCCTACCTTCACTTCCTATGTTCCATAAATATTCCGTTTCACCTATCCTCAATGCACTTGTACATGCAAGTGTATCCTCTGATCTGGCTAAAGGAGTTAATCCCAAACTCAAGCTGCCCGCCTCCCTGCCTGACACATACTTCAGGGAGGAATGAAACACATGTATTTCCTTTTTTTTTACAAATCACTACTTCAATAGTGATGTTATCGATGAGATCTACTTCACAATGCTAAGAAAATTCACAATCACAAGATGAATTAAAATTTATAACTTCCTTTGCCAATTATCGAAAACGAACCAAAGCTCTTCTTCTTGAAAGAACTTATTACCCTGTGGAGGACTGCTATTCTGAGTATTGACTAAATTGCACAGGCATCAGCTCAGAGCAAAAGAAAATTGTAACTCATTCTCGGCTTTGGAGAAAGTTTTATCCTTAAAAATGTAAAGTTTGTTTATATTTTATGTGGAAATGTATTCATTAGGATTCCTTTATTCTGTGAGGCATGCATCCTCTCAGGGGGATATGTTTAGTTCTCATATTATTCCATCTGTCAATAAAATGTATAATTGTAAAGGGAATAAAGCATATTTTATTTTCGATATTAAATCGAGAACTATTGTTCTTGAGTGGTAGGAATTTGCCATGTTTCTATTATAATCGAATATATGATAATTAACATGATACATCATCACAATCAATATTCTCACAAAAACTTATTTATTTACTTCTTATAGAACTCGCTAAACATTACGAAAATCCGATATTTATCGAATATAATTAAATTTTCAAGAGATCCAGCGTATTTCGCTACGGTTGGAGCCATAATTACCGATCGCTCTGTTGCAGTATATCATTACCCTGAATTCGAAGCTCAGCACAGATAATCAATTATGCAAACTCTCCAAGGTGTTCTTGTCAGGTACGA
The DNA here is from genome assembly GCA_030704885.1 of Cynegetis impunctata. Classification (NCBI taxonomy): domain Eukaryota; kingdom Metazoa; phylum Arthropoda; class Insecta; order Coleoptera; family Coccinellidae; genus Cynegetis; species Cynegetis impunctata. Next base: position 620,553 of record JARQZK010005071.1, read on the forward strand.
AATTCTATACACCAGGTTTATTTTGCAGTAATTGGAACTCCCGGTAATTCAATTCGCCATTACTATAGCAAAGACGCTACTCACTACATCGGCAAGATTTGATTGTAGCTATACGTGTTTAATCGGACTAAAGTTGCTCAATTATTGAGAACGCTATAATTCGGTTAAGAAAGGAGGGTAAATATTAACTCACTAGGATTGGAAGCGTGTGAATCCCAATCTTACAGCTGATTCGATTTATTGATCTCCCATTTTGACTTTTGTTGGTGGAGTATGACCTAGTATCTACGTCTTGCAAATGCTTTGCAATATTGAATTAATTAAGTTGCTAAACATTTTGTTGATTTGATCCGAACTGTGTCCGTCAGCTTCAGGAGCTATGCAAATGGTAATTGTCTATTTATTCATCTATTTAATATAGGATCATACTGCACCAAGATATTTAGGTCTATTGTGCCCCCATCAGAGCTGTTTGCACTATTATAACATCTACAGCTTGCCTTCTAGTTCCAGAGAACTATTGAGCTCCAATATCAGGGAGTACTTCAAGGAGGTCCTGACTCCTACAAGTTTATGGTCCAAAATGTTCTTCCTGTTGTCTTGCGAAAGCGAGGCTTTCTGTAACCTGGTGATCAGTAGTTTCTTCTTCCTCCCCACAGAATCTACACTCGCCAGTTTCTGATAACCCTATTCATATCAGATGCTTCCTGAGGTGACAGTTTCCGGTGAGGAAGTCAGTAAGGAGGTGTAATTTGTTCTTACTGAGATTCAGATGTCCTTTGGATCTTGCAGTTTAAAACTTCAGAAGGAATTTCTTGCAGTGGTCCATCCCTGGAAGATTCCGGCAAAGTGTTTCTCTTTAGGTTTCCTCCTCCCGAAACTCTCTTACGGGTGCATTCCCTTCTCTCTCTCTCCTTCTGCAGCATTACAAGCCGGGGTGGGTCTTCGCTGACTTTACAATCGGTCTCCACTTGCTGCGGTCCATCATTAGTTCTTCTGCTCGCTCGATGTTTAGAGTCCTCATGTCCGCAGCAATATTATCTTTCCACTGCATCCTTGGTCTTCCCAGCGGCCGTTTTACTTCCGGACATTCTTCCCATACCAACTTGACGACACGTTGATCTTCGTCTCTTAACGTGGCCGGCCCATCTCAATCTTTCGGACTTGTAAAGTTCTTCCAATTCCCTGTTAGTTCTCATTCTGTATTGTGTGTGATGTTGTCCTTGACTGGTCCGTATATACCTCTAAGAATTCTTCGTTCTGCGATCTTCAATCGGTTCTCGTTTTGTTTTGTCATCGTCCATGTTTCACATGCATACGTCATTACAGGTGCATTCCCTTGTATCGCAGGAATAGATCTGGGCCGTTCGTTCTCCCCTCTGGCAAGTATATCGTCCTTTTCGTTACCTTTGATTCCCGAGTGACCGAGAACCCAGACTAGAGAGACCTTGTTATTCTCAACTATTTCATTGAGTTTACTTTTGCACTCCCATATAATATGTGAATCGTAATACTCATAACCTCTTTCATTCATTTATTCACTCCCAAGCTTTGTTGTTATTTTATTATTAAATAATTAATTGTGAAAGTCAAAGGGGGCATTTCTTCTCTAGCTGAGAATGTTAAACAGGGTCATAAGGCTGCAAGTTCATTAATAAAATAGAATAAATTAATAAAACACTTGTCTATAACCACAAATCAGTCTACTGTCAAATTTACAACATTTTCTAATGTATGCCTAGCAATATACAATCCTACAAAGTCACTGAGTTACTTGACATGGAAAAATTATTGATAATGTAGCAATCTAAACTTATATTTAATATACGGAGGAACCAAAAGAAAACATGGGTTACAGTAACATATATTCATGAGATATATTGCTATGGTACCAGAAAGTGTGCAGGTATTTGACAGAAACTGCCGAGAAGCAGTAAATACAAATAGTCTCCCGTATACAGCAGTGTAGCAGCCTTCAATTATCTTCCAGTACATGTGAAAAATAGAAAAAACTTCAGCTATAACCTCAAAAAACATTCGATATCAACAATAATTCAACGGGTGAATGCATATGTGTTTATTTGAACTTAACTTGCACAAAGAAATTGAATTTTGTTTCATGTGGAATAGTTTAAGGAACGAAGCAAGAATTTGTTTTGTTTTTTGTATTTGAGTTTTACTTTTTATGGTTGTAAATTATTTATTACGTCATGTCACCAGAGATCTTACTGCTTTTGGAACCAAAAATAAACGTTATTATTATTATTATATATATGGATCGACGATATTTCCGGTAAGACACTCTGTATTCTATTTGAGAATCCTGACGTGATCTACTACTTCACAATGAATTATTTTGCAGCGCCATCCTAGTTTCATTTTCCTTTTTATATTTCCATAATGTGCAACAGAGACCGATAGGAAAATATGAAAAAACCTCTCGGATCACGTGTTTGCATACTTCGTAACGAAATGTTGGAATTAACCATATTTTCCGCCGCCTACTCGAAACCAAGAAATATGAGATATTATAATTTGGGATTCAGCAAACCCGAAATCTGGCGCTTCAGGGAGGAGACACACATAACGTATGGCTGCGTCGGAGATTGCAGAGGCGGCTGAGAAAAATAACTAACGGAAATTCGCGTTCAACGGGGTGAATAATGGTTGTATAAATTTAAATGGTGCGTTTAAACGGACACTGACGCGACGGATGGAACTTCGTTCACTAGGTTTCACAGAAAAATATACTCTTGAGTATATTATATATATATATGGTTTTTTTAATCTGAATCAAATCAAGCGCCGGAATAGCATCCCTTGTTGGACTTTTATTTGAGTTTCTTGGCTCAAACTGATGAATTCAGTGCCTACATTTGGGTTATCCGGAACTATGTCATAATTCCAATACTGGCCATCAGCTTCTGTCTATCAATTTCCAGCTATAATAATGATATTGAAAATAATTATAGTAATAATAATAAAAACCATAATAATAAAAAAAGAAGACTGGGTAGGCAGATAAGACAGAGACAACTGAAGACACTACTCGAAGACCATATGAGTAGAAATCTGCACTCCAAATATCACAGGAATTTGGAAGAACAGGGCCTGTCGGAAGAATTATCCTTTGGCTTTTTGAAGTCGGCTGGGCTTAAGTCGGAAACGGAGGGATTTGTTATGGCTTGTCAAGATGGAGTGATAAATACAAGATGGTATAAAAAGAACATAACAAAAGTGGACACCCCAACAACTTGCAGAGCATGTCATAGTAGGAAACTCTTATGCACATCCTGCTTGCAGAGTCCATGCTCCATCAGGCTATATAGAAAGACATAATGGGGCGCTCCGAATTCTCTACTTCCATCTGAGAGAAGTTTATGGTATAGACAAAGAACCAGTGCTACCATATGTTCCACTAGAAATTGAAGCGGTTGTTGAGAACGATAGAGCTCGCATATACTGGAACTATGCTTTTCCAACAACTCGGCATATCCACGCAATAAAGCCAGATATAGTCCCACTGGATGAAGAGCTCAGAGAATTGGTTGTTGTCGAGTTTTCGTCCTCTGCCAAAAATAATGTGGCGATGAAAGAAGAACAGAAACGGAAAAAAAAACAGAGATTTTATGTTCGAGCTGAGGACTCTATACCCAGGGCATAAAGTTAGGATGGTCGTACTAATCATAGGTTGTCTAGGCGGAATGAGAGCTAACTATGTGACAGAATAGAAGATTATTCCGGTATGCAGATCTCTGGCTGATATATTGACGCGCAGAATGCAGAAAGCAGAGTTGCTCGGGTCACTTCGAGTCATCAGGTCCCATGAACTATAGAGGCCGCTTGCAGCTCATCTCTTTTGTTAAGGGACGCTATAAGGACAGGATGAAGAACTACCCCAGAGAATGTGTGAGAGGTTTTTTAGTGAGTAACCAGCAACATCCGGAGTCTCACACAACCCTAGAATGCGTGTGGGATACTCTCAGGGTAGTCTTTAAAAGATTTTTCCTCACGCACGGAACTAAAAAAAAAGAATGAACTGTATTTCTTTTACATTTATTACTATTAGTATATAGTACGCAGAATAAAATTTTGGTTTTGTTGGAGAGAAAATAGACGAGAGGTGTCTGAGTAGACTGGGTATCCACCCGGTTGTAAAGAAGTGCATTTTGCTATATGTTCTGTATTGAATATCATGCTCAATGAAATATATCGACAACGTTTGATATCAATTAAGTTCAAAAAAAAAATTTATGATAATAAAATTATACATAAAACGTCTATAAATTATTATGCAAATATCAATTAATTATGAACTTATTCAGTTCATTCAATCTAAGTAATAATTGATTTGTGATAAATAACTTAGGACACATATATCTGCGATTCAATGTTGTGTGAGTGTCTCTACAAAATAACAAAAATAAATATAACACAAAATCAATTCATATCAAGAAAACTCATTACATGAATAAAAGACAACACTGATCCTATACGAATTCTTGGAATATCTAATGACAACAACGTCTTGACAGGGTAAACGGTTCGTTTTTTCTGTCATTGCAAGTGCAGATAATTACGTGATTTCAACCCATATTAAGCATTAATGTTCTATCGGATTATGAGTATTTACTGCATCGTGATTAAACTAATTGATTAATATCGCATTTTCCAGGAAAAACTTGAGTTCCGCTCAGCTCATCACAAGAATAAATGGATTAAAGGCTTGAAATAACGGTCGTGTTTTACTGCGAAGCCGTCCCTCTTGTTTAAAATAGAAACATGTAGGAGATTTACATACATAACATCCATTTGTAATGCGGTAAAGTAGGCTACGTCCACATAATATAGGGATGAAACTCTAACTGGATCCAAAGCTCAGAATAAATAAGTTTATCTTGATATGATTTAGGTTAACAACATAATGCTCTATTGGTGACTATATTTTCACTCGATGTGACTGTTTCATTTTGATTCAGTTTCAAATTTTTGGAGTTTACTCCTTAATCTTTTCCGGCCTAAATTATTTTTTTGTGGAAAAAATATAATGTACCTATGGTTTGATAATGGTGTATTAGAGATACTCGAAGAACATGAAATAAATTTCAAGATAAAAAAACACAAGGATTATCCTGCAGGATGTGGTCACTCCACATAACCAGTAGGAACATATAACCAAACAATATAACATATTTTGCGTAATATAACATGAAACAGTTTTTGTCATGTTTCAAACACAATTCTACTCTGCACGCTGAACATTTCTTATAAATCATAGAACTCATCTGCATGAAGATTTTCTAAATATTCAGTTATTGGGTTCCCAACCCTCCCGGAATGCCCGGATGACTCCGGTAATAATGGTCAACCTCCCGACTTCCCGGGGTGACTAATTTCCCCAGTTTTTTAAAATTATACGCAACCGCGCTCTACTAATCAAACTTCGATTTTTAATGATTATGATTTTGTGGTAAAAAACTGTCAAATATTAGAAGCAGAGTAGGTATATATAAATTAAAAATAAATAAATGATTGACATTTTCTTCAACCCCCTCCCTACTAAACTCCTTAAAAAAATTTCCCGGGTTGGTCCTTTCGAAAACTAGCAACCCTATTATATAGGTAGGTACTCTAAACTTGCTTCCTCAGAACTAAAATAAGATAACACGATTACGTAAGTGCCCAGTGGTCACTTCAGGAGACCCCAACAAAATTACTAATTTCCAAAGAAAGGAAACATTTACGTTCAATATATTCATGAAAATGCATAAGTAAGATATAAGTAAATAACTTTGGAGCCATTTTTCCACCATTCATAAATAAAAATAACAAATTCACACAGTTTCAGCAGATCCTCTAAGTAGTGTCCAACTATAGTAAACAAATGCACGTTATACGCTCTTCGACTTATTTCGGTCTGTCTTCGATGAACACGTCAAATTTTTCTGTCAGACAACCCACAAAACACACTGGTATACTGAAATAGCCAACGAGCAGTTTTACTCATGACTAACAAACTGTGGTCTTCCTAGCTAACCAGTTGCCCTGAAAGGGTTGAGAAGATTTTCATATTTAGTCTGCGGTATGAAGATTTTATGAGAAATAAAATCGAGCATTTACAAAAATTGAAATATTACGTTCCTTTGTGCAACGTAGTATGCCCACCTTTCACTTTGAGATTATTAGTATACCGTCATATATATTAGGGTAACTATACCGGCAACATAACCAAGCTAGTTAGTCTGGTACTTAGCGTACGCTGGCTAGTATTTGGGAGGTCTCGGGTTCAAACCCTGGGGCCGACTAGTCTGCCATGAGTTTTTTTCAGAAGTTTCCTCATGGTAATGTAAGTCACTGCTTGCAAACTTATAAGGCGAACGCTGGGCCAGTATTGATCCTCTGAACCCTACCCACACTTCCTATGTTCCATAAATATTCCGTCTCACCTATCCTTAATGCACTTGTACATACAAGTGTATCCTCTGCTCTGGCTGAAGGAGTTAATCCCAAACTCAAACTGCCCGCCTCTCTGACACATACTTCAGGGAAGAATGAAACACGTGTGTTTCCTTTATTTCCGGCAACAGTTGATGCATTTATAGGTATTTATATCTAGTGATAATTATATTTGTGCATAATAAACAAAATTATTGAGTGATTGAAGTTAGTAAAATACTAAAAGATATACAAAAAACTGATCTGAATGACAATGAATAACGTAGAAGAAGAATCTGAAAAACACGTTGATAAGGTTTATTTTATTATTATTATTAATGGTACAGTTGTCTGTTATTTAATGTATGTATGTATGTTTGTTTAATTGCATATATCTTTTATATTTTTGTTTATTTTAGTTGTTTGCCTAAGTAGGCAAAGTTTGCACTTTTCAACTCCCATTTTTTATTCAACCCCTCAAATATAAGCTTTCAAACTTGTAGTAACTCCTTTTCACTTGTACTATATGCAAATGCGTTCGTTCAATATGTTTTTGTAAAATATCCCTGAGGGCCGTATAATTCGGCGATTCCTATTCTATATGTTCCTCGGTTTTCAGTAAAGTTTGTCAGGTTCGTCCTTCCCCACCAGCTCTTTATACATTTTTACAAAGGCAGTTTCCGTTACACGATGGCTGATGGATAATCGATTTTGTCATCAAAAACGTCTCTATATGATAATCAAAATTCGAAAAGTGCTGTTCAGTTTGTTTTTTACGCAGGGTAACAAAAGTGAGAATTTTTTAGAAACTACGCGTCTATAGATTCGATGTTTAATACATGAGAAACAACTGAAGAAATATATTAAGAACCTAGTGAATTGCCAGATCGCCTATTACCCAGATCTACCTTGAATCTCTAGATTTATATTGAAAACCGATTTTGAAAATATTGGAAAAACATAATAAGCGATACGCCCCCTACCGGTGTCGAATATTACTAGAGCATGGGGGTTAGATTGCTTTGTTTACATCTGTTTACGTGTATTTTATATGAGAAGTTGTTGAGTTTTAATTGTATTTTGGATCATTTACAAACGTTCAGAAGAGATGAATCACTATTGTTGTGTATTCTATTGTTCATCTTGGGTAAAACAAAAACGAATATAGCTTACATACCTTTCCGAAAGCTGGACAATTCAGAGTTGCATTCCAAACAAAGTTGGGAAACAAGGAAATGATGGACAGAAGAAAGGTGTGGATTCATAACTTGAAGATTGAAAAAAAATGTCTCAACATAAGAGAGTTGTTCTTTACAGTTTACTGAGAATAATTATTTTCCCTGCAGTAAGTTTGTGGATTTTTCCATATAGAATTATACCAACTAATGATGTGCAATTTTCAGCTAACCGAAAACGAGTTTTTGAAGTCCAACTAAAAATGTTCCACTTTTATCGGAATCTGAACCTGGGCCATCATCCAGAGATTCTAGATTATTGTATTTTCTTTCATGTAACAACCAGAGATACTATTAAAATAATAATAACAAATGATGTTTATTTGCACAACCAAAATGACAGTTTTCATATCAAGAATATGAAATAAATCCTGACTCTATAGCTAGGTAAAAACTAAAATATTCAATTATATAATCAGGAAAACAGAGATTCTATCAAAAAAACCAGACTCTCAGAAGTCCACCGTACTTTTAGGATAGCTGTTATACGTCAGGAAAATTCAAAAATTATGATAACTCATTACATTCAAACCATTCAAGCAGAGTATTCGTATTAATTCTTCTTTTATTTCATGTTGTTTCTTTCAGTTTTGCTGGTAAGTACTTAGTTTTGTCCATTATACTCAAAAATTCTTCAGTTCGTAATGAAAGTAGACATGTCAGAGATGTTTTCTTGAAACTTTTGAAAGTTTTTTTATTTTTTAAATACATAGGTGTTTTATCATACAGCCTTTTCATGAGGTATACATAGTTCCTTCAACCAATTAATTGATTCGTCCTCTACTTTATTTTATTATTGATTTTCATGTTCAATGATAATAACTCAGTGTAAATTTCAACTTGATGTGGGTAGGTTATCTACTGTTGAACAGAGATAATGTTGTCCTCAATCGAAACACAATGAACCACTAGAAAATACGAAGCTTAAAAAAACACAAATTACGAAGCTAAACGTTCGAAAACTCAAAATGGAATGAGCGTAAATACCATTACCAATCAATGTAAACAAACAGCTAATCTCTCATGCTCTAGTACCGATATTAGCCGTTCCGGCGCTACGATCTTAATTTCGGACGCCAATAGAGTTACATATTTTAAGATCGTGTAAATATTTCATTTTGATTACCGTGATAAAGAGATTGCTCTTTGCTTTTCACCTCGTTTTACACGAGTGGATCATCGTAGGAAAATAATTTTGCATTTGGATCCATGACGTCACTTGCCAGAGTTGTTTATGGCGGCATTTTCGAAAACACCGATTTGCCGTGGGGCCATGGGTTTCAGATTAGGTGAACTAAATTTCGCCAAATTTAGAATAAAGACCTTTTTGTTTATTTAACTATTTATTAATCAACAAAAGAGCAACTATAAACTTAAAATAAAAGTTATTATTATTTAATTTCAATACTTTTTTCGAAAATAGACAAAAAATAATTAAAATATATAAAAAAGACTAAAAAAGAAGAAAGTTGGTCAACTTTCAAATGGAATAAAATCCTCCACAGAAAAAGCGAAGAAGACAAGGTTAAGAAAAAACCTGCTCACCTTCCTTGGTACTGAATTCATATGTTTCCTGAGATGTGCCTGCGAAGATGTATGTACCTGTTATAAGATTCTTTACAATAACTGAATGGGCATAAGAGTTTCTTATGTCTACTATGTAGTTTTACATGATTACATATTTCATTTCTGGTATAAAAAATAGACCCACATGTATAGCACTCATATTTGTCATTTTGTTCAATATGTAAACTTTGACTTCGATGTTTGTTTGCATGCACTTCCAAATAGTTTCTGGATGAATAAAGGTTTCCGCATTCGTTACATTGAAATGTACTACTTTGAGTGAGTAAAGTTTCATGAATCTTGCTGTGATGTTCTTGCAGTTTTCTTTTCGAGGGAAATGTTTCATTGCAATCAATCATCAAACTGGCACTCATATAATACTTCTATAATTATATTGTGCACTTGTCTGTTATGTTTATTTAATGCTTTTTCGGTAAAGTAAATTTTATTATCACAGGCACTACACTTATAGGCTCTTGCACCGTTTTATTATAAAACGTCGTTTAACTAAACTTGGTTTAATTTTTAAACTACGTTTATTTTTCTGGTCGTTGCACCAAGGAATTATAACCGACCCATTGCTAAACTGCGTTTTTGTAGTATTTTGGATGAAACAGCGATGTACATGAAGTAAAAAGAAGAAACAGAATTTATTTTTCTAGTTTTCTAACCTAGTTTTAATAGTAAATAAGTTGTTTTTTTTGTGATTTGTATTAAATATGCATAAAATGGAAGTTAATAATAAAAGGAAAAGGGGACCACACTGATACTTTCCAGATAGAGCGGTAAACTGTGGATGTATGAACTCCAACAAATTGAGCAATACTACAATGCTAAAAGTAGCTGATCGATGGGGGACAAGCTGTCATTCCTACAAAGTTAGGTTCAATGGGCACTCTACCTGTGATATCATATAAATAAATTTTTTTTTGTGTGTATTTTTAATTATGGCGAGTAAATTTGCATATATGAGTTTAATGAGTGCATTATTCATTAGTATAGATAAACTATAAATCTACGCCTTCAGTTCTGTTGGCCATATTTTTTACCACCTAGAGAGAATAACTAGCAAAATACCTATAAGATGATTATTGTTGATTAAACAAAAAAATCTATATCAATAATACAATATAATCGGATACCATCACTTTTGCATAGTTTGACGATTGCCAAGCAAACATTTTTGAAATAAATATGTGTCTACTGTTACAGGCTACCATATTCCAGGAATTCTAGAACGTCCAAGTTGTCGTTATAGATATCAAACTCTTCATAAAACATTTTAAACAAAAATGCGAGTTTCCGCCGGCAAAAAATAAATTTTCAAGGAAAAAATAAACCATTTCTAGTACAAATAACCTCAAAATTTACTTAAACTTCAAATTAAACGCCGAAAATTGGGCGTTTAATTTATGCGGGGTTTAGGGAGTCTTAAACGCCGTTTATATTTTGGTGCAAGCGAAAATGTCAAATAAAACTCGGTTTACCATTAAACTTGGTTTAACAATAAACGGTGCAAGAGCCTATTAAACATTTTAAATCGGTTCAAAATAACCCCAATAACAGTTTATCAAAATCTCGTTAAGTTAAACACAAATGAAACTTAAATTATAATCCAAATACAGAATTGAGGTTAGCTAGATTCGTGATTACAGTGCTAAAATAATGACGTCATGGATCCAAATGCAAAATTATTTTCCTACGATGATCCACTCGTCTATTTACTCGAATATTCTATGGTCTTTGGATTTAAACTGCCAAACAATGTCATGATTTGTTTCTAGGTTATGTTTGATATAGTTTTCAAAATCGAGTATCCATAAATTTAAGCGCTCTTTTATACCGTGAAAACGATTCTTCAGGCATGGATAGACCTTTTCATAACTTATAATTTTCGTGCGCATGCGTCAGTATCCGGCATCTTTTTCGTACTGTTTTATGTAAACAAGCATGGTAAAATACCATTGTAATGATTAAAATCAACAAATGTGAAATAAATAATATCCGTTAAGAAAAACTAACCACAAAATGAAACAAAAAGCATCTGAATTTAAAAATACGTGCTGTAAGTCCACTATAATTATCTTATTTGTACGGAAACGAATAAAAAAACGGTGTTGTTATGGAGTATGTAGGTATATGTAAGAGTGGTATCGATATAAGTCATTTAAAGCCAATACATGTGCTAATAAGATATACCTAATCCTAGTTAATTGGGGGATATTTACTCAATACCTAATAATTAACTTCATTTTACTCAGATACTATGATTGGATTTTTTGCTTTTTTGCGAACGCCCATGATACTTCATCCACTTTTTTGATTGTTCACGGTTACACACTCACTTTTAATTGTGGACAAGTACAGCTCCATAAATAATTTGTACCCAATAATTTTTTTATTAAAACAATGGTTAAAAATAACAATTTACACATTTATTATAAAAAATAACGCATGACGCACGTTTCGGTGGAACTTCACCTTCTTCAGATTAGCATCTGAAGAAGGTGCTACCTTCCACCGAAACGTGCGTCATGCGTTATTTTTTATAATAAATGTGTAAATTGTTATTTTTAACCATTGTTTTAATATGTTTATTAATTTACACCAAGTATCGGCCCAATCAATCCAAAATCATAATTTTTGCTTTTAATAGTTTCTAAAAACAGATGAAACCCACTCTAAATTTCAAATTTATTCTGATAACTTTAAATTGAAAGCACATTTTCATCAAATTGCTGAGGAAAAAAGAAAGAATATCTGTTCATTAGAAGTATATTTGATTTTATTGTACTCGTTTCTTGAAAACATCAGAAGGGACAAATTCTGTTGTTATTCATATTTACAATTTCCTCCAATAAAACAAGATGTATTCAGCACGCTCCAAGAGAATAAATTCAAGAAAATTGGCATATCTCAGTGAAAAAAGTCGTTTCAATATAATTAACTCAATTCAATGTATTCATCGGGAGAAGTCAATTACTCTTTCATCTATCCATTAAAAAAATTTATATAGGTCCGATATTTAAATTTCAGATAGGATAGTATGTAAATTATATTCGACTTCCAAAAGCATGTTCCCGTATTTAAAAAAGAATGAATTCATCGCTACATTTTACATTACTATATTACCTCATTCTACGTAGAAAATAAATTTTTGATCTACTGTTTGATGTTGTACACTTTGCGTGCTGAGTTCTCGTACCAGATCTCTTGATCCTTTCAATAGCGGCACTATGTTACTATTTAATGAAAGCACTTATCATTTATTCACTTCAAGGTTTACGTTTTATGCAGGCAGTATTTTAAACTAGAATTTTAGGGGTTTCCGCGTACCTCTTTCTTATCATTAGATTCTGTTTGATATTTCTACGAAATATGTTAGATTTTACAAATATTTACGTTGTGGTTATACCCTGCAGAACAAACTTCAAAAAAGCATTACCTTTGTGTGAAAGTTTAGTTGGATATTTTACATCGTAGCATACAGCTGATTCTGTATTCAGTGTTCTTGCTTTTTATGGATTAAATCTTGTTATCTTCAATATACTATTAATAAATACATCTTAAATATCGAACCTAAAGAGTTATTGTGCTTGCTTCGTTATATACGAATACAATAAAACAGCTCCCCAAAAATGTTTTTAAATGTTCCACAAGATGTTATACGTCAGAAATATTATGGAAATCAGCGTTTCTAAATCCTTTATCACACATTACTGAATGTAAGCAGCTAATATAAATAATTTTTCGTACTAAATTTCGAATGCTTTTGGTCAATTTACACAAAGAAGCAGTTGACACTGTACTATCAGGAAATTATGGTGTTAATGGAACCTCTTATTTTTTTTTATAGCAAAATTAATGATATAATTGATGAAAATAGATTTAATTTTTCAGTTCTTGAAAAATATAAATTTTATTGAAAATTTTAATTATAAGAGACACGAAGTCAATCGAAATTGACATATTCGACTGTTTAGAACGTGATGATACATCTTTCCATGATGTGAGCATTTTATAGTCCTATTATTATCATAAAATGATCATATATTTGTCTAATAATGTTTCCCATGACAGAAAAAATTTGGTTATATATTTGCTGAAAAAGCAATAAGAATGTGACTTTTATCTCTATAAATAATACTAAATTTTCCATAACGGCTCATAAACATTGCAATGAAAACATTTTTGTAGGCGTTTATGAGCGATATTGCGTATTTACGAGCGGAAGAAATTGCCTGGATATCCCCAAGTTTTTGTTTATGTTGGAGTTTTCCCACGGCCAGCCGCATTCTGCAAATCCAATTCTATTTTCAATAAAAAATAATACTATCCAAGTTTTCCGCTTCCGTTTGCCCTGAGTAATAATGTATATATATATATATATATATATATATATATATATATATATATATATATATATATATATATATATATGAAAAAAAAATTGCACACTGAGAAATACATTTGAGAAATCAATGCTTGATCACAATTTCCTAGCTGAGGTTGTTTCGACATGACATTCCCTATTCATCCTTCATAGGACTGTGTGGAAAAACCCCGAGACTCGTGCCTTATATGAACATTGATTCCGATAGATGGGGCTTTGATATATTCGCATATCAAGGAGAATATTTTGTATAGGCAGAGGGTATTTCCGTAAATTTGATATTTCACGGCAGATATATAAAACCTTTATCTGAAAACATTCTTTCAATAACATTTTCAACTTTCGTATGTTGAAAGTTTTCATGTCAGCGAATATGTGAAGTGTATATCTAATATATAAAATTCTCGTGTCACGGTGTTAGAAGTTGAACTCCTCCGAAATGGCTCGACCGATTGTCATGAAATTTTGTGTGCGTATCGGGTAGGTCTGAGAATCGGCTAACATCTATTTTTCATTCCCCTTAATGTTAAGGGTGGTTCACCCGTCAATTTTTTTTTATTTTTCAAACAAAATTTTCTGTTCAATTTTTTTTCATGTTACAGCATTAAAAATGACTCTACGATCAACCCCCATTTTTTATTCGTTGAACTACTCCGAAATGGCTCGACCGATTCTCATGAAATTTTGTGTGCATATCGGTTAGGTCTGAGAAACGAACAACATCTATATTTCACCCTCCTGAATGTAGAGGGTGGTCCACCCCTTAATCTTTTTTTATTTTTCAAAAAATCAACACCTATTTTTCATTTGTTAATTATAAACATCAATTTTTCAGGCAAGATTTTAATTTCTATTTTGTCATGACTCAAAATTGAAAAATTCATATTACTCTCAATTTTTTACCCTTCTACGATGAACCCCTACTTTTCCATTGCAATTTTCATATTTTTATTTCATCCACAGATCCGCAATAGGGTTGCAATATGGCTGTTATAAATAACAATGGTCGGTCTGAGAATAGGTCGTAATATATTTTTCAGACCCCTAAGTGATTAGCGTGGTCCACCCCAAACATTTTTATAAATTTTTTTGACAAAATTTTCATTTTTATTTTTTTGTGATGTTGCATTAAAAAATACAAACAACTCTAAATTTTCACCCTTCTATCAACAAACCATATTTTTTAATAACCATTTTTATGATTTAAACAACGTTTGCCGGGTCAGATAGATTGATATTTTTTTATTATTTTTATTTTTTTATGATGTAGCATTGAAAAATACATACAACTCTAAATTTTCACCCTTCTATCAATAACCCATATTTTATAATAGCCATTTTAATAATTTAAACAACGTTTGCTGGGTCAGAGAGATTGATAGATATAATGATAGATAGATAGACGGATAGAAAGATAGACAGAAAGATGAATAGATAGATATATAGATATATAGATAGATAGATAGATAGATAGATAGATAGATAGATAGATAGATAGATAGATAGATAGATAGATAGATAGATAGATAGATAGATAGATAGATAGATAGATAGATAGATAGATAGATAGATAGATAGATAGATAGATAGATAGATAGATAGATAGATAGATAGATAGATAGATAGATAGAGAAACATCGGCAGATAGATGAATGGATAGAAAGATAGATGAATAGTATATTATTTCATAAGGAGGAGAAGTGTCACTTTTCATGGCGAGCTAGAGCTTACCCGCCGAACGCAGTGGGGCGGGTAATTGAAAGCGAGCCATGAAAAGTCACTTCTACTCCGAATGAAATATGTTATTTTATTTTCAAACGTTTTGAAATTCATAAAAATCTGAATATCCATTTTTGGATTGATTCACATTTACGCACATAATTCTATCCACTTACGATCGTTATGAATTATGGAACATTTGCCTAGTTACGGTTGCCACGCAAAATTGATTCTGACAGATATAAAGTAAAATAATTGATAGTTATAATTCGCAACCTGGTGAGAAGTGGTTGAAAGTGAAAATGACGTTTAAATTGGAGAATTTTTTGTTCATGGTTACCAATTCATCTTTACATAGTAACACTTTTCCTGCCGCCGGCCGGAAAAGTGTTGCATAGCAACACTTCTCCCTGAGAAATAGAACTTTTCGATGATCCTGTCAATCGAGAAATAACGTTATTATTGTACGATTGAAAATAAAATAATTTATATGGCAGAACAACGTTTGCCTGGTTAGATAGATAGATATGTAGATGGATAGATAGATAGATAGGTGAATATATAGAAAGATAGATAGATAAAAATAATTTATTTGGCAGAACAACGTTTGCCTGGTTAGATAGATAGATATGCAGATAGATAGATAGATAGGTGAATATATAGAAAGATAGATAGATAAAAATAATTTATATGGAGGAAGAACGTTTGCCTGGTTAGATAGATAGATATGTAGATAGATAGATAGATAGGTGAATATATAGAAAGATAGATAGATAAAAATAATTTATATGGCAGAACAACGTTTGCCGGGTCAGCTAGTATTTATATACAATTTGAGACTAGTGACGTCATCGTATTAACAAAGAAAATTTATTCGAAAAAGCAATTTCGGTAAGTGTTATAAGCTTTACTCGATTTGCTTTTGAAACATATACCAAACATTCATTACGTTGCATTCAGTTATGTAAAGATTGATGAAGAATACTTATTATTTTGCTTGAAATAATTACCCTCTCTGTTTTCTGTGCTTGGTGAAGTTCTGGGACTTCATTGATTTAGGGGAGCATCAAGTGACATACTGGGAATTAGAAAGGGCCAAACTGGGCATCCTTACTCCAATTTAGCATTGCAAATTAGTCCGAACCTGTCAGAAAATCGCATTATGGTTAATTGATGAGATGCACTGGGACATGAAGTTGGTAGATTATAAGAAGTGGGATGAATTGAATTAGTCGGGTACAGTCAAGAAATTATGCAACAATTGGGATTTTTGAAAACTGTCACAGAAAAAAAATCCTTGTTTTATTGAGGTTATAGAAGCTAGAAACCAATTAAGTGTTATTGATATCATAGTAAAATATGATATAATTTTCACCAAGGATATGTATATAAATAAATATATATATATATATATATATATATATATATATCTATATAATTATATATATATATATATATATATATATATATATATATATATATATATATATATATATCTATATAATTATATATATATATATATATATATATATATATATATATATATATATATATAATTATTGTTGTAGTAAAATTATATATAATTTATACTTTCTATAGTAATTCTTTTTTTTCATCTAACTTTTATATATTATTTATCAGTTTCTACATTTTCATATTTATTAATTATTTTTCATTATTTTTCATGATATATATATATATATATATATATATATATATATATATATTCATATAGAATACTTGGAACTTGGTATTATTTTCAGTAATGCCAGCTCCAAGTTTTCAAAATTTTTCGTCTCATTTTTTTGAAATCGAAAGCGAAACAAATTTTTTCAGATATATATTTTTTCTACTCAAGATCTTGTGCTTCCTTCTATTCCATTCGAGATTTTTTCTGCCTTTCATCTTGCCGCCCGCTGAAGTGACAAAGGGCTCGAAAGATCCGACTGAATAAATGAAACTAGACCCGTTTCCTAGGACCCAGACGGTTGAATGAAAATCCACCTTTGTGAAGCTGTGAAACAAGTAGCACGTTTTGTCTTTTTCTTCGAGAAGTTTTCCCATAACCGTCGCACGGAAAGTGGATATTTTAAAGTAGAGGTACAGTGCGGTCTCATATTAACATAGCTATAAAGTTTATATTACCAAAATCTTTCAGAGAAAATATAAATTAAATCTTAGAACACTCCAATGATTTGCCAACGGCATAAGCGTCTGTAATATATATATATATATATATATATATATATATATATATATATATATATATTATATATATATATATATATATATATATATATATATAAATATATATATATATATATATATATATATATATATATATATATATTATATATATATATATATATATATATATATATATATATATATATATATATATATATATATATATATATATATATATCTATATATATATATAAATATATATGTCTGAAATTTATAACTCAATTTAAACATTTTGTATGTTTTAAATTGTTCAGCCTTTGATTAATTGATGAATTCCAGCGTTAAAGGTAAGATTTTCTTCAAAATCGAAAAAAGTTTCTCTGATTGGCCTCCTGCAGCCCGAAAATAGAATATATTTCATATAGTAGTTGTGGAGTCGAGCTTTCATATTGCAGAAAAGATCGTCAGGCTCATATTTGGACTAAGGTCTCGTCAGTCGTGTTAGGAACATTTGATCCGGTGTAGGTTGCTCACTTTACCCTCAATCTTTGTACTGAAATCTGCTTTTCATGCTGAAGTTAATTGTGCACGA
The DNA here is from genome assembly GCA_030704885.1 of Cynegetis impunctata. NCBI lineage: Eukaryota > Metazoa > Arthropoda > Insecta > Coleoptera > Coccinellidae > Cynegetis > Cynegetis impunctata. The sequence continues at coordinate 638,680 of JARQZK010005071.1, forward strand.
TTTCAAAAGCTGGGAGATGGATATAACTTCGGAACGCGCCATGCTAGCCTGTTCTCAATACCAAAACCGACAACTTCACTGTTTGTGAAGTCCCCACCGTATATGGCTTTAACTATGTTTAATAAACTCCCCAAAAAGCAAATATTCCATAGTACTCTAAAACACCTAGGTAATTCTCAAAAAAGCGTGATAATGTCTTCAGAAATTGAGGGAGTTTATTATGAAAATGCAAATGCGACTTTTTTTGAATTGTTCTGTTGTATCTATAGCTTTTCTTTTGTTATTTACTTGTTTATTTAAATTTTCATGCTTTGTTTCTCTGATTTATGTATATTGCATATTCGCGTATGACTATAATGTTTATTTTATTTACATATGTATTTGTGTGTATATATGTATGTATTGTTTGAATTGTATTCTTAAATATTATAACAATTGACGTGTACACGCTGTATAGCCTAGCGTACAAATGAAGTTCATTATTATTATAAATATATAATTAATAATATATGATATATCTATGATTCATATATATATATATATATATATATATATATATATATATATATATATATATATATATATATATATATATATATATAAAGACATTGAAAATTGAGCACAGCTGTAGATATTTCAGTTCAATTCGTTTCATGAAGTTAGATTTATTTATTGTGATCTAGTGCTTTGGCGGGAATAGTTTCCAAAAATTGAAATTGTTGTTTTTTTTGGAAAAATCATGATGATGAGTAACTTTGAGTCTCACTTATATAAACCATTCACTGCTGGAATTAAACTTTTGTACCCTACTCACTTTCAGTTTCAATTTTCATGATGATATATTATTGAGTAGGATTTAAACTATTTTCATTTTTGAAAAGGATGAAGATGTGGATTTTCTTGTTTTTCTTTTTGAGGGAGCGTGTGCCAGAGTAGGTTGTTTAATGATCTATAAGGCAACATTTTATTTTCCATTTACTCGGTTCTTCATGTCTAACTGACCACGTACGTGAAAATGCACTGCCTTTTCCAAACTATTGCGATAAAATTGAAATGTCTCTTATCGTTACAAAGTCCATAATCAAAATTTGAATTCTGCACATGAAGCCTTCTCAAAGATTCGTGAACGAAATACGTTTCGCAAGGCCACAATAGAATCCCATTTCGACCTTTCCCTTTTCTCCCGGCCAGATTTGGCCAGCGCCAATAGAATTCCTGAGAATTTTCACGAAGAATTTTCTTTTCATCTTTTTTGGCTTCGGAAACCATCAAAAGATGCAATCCCGTATTAGGACGCTAGGGAGATATGAGTTCTTCATCTATGGAAGTCGATAACAAAATACGTGTGTATTTGTGTTTGATAATCGCCTATGTCGACATGATACTTTTTATGAATGCCTCATTTATCCAATCAAAATCCAGAGTTGAGCCTCGAATTCATATAGAAAACGAAGTAGATACTTTAATGTGTGAAATTTTTTTTGTATGAGTAAGTAACGAAGTTTCTCAATGAACTTTTCGCTCCAGACTCTTGGTGAATGGAAGATAAGCTTGAAACTGTGTCCGTTATGTTTGACATGTGACTGATACGTCTAACATGATAGGCACGGCTTGCATTTCTAGGCGCGCCCATCAGTTGTATCCATATTTGCGTATTATTGGTATTTGATTCATAAAAAATAAATTCTGAAAGTGTTTCAGTAGAAGTTGAGAAAAGCGATGATGAATTCAGGTAACAACAGTATTTGTAAATGTTCATAAACACCCATGAGTATATTATTTTGGCTACACACCCCTTCGGAACTTCAGAATTGCAAGATACAAAGGATATCTGGATCTCAGTAAGAATAAATTACAACTCCTCACTGGCTTCCTCACCGGACACTGTCACCTCAATAAGCATCTGATGTGGGGTTATCAGAAACTAACGATTGTAGATTTTTCTTCGTTGTACAAGGGGTTAGAGACGAGAATGAAAGTTGGCAGGAGGCTAAGTTCTAAAGTTTTAAAACCGACAAAAGGTCTCAGGCAAGGTTGTTGCTTATTGCCAACCCTCTTTAAAATTTATGTCAACGAAATACTTAAGGCATGGCAAAACAAATGTACCGGCATGGTACTGGATATAAAAGGAAATTTCCTGCATACGTTACTTTTCGCAGATGATCAAATCGTAATAGCTAACGACACAAACGATACAGAATACATGATGCGAAAAATATTTGAAACCAACAAAGATCAAGACCAACAAGATAAACTTCTCGAAAACTAAGTATCTGTCAATTAATTCCCCCCAGCTTGATCTAGAAATAGAGGGAAATGTAATCCAATCTTGTCAAGACTACACCTACTTAGGAGTGAAAATAACAAAAGAAGGATCCAGCAAAAAAGGAATGACCGATCGCATTAATCAAGGAAAACAAGCAATAAATAAACTAAACTCTCTTCTGTGATCATATCCTAAAACAAACAAAAAAAGAATATTTGAAACTGTTGTACAAAGTATACTATTATACGGCTCAGAGACATGGGAGGAACAAAAAAAAACCGACAAAGGTTAGAAGCGGCCGAAAAGGACTTCTTACGAAGAAGCTGTAGGGTGTCAAGGTTGCAAAGAATCACGAACAATCAAATACTATGAAGAATGGCAGCAGAAACACCTATAACGGAGGAATTTGAGAGACTGAAATGGTATGGACACGTAAGACGCATGGAAGATGATCGATGGCCCAAAAGGATACTAAAATGGCAACCACAATTCCAGCAAAAGCGCGGAAGACCACCAGAATAGTGGTTAAAACAAACAAGAAAGGACATGGAGAGGAGGGGATTAGAAGAGGAATAGGGAGGCATGGAAAAGAGGATGCGAGAGACGGCCAACAATGCTGTAAAAAACTCGCTTATATATATATATATATATATATATATATATATATATATATATATATATATATATATATATATATATATATATATATATAAAACTTGTAGGAGTGAGGACGTAACTTCCTTAAAGCCTTTCCAGGTATTGGAGTTCATAAGTACTCTGGAACTTGAAGGCGAGCTGTAGATGGTACCGAGAAAAGAGCTCTGATGGGGGCACAATACTTATGGTTGTGGTGCAGCGTAACCCCTTATTGAATAAATGCATATCACATTTTTTGACATAGCTGCAGACCCCTGGATCTAGTTGCATACCTCTTGAGATCTTTATCAGTCCATTTAACATACATGGCGCCACGTTAGATGGGTACAACGCTGAGCAGGATTGCAGGGTAACATATGAGGAGCATACATTACTGAGTTTAAGTCTCCGGTTTGTTTTCTGACAAAATTCACAGCGTTTCCCTTGAAACTATCCATTAAAGTGAGTGTTGGACTTGATACATTACGATACCAATATAATCTGAGAAACTTAGAAAAATTAAACCTTATCTGAGATCTCCTACCCTAGAAAAGGATTGGACCAGCAAGTGTCATGTATCATTAATAGTGTCTCACCAATAACTATCTAATGGTGTGCATGTCATTAGAATAAGCAGCTTTAAGGAACCATACCGGACAAATTATTATACAAAATAACTTTTATCTGTCACAATTCATAGCGTTTTATGGTTGATTTCAGGGATTTCGACTTGTTATTAGAATTACAGAAAGATTACTTTTTTCCAATAGCTCTATATGTACCCTGTTATTTATTCTATTAAATCTGTAATTTGCCTACCAACTGCAACAAAAATCTATATAAATGAAACAAAGTCGAGTTAGTAACACTAATTATAACTCAAGAACGGCTGGACCAATTTTAATGATCTCTGATTTGTTGGATTCTTATCCGCCCTGAATAGCAGAAGAACTTTTGAAATATCAAAAAAATTCACAAGATACCCAAATACATAAAAAATACTCGAATTGAAATGTCAACTGTCAAATCGATTGGTCTCAATCAATCCAGATCATAGATAAACAACACAGAATGTATGAGAAATTCTCGCAACGTTGCATTGTTACTGACTATCAGTAAATAAGCTGCAAATCGCAAAAGTGTAAATTTTGTTTGTTTTATGTTGTCTTTGATTTATTTTGAAGAAAACATATGAGGGTTACCGGTCGATATGTTTGTTTTGTGCGAGTGATATTGATAAATCTTATTTTGGGAGTATTAGTATTAAAAATAATGCGGAAATCTAAATTAACGAAAACTATGCAATGGAACGCAATTGGCGATAAGAAAACTGCTGAACAATGTGATTCACCCCGAGGATTGCGATGATCCCAACCGATATGCCCTTTGAGGTTAAACGAATTAAATTTTTGATTCGTCTTGCATTCACCATGATGATTACCAAAATACAAGGCCATTTCTTGAGTAATTTTGGTCTGAATTTAGAAAATGCATGTTTTTCTCATGGTCTATTGTAAGTGACATATTCACGTGTCGTCAAACTATCTGCTTCATTTGTTATTGCGTCTAATAACAAAACGAAGTCGTATTTCAAAAGGTGCTTGACTGAAGAGAATCAACTCAAGTGTTATTCATGCAGCAGAATACATAACTTCATCGAAGCATGAAAAATTAAAAATGAGTGTACGCTTTTGGCAATTTTGTCCAGTAAACTGTGTTAATTTTACTTAGTTTCTGCTCCAATGAATATCGAATGAAGCTGAATTTTTAGCAGGTTTTCACTTTGAAAACCTGCTTATTAAAATGGGTGCGATTAGCAACGTTGAACCTAGGACCAAGATAGTTTTTCGTTTCATGACTTTTCATGATGCTTGGCACCAAGAACTCAGTTTCATATATCTATATATATATATATATATATATATATATATATATATATATATATATATATATATATATATATATATATATATATATATATATATATATATATATATATGAAACACTTGGTTCTCGGAATGAACCGCGTAAAATATTTGAAAAATCTCGACGTTTCGGCTCCTTTTGCGAATCCATCTTCAGGAGAATTAGAAGGGAAATAATTCAGATACGTGGTCTCAATCTGCCTACTCCACGAATCGAATTAGGAGGAATCGGAAACAATACGATTGCGTGGTCTCAACCTGCCTACTCCACCAACCGTACTGCTTCCTGTCAACTCTGAAGTCTCAACCTGCCTACTCTTCAGAGTCAACTGTTGACTCCTGAAGATGGCTTCGCAAAAGGAGCTGAAACGTCGAGATTTTTCAAATCTTTTACGTGGAATAGATCTTGTTTACATTATAAAGAGCGTAATTTTGGAGCAAAAGGATTGAATGTTTGTGAGTAGGTAGTTTCGTATGATATATTGGATAGAAACGGTTTTAATGCGAATTGGTTTGGAGGTTGACCCCCCAGGGAAATAAATCTTGTTTACACGATAGAAGGCGCAATTTTGGTACCATAGGTTTAAAACTTTATAGGTAGGTAGTTTCGTACGATATCTTGGATGGTATTTATTTCTATATGAATTGGTTGGAGGGTTGACCCTCCGGAGGAGGAAATAAATCTTGTTTACGCAATTTTATAAAAATAGGGTTGAAAGTTTGTGAGTACGTAGTTTCGTATGATACCTTGGATGTGATTGGTTTTGGTACGAATTGGTTGGGGGTTGATCCTCCGAGGAGAAAATAAGTATTTTTTACACATTAGAGGGCGCATTTTTTTTTGAATTTGGAGAAAAAATCATAATTTAATGAATATATATATTTTGAACTGGATACGTTATGAAAACCTGCTCTTCTAATGCAGCTGCGATTTTTTGAGAGTTTTTTTTAAAACCGTTCGAAATTCCTCACTCACAGGAACTGAACGTACTCCAACATTTACAACCGTTTATATCGATCGAAAAAGAGGAAACGCAATTACGAATATCCACTTTACCATCCCTCGCCTCATTTATCAATACTTTTATCGTATTAATATACACTGTACACAATAATTATCGCGATATTTATAAATTCATACGCGTAGGGTACAACATCGAGAATTATTGATTTCGCCATCACTGGGGTCACATAAAGGAGCGTATGTAATTTTCCGAAGGTAGAACAATGTCAATATTGGTATAACATGCCCATTGAAAATGTTCAGACAGGGGTCCTCAACTTGACAGCCCGCTTGTTTGTAATTGGATTGAATTGGCTCGACGGTTTTCAAAGGGACCTGCAGGGTTTTTCCTAGTTTCCTCGTCATAGTTTTCCGAGGAAAACGAATGCGTTCGAACTTCGAATCAATCGATAGCATGTAACATATTCTCAGAGTTTTCAAATTTTATTGGTTGGGTTCAATGACTACTGAAGGAATGAAAATGGATGAATATATAAAATATGTGAAATTTTTCCTTTAATTTGTACATTCCACTCACAAATTGCCATGCGAATAGATAGTAGATTATTTGTATGGATTATAGTACTGTAAAATCATACGTAATCATATTTAGATAGAGTAGGTATCCTACTAAAATTTAAAAACAATTACTTCATCATCGCTGACCTCAACAACATCTGAATCACTTTCAAAATTCATCGTTTATTAACGAAATAACAACAATACGCATGTACGATACATATTACATAAAGTGAACAAGGAAAATTCTTCAATAATTTAAGAAATTATCAAACAACTTTCCAAGGGAGCTGGTTATAAGTATTCAGTAACGCGAATTCTACATTCACAATCCAACGTGAATTATAGAAAACGTTAAGTCATCCCGACTCAGAATCTGCATACAGCTGTTTCGATCTTATTAGATCTCTTCAGTGCAGCTTATTTGACTCGGAGTGAACTTACAAATTTCTAATTGTTCCCCAATACACATCGTGACCGAGCTACTATTTGGATAATTGCCCAGAGCTCTCTCCACCGAAAAAAATATTTTAAACCAACAATTCACATCTTAGATCGAAAATTCAGGATTCCTCCACGAGAACACGTACTGACTGATAAGAAGATATATATACTGGGTGTCCACGGAAGGTGGCTCGCCCCTATAATTTTTTACATTTAGGGATAATGAAATGAAATTTACAGGATCTGTTCAACGCATAAAGCTGTATTTTTTAAAAACTAATTCAATTTCATGCAACTTCCGGTTTTACCGAAAGTGACATAAACTTTCGATTTTTAAATGGGACACTTGGTATATTTTCAGTTTTTTTGTCTCCATATGACATTTAGAATACAATTATGTATCATTTGTTACTTTCTGTAACCGTTTTTTTATTTTTTTTTGAAATAAATAACTAATTTCGTTCCTAAAATGTGTGCTAAATTACAACTTTACTGTTTTTGATCAAAATGTTTCGGCTATGTGACGTTTGATTTTGAAACTTCAATTACTATTTTTTTTCAAATGGCAACATGGTGGCTCGTCGGGTTAAAAAAAAGATAATTTTATTACGATTAATTTGATACCACACTCTAGGTATTAGGTTGAAAAAAACAACAAATGACATGCCTACTATGAGAAGGAAAATGGATAGGAGCAATGAAACGATTTTTAAATCGATTTTTCATCATCATATAATAATTTTTTCGTGAAAAATAAAATCTTGTATGCACCACGTGCGTTACTAGATCCTTACGCCCATCGGGCAACATTCATCCCTCGGGCCGAATGTTTCCCTCCGGGCGTAAGTAACTATATAACGCACTTGGTAAATAAATAACTAATTTGAACGCATCTATAGCCTTCTGGAATAAAAATTTATTTTGAAATAAAATAAAACAACGGTTACAAAAAGTAACAAATGATACATGGTTGTATTTTAAATGTTATATGGATAAAAAAAAAGTTATGAGGGCGAGCCACCTTCCGTGGACACCCGGTATATATATATATATATATACAGTGGCGTAGATAGCTTTTTGCGATGGGGGGGATATGACTTAGTGCAAAATTTCATAAGTTTTTCTTCTAAAGTTCTATTCTTGTTGATAAAAATAATCTTTCATGTAGATAGTACAAACTAAGCAGAAAAATTGAATTAAATTGCAAAAAATTCAAATTATTTGAATTGAAAAAAATTTATCAAAAATTAGTGAAAAATTGAATTATATTAAATTGGATATATAAATCATTGAACATATTCTTGGGAAAATTAGAGAAGAAAATCTAGTTTTCGGCATTTTTCGACATTCGTGACTTCGTCAACTGTGATTCCAATTTCACGATGAATTGCCAGAGCAGCCAAACCTTTCAAAAACAAAAAATTAGACAAACATGTGTTTTTAATTTGCAATGAATTTTATATATTCAGAAGGGTCATTACAAGTCCACTTCTTTTATCGTGCTCCTTTGAATCGTTTCTATTCGCTTCAAACGTCGATACCGACAGCATAGCTAATATTCTGAACAACATATTGATATTCGAAAAAAAAATTTCTAGGCAATCATCAAGCTCTATTATTGAATTTTTAGGCTTAACATCGCCTTCACGAATTAAATATTTTTTTCACACTTTCAAGTTACGAGAACAGCAGGTGTGGCAGTAAGAAATTTTTGATAAAACTCATCAGTTTTGATGAACTTATCAACTGCTTTGTCAATTTCGTATGAATCATGCTTGAAAAACATCGAAAATCTTTCTAATATATTTAGTCTAGTCAAAAAGTGCTTTTTTGTTCAACTTTTTTCAGCAGTCTCGGAAAAATATGAGCAAGATGTCATTCGATTCGTAATAGCATATAGACATTTTTGAGAAAAATAAGAATTCGCTTGCTAAAATTGTGAAAGTAAACAATATACTCAAAAAAAGAGGGGTTGGTTCCCTGCCAATATGAAGAAAGATTCGAAAAGAAGAGGAAATTTCCCGAAAAAAAGACCCAACTACTGGAACTGTAGGATCAATATTCATAATTTTCTTAAAAATTTGGCCGAAAACGGGTAATTTGGTTTGGGCAAGTCACGCCCATTTAGGGCACTTCAACAATTATTTTTCCATATTGAATATGAAAATTGAGGAATGAAAAATTCAGGCAGTTACTCAATCGGTGAATGAGCAATAATCCAGCAATAATAGCGATTTTTGAATTAGTTATGCAATAGTTAATTAACAATTTTTTGGTACTTGAACATGAAAATTGTAAGTGTGATAAATGTTCACTATGGGTCTGAAATTATTTTTCATTCTTGAAGCTATTATTATAAGGCTTCAGAGTAAATTCCCATTGAAAAAATTGCAATTTTTCAGTTGTTTAATGACAATTTACGTAGGTATAGTTTAGCAAAATCAAAATTAATTTTTTTTTATAATTTTAGTGATCCGTTTTTTATTATCGGAAGCTACATGGAAAGGGTTTCTTCAATATTCATCTCCTATTGTTTAAAAAATTGTTATAAACAAATGCGTTGTTTATAAGAGAATCAAGAAAAGAAAGTACTGATTGATTAAAGTGCGTAAATTGTTAATAAAAAACTGAAAAATTAAATTTTTTTAACAGGAATCTATTCTGCATTTTTTTGAAACTAGCTCCAAGGAAGGAAAAAAGTATCAGATCTATAGTTCAACAGTTATTACACTTGCAATGTTCTTGTTCAAGCAGCAAAAAACTATTGCATAACCAATAATAAAAATGTTTTGTCACTGGATAATTGTTCACTTACCTATCCAGCAAGAACCTGACATTTTTCATTCCTTAATTTAATATTTAATATAGTTGAACAATGTTTATTGTTAAAGTGTCCCAAATGGGCGCTACTTTCGCAAGCCATACTACCCGCTGTCGGCCGTATTTTTACTCTGAGAAAACTATAAATATTAATCCTACAGTTCCGGGAGACTTTCTTTTAGAAAATTTCCTCTTTTTGTATATGTATTTAGATATCAAAAATATCAATTAGTTTTTGTGATAATTTTTTCTTTCAGTAAATAGATTATAAGTTTTACAATTTTCAAGAACGGAACTTAAATTTTTTCAAAAAATATCTTCATGCTCTTTCGAATCGAATGACACTTTGTTCATATTTTTCCGAGACTCATGAACAAAATTGAACAAAACAAGCACTTGTTGACTAGACTATATTCTCATGATTAGTGAATCTTTCTTCAAGTCCAGAAATGGATTGAATGCTATCACAGAAAATTTTTATTTACTTCAAAATGTTATGGAGTAATTAAATTTTCAAAGCGAAAAGTTACTCATATTTTGATACCTACTCTAAAAATATTCGAAATATTAAATATTGATTGAAAATATTCTATGTAAACAGAAATTTAATCAGTCACTAGCAACAAAAACTGTGTGTGACATGGAAAATTTTATTAACCAAGGAAGAAGTCAATCAAAACTTCTTCACACCTCTTTTCTTTCCAAATTGTATACTACCTATACTATTAAACAAAACTGCTCGTGTTTTAGATATAATACTACACCATTAAACAAAAGTTCGAGCAGTTTTGTTTAATAGTAAGTATAGTATACAATTTATAAAGAGAAGAAGTACGAGGTGATTTTGGTTGACTTCTTCCTTTCGAAATGAAAATTTTCTATTAGACACATTTGAACTTTTTTAAACAAGTTTTTTGCTCAAAGTGACCGATTAAACGTACTAATTGAACATTGAATAGAATATGCTCAAAACTAATAGTTACTTCACCCAAAATTAGAAAAATGATTCAATTTCTTGATTAATTATAATGTTGAAATTATAAGTAGATATTGCACACACAATTGCACAGTCGTCACGAAAACATATCTACATGATTTTCATATAATCGCACATACATAATACCAAAAGAGGTGCTAGTGCTTTATAAATTTCATGTATACTTAAATACGTAGATACGAAGACTTTTATTCAATTCTATTATAATTTTCGTAGGCTCATGGGGGGGATTGATCCCCTTGATCCCCCTCCTATCTACGCCACTGTATATATGTATATATATATATATATATATATATATATATATATATATATATATATATATATATATATATATATATATATAGATATATATATAGATAGATAGATAGATAGATAGATAGATAGATAGATAGATAACCAAGCTAGTTAGTCGAGTATGTTAGGTACGCTGGCTAGTATTGGGGAGGTCTCGGGGCCGACTGGTCTGCCATGAGTTTTTCTCAGAGGTTTCCTCATGGTAATGTAAGTCACTGCTTGCAAACTTATAAGGCGAATGCTGGGCCAGTACTAATCCTCTGAACCCTACCCACACTTCCTATGTTCCATAAATAAACAGTTTTTGCAGGTGTCAAAGGACCTCATTTTTTAAAAATTATCCAACTGAATGCTCAATGTATCTCCAATAAAATTAACGATATGGAAGCTTACGTTGCAATCGAAAATCCAGATATTTTGAGTGTAGCTGAACATTGGTGTAGTTCTCATGAAATATCATTCATGAATATACAAGGATATGTAATGGCTGCTTCATACTGTCGTCCTACTAGATTACACGGGGCAACGGCCATATATATTAAATCAAGTTTAAAATATGAAGTTATCACCTATATTAACAAGTTTTCGTTAGAAATGCAATGTGAAATTTGTGCAATTAAGTTAAAACATATATACTATGATATTTGTGTTATGAGTGTATACAGGCCTCCACAGGGTAATTTGAAATTATTTAGTGAAACAATGTCTTATGTATTGGATCATTGCCTCAAAGGATCCGAGTATATCTTTGTCTGCGGTGATCTAAATATCAGCTATTTTGAGTCACGTACAGATCTGGATTATTTACTCTTACAATTTGATTTAACCATCACTTCTGATGAAGTTACTAGAATTTATGCTAACAAACACGGTATTACTAGTTCCAAAAAAATAGATTACATTATAACGAATGTTTGCTGTGACCTTTTGACTTCTGAGGTAACTGATCCTCATATCGGGGATCACAGAGCCATTGTTCTCACCGTTGAGTGTCCTGTACCGAACTCTATAGATAATACTTCCTTTTGTATATTCCGATGTCTATCTGAAAAAAGTTTACTAAACCTCTCGTTGATGGCCGCAACAGTCTGTTTTGACGACATTTATCTTGATGCAGACATCGATCACTGTTTTGATCATTTCCATAACATCTTGAAATTCTTGTTAGACTCTGCTTGCCAGATTAAACAAAAACGGAATCAAATTGGACGCAAGGCCGATTGGATTTCTGATGAGATCAGACAAGCTAGGAGGGATCTCAGAAATCTTCACTGGTTGTTCCGAAACTTGAATTCCCAGGAAAGTAGAAATCGATATTTATCCGCCAAAAAAAAATATCAAGAACTACTGAAATCAACTAAATTAAACTTTCATAAAAACCTGCTAGAATCTTCCAATAATAGGAATAAAACCATTTGGAATTTAGTTCGTAAAGAAACAGGTTCCACCAACAAGGCTGGGAGTATTGTGTTAAAAGTTAACGATAAAATTATTTCTGATCAATCCAATGTGTCTAATGCATTTGGTGAATATTTCTCTTCAATAAATATAATCAGTGTTCAGGAGCATTTCGGTGTGAGTCGATCTCAGTCATGTACAATTGTGTCACTGACCAATAACAATTTCTTCTTCTTTCCAGTCGAGGCCGTGGAGATTGAATCCACTATAAAAAAATTGAAAAATAAGAACTCCAGTGGGTTGGACATGATCCCGATTAAGGTTTTGAAGGTTTTGGCTCCTTATATATCGAAACATCTTGCATATCTTATTAATGTCTCGGCAACCTCAGGCAGGTTTCCTTCTGTACTCAAGACGGCTGTGGTGATACCAGTACACAAGAAGAATGCTGTAGACATTAACAATTATCGTCCCATTTCATTATTAAGTTGTTTATCTAAAGTCATAGAAAGATTAGTTTATGATAGAATCTTGAAATATTTGGATAAATTCTCATTTATAACAAGTTGCCAGCACGGTTTTCGGTTTGGTAGATCGACGGAGTCTGCGGCATGTGATTTGGTGAGTTTTGTGTATGATTGTTTAGATGATGGGATTTTTGTGGCTGGGTTATTTTTTGACCAATCTCGTGCATTTGATTGCTTGAACTTCAACTTTATTTTGGATAAATTGTTCAATCTAGGTTTCAGGGGTGTTTTCCTTGAGTGGATACGAAGCTTTTTGACCAACCGATGGTTGATTGCGCGGGTGGGGCAACATAGCTCAGCTAGATACCCTGTAGAAATGGGCGTGCCCCAGGGTTCAGTCCTGGGACCACTTTTATTTATTATTTTCATAAATGACTTGCCTGACTATATCATGAACCATTTCTTCAATTTGCTGAATATCAAGATTGTATTATTTGCGGATGATACTTCGTTCATTATTTCTGCACAAACTTTTGACGAACTCGGGGCAGGTTGTGAATCACTAGTCGGGTACTTCACGGATTGGTGTTTCAGGAACTCCCTTATATTAAACGCAAGCAATACTGAACTTGTCCACTTTCAGATGAGGGATTCAGATCCCCAATTAATCCTAAATCTTCAGTTCGGTGAGCTGAGGCCTTCTCAGTGTGTCAAGTTCCTTGGATTACATATTCATAAAAATTTAAAGTGGAGGGATCACGCTGATCACGTTTGCAGAAAATTGAGTAGCATTTTACGCTTTGAGACGCATAAAACTCATATTACCACAGGATTCTCTAATAAATTCGTATTATTCACTTGCATACAGTCACCTCAACTATAACGTTATATTTTGGGGTGATTCCTCATTTAGCAATTCAGTATTCATTGCCCAGAAGAAAATAATACGTTTGATTTTTAACTTGAAACCTAGGGAGACCTGTAAACCCTTCTTTATAAAGAACAAAATACTGTGTTTCCCTTGTATTTATATTCTTGGATGTCTTTTGTACACTCGTAGAAATGTTTTATCACTGAGTAAGTGTTCTGAGTTTCATGATTATGAAACAAGGCATAGAGAAACTCTCTGTATTCCAAAACACCGAACTTCTAAATTTCAGCAGTCACCTATGTATAATGGCATCAAATTTTTTAACCATCTGCCCGATAGGTTGAAGGTTTTGGAGTACAGAAGATTCAAAAAAGAAGTTAAGTTTTTGTTACTCGAGAAGTGTTTTTACAGCAAGGCGGAATATTTTGATAAGGATATAAAGTAGCCTTTATGTATTTTGTTATTAGATGTTATATTACTTTTCTTTTTTTATATTTGTTGTCTTTTTTGTAAACGTGTCCTATACAAGTGTATCTTGTCTGAAAGGATGAATGAAGTTATTATTATTATTATTATATATATATATATATATATATATATATATATATATATATATATATATATATATATATATATATACTCTGCAACAGTCACGTATATGATTCCAAAGCACACTAACATTAATGTTCAAAAACTGTGAATATATTCACGAGAGTGCGCTCCGTAAATACAAGCAGCGATATTCGCAACAATCAAATCATGAGAAACATACTAGTTGACCATAGTCAATTTCATACAATAAATAAAGTGAACAAGGAAAATTCTTCAATATTTGAAAAAAAAAGCTCCCTTGGAAACTTGTTTATTCTTTTTATTATTGAAGAATTTTTCTTGTTCACTTTATGTAATGTATGAAATTGACTATGGTCAGAAAGTATGTTTTTTCGCAAACGTCAAAAAATGATGACTTTTTCAACCTCAGTTCCTAATGTTGAAGATTGATTTCACAGACGTCATTTTATTTTTACTTCTTTGTCCGGCCGTGAACGTACGAAAAAATACACTTTTTGTAAGGCAATTTCAAGAACGTCGGGCGGTGTACAGTTCCGGATCCGACATAATGAGTAAGAAAAATCTTATATATTTTACTATAACTAGTTATTTCTTATAATGCGAAGATGAGTGACTTAGAGGCCTCGGTAGACCAGCGGTAAGGTGAACCGCCTTATACCGTTTGGAAACCGAGGATTGTGGGTTCGAGTCCCACCTCGCTCTTGGGTGTTGTATATGTACGGAATTTAGTGGTTATTTATGATGAAAAATGTTGGGTAATGTACATAGTTTACAAGCCCATTGGCCGTTCGGAACCGGCGTTAAACTGTAGGTCCCTCGAGTTAAAAAAAAAAAAAAATGAGTGACTTTAAATGTTTCCGACAATTATTTCGTTGAATTGACAAATTTGTGTTGTCTTGATACCTACAAAACCAGTAATCAAAGCAATCTAGATTTACGTTTTTTTACGTCTAATCCTTTTTGAAAATATTATCTCAATTCTATCATTTGAACACCGTTTGCGGAAAAAATCGCATGTTTTATTCGGAGAAAAGCACTTTTTGTGGCTCGACTAAAATTTAGTCTCGCCACAAAAAGTATCACTTTTACTCCTAATAAAATAATAAACTATTTTCATTATTTGTTTATTGTACGAATACACCTTATGCGCTCGCCTAGCAACGCTGTAATTTTTGTCGTATCATGTTCAGACCTATCCTTCCTTATGCCCGTCATATACGCTACGGTAGACCTGAGAGGTCTACCTGTGCAGGTATACCTGCGCAGGTAGACCGGAGCGTATGTGGTAATAGTTATGTGCAGGTTTTAAAACCTGTGCAGGCGACCGGAGCAAGATCGAACATGAATTTTATTTAAGGTGTACCTGTGCGTGTGTGCATGTATTGCGGTCGCCTGCGCAGGACGCGTTAGATTTTTTCTAGTGTCACACACGTCAAAATAAACGCTAGGCCAATCAATGCCAGTGTGTCATCGTCTTCAAGCGATGATATCGCGAAAAGAAATGAAGACCGCTAGTCGCTACGGTATACCGGAACGTCCCCATTCACGTACACTGACCTGCGCAGGTATACCTGCACAGGTAACATATCCGGTCTACCGTAGCGTATATGGCGGGCATAAGCCAAGTGAGTGTAGTGTAGCGCGTAAGGAATTTCGTCCCAATAATTGGATATTTCATTTTTGTTTGACCTATTTTGACAGATCACTCAAAGTATTCAATGAATTAAGCGAATAGAATATAATCCTTTCAGATCCTTTCTTATATATGCGGGAACAGATATTCTTTTTGTAGCTCGGTTCGAACTTGAATGTGAATAAAATTTGATAATTTTACAGGGTTTTCTACTTTCGTATTTCCATAACAAAAGACGAATATTTTCATATTCTTTCGTCGTTCAGGCAGGGGAACGATTTTGAGAATTACATGAATTTCAGGGATAATCTGCATTAGAAATATCGAAGAATCGATAAAACGAAATCTTGTGGGGAACATGAGAGAAAAACAAGTTGAACGGTAGTATTTCTCAGATTATTCAATGGATGGAAACTTAGATTAATTATGGCGTATATTAATATACACGTACTACAAATTAAAAAGACACTGTGTATCCATATCCATCTCTATATATAAAAATGAATCCTTATTTCCCTTGGTCCCGCCATCACGCTTGAACGGCTGGACCGAGTTCACTAATTCTTTTTTTGTTGTGTTTTTTATTGTCAGAAGAAGGTTCTTATGAAAGAAAAAATTAAGAAAATTGCGCGGGAAATTAGAAAATTTGAGAATACTTAACCACCATGTAAAATTATTTCTAATCTATGTCATTTTTATTTTGTCATGACTTAGAATAGAAAAATTCATATTACTCTCAATTGTTTACCCTTTTACGATCAACCCCTATTTTTGCATCGCGATTTTCATTTTTTTATTTTATCCACAGATCCGCAATAGGGCTGCAAGATGGCAATCGAAAATAACAATAGTCGGTTTGAGAATAGGTCGTAATATATTTTTCATACTCCCAATGATTAACATTTTTGCCGGGTCAGATAGATTGATAGATAGATAGTTAGATAAATAGATAGATAGATAGAAAGAAAGATAACTAGATAGATAGATAGGTAGATATACATCGGCAGATAGATGAATAGATAGAAAGATAGATAGATGAAAATAATTTATATGGCAGAACGTTTGCCCGGTCAGATAAATTGATAGATAGATATGCAGATAGACAGATAGATAGATATATAGATAGATAGATAGTTAGATAGATAGAAAGATAGATAACTGTCTAGATAAATAGATATATAGTTAGATAGGTACATATACATCGGCAGATAGATGAATAGATAAAAATAATTTATATGGCAGAACAACGTTTGCCGGGTCAGCTAGTCGTTGTATATAAAAGTTTTCTATCATTGGTTTTTCTATCATTGAATTCTTTTCAAACATTTCGACCGATTTTGATGAAATTTTTGTGTGTACTTGAGAGGGTACCTGGTTGGTTCAAGTTTACAATTTTATCTGGTAGGCGGCACTGCGATCGAGTTCTAGGAACTTTTCATAGATTAATCACATATCAGAAAATATAACCTCAAAATTTCTTATGTTCATGAATAATAATTGATTGTTAAATATTTCAAAGAGCAGTCGAAGAGGTGAAAAAAAGGAATCGGTAATCTATTATTATTCGGGTTCAAAACACTGATTAGATATCATACTACCCTCAAAAATGTACGATTCGCCTTTGTAGTTATGAATAAATTATTTTGATTTTTGTTTGTTTCATATTTTTGAGGAAATCTCTTGCATAATAATGTATTTTCGCAGCTTGGCGAAAAACTATTGTTTAAAGTGAATATATTCAAAATAGACAATGATTTTTTCAGGTTTCAGTCGGTAGAGATCAAGTCTGCAACTATTTTGATCAAAACGAGAAAACGGAAACTTAAATATTTGTTTCAAACCATACTGGAAGATAATGACATTGAATAACTGAATATTTATTACAAAAAATACCGTGCTTTATACAAAAAATTCTTAAACAGTCTCTTAGTATTTTATTTGAAGATTTTACTTTTGTATCATTATTAAAAATTTAATTGAAATCCTCAAAAACGTGTGTACTTAAAAGTATATACAGGTGGTCCCCAAGTAATTGTAGTAGACAGGACATACGGTGTTAGATTGTTGACGTTAATCTGTTATGATTTGAACCAACTTGACTTATAGTCTAAGAGCCAGCGTTCCGTAGACTTACGGTATAGTAGCAAAGTCCTTATTATAATAGGTATACTATTTCACCTGCCGAAGGTGAATTGTGGATTCACAATTCCCATCAAGGGTTCCTTTGGGCGTGTTCAGAAGTCGAAAGACATGAAAAATTACTCTGAAAGCGTGATCGCAGCATGTCTGCCGTTTTGATATCTTAAAGAAATACAATTTTTTTCATGTAAAAAATTAATGGTAGACACTTCTTCCAGTTCCTACTATAATTTATAAAATTTCAAATATGCGAAAATGATGACAACATAGCGTTATTTCAGCTAAGCCAAAAATATCGCATGTCATTTATATTATTATTACATGCACATATTAAAAAAAAAACAGACAGATATGTCGGTTCTGACATCCAGGCAGACACATAATACATTTTCAGTCGTGCTAATAGTAGGAACCGGAAAAAGTGTATGCCATTAAGTTTTCACATGAAAAAAATTATATATTTTAAGATATCAAAACGGCAGACATGCTGCGATCACGTTTTCAGAGTAAATTTTGGTGTATTTCGACTTCTGGACACGCCCAAAGGAACCCTTGATGGGAATAGTGAATCCCCTCCTCCACCTACGGCAGGTGAAATAGTATACCTAGCATTAATAAGGACTTTGCTACTATACCGTAAGTCTGCGGAACGTTGTCTCTCAGTCTATTACTATTTTAACGTTAAAAATTTATCACACTTCTATGACAATTACTGGTAGTTTGTCGTTGTATTTAAGATATTTTGGTTAACAACATATTTCTTATCAAAAAGATGGTATAACTCAAAAGAACGATCAGTTTTTTGTGGAAAGGACAATGCGCAAAAATATGAAAATTATTGCTTTTTTCTAATGACAACCGGAATGTATTTTAAAATTTTTCATATTTCCAATATAAATATTTAGGTATTTTCAGAGATACCAGGTTATAGATGAGAATTTTAAAAAACTATTTTTAACAATCAATAACATTACCTATCGACTTTACACACCATGGAACTCAAAAAGCTGTATTGAGAAGAAGCGGAAACAAAGAATACGTAAAACTACTACGATATATTATAATAAATGTTCCGAACTTCGAACAAACAATAACAGCTTATCGCCCTAAAGAAAACTACGTGATATATTGGAGCATTTCTGTAAAGTCTGGCAAACGGTTTACAAATCGTAAAATGATGTCATATGCCGTTCGATATAGGGTAAAGTTTGAACGAAGTTTTTTAGTACCTGTAGATTTCACATCGGAAAAATGGTGTTCGAAGATGAAAGACTGTTTTTATTTACTTTAGACCAAGTAGGTTTTCTTTTAGTTTTGAAATAGTGAGAAAATTTGAATTATGTAACTGCTTTCAAACGTGAAACAGGATTTTTATCGTAGTAATTTCTTTTTAGAGACTTTTATATATTTTGCATTATTTCAACTTTTAACGATAATCAAAATTTCACAGTTCTTCCAATTAGTAAACCAATGATTTTTTTTTTGTTGCGATTTTTGCGAAAATTGTAGCCAACAAAATAAAGCGTAATAGATACAGTGAAGGTTATTGAAAATTGAGCGCTGCAAGCGTCCTTAATATTATCACTTTGTTGCATATGGGTACTGAACCTGCAGATTTGGAAAGAAGTACAAAAATATCTGACTGACCTGGGTGGCTCCCAAGAATTCTCTGAGATATACATAGTGGGATAAGTCTTGGCAAGACCTTTATAATGATTGGTGATTCAACCATCTCCTAAGGTCAAGATGATTTACTGTTTCATGTGTGTGTATATTTTGTTTTATATATATATATATATATATATATATATATATATATATATATATATGTTTTTATAAATATATATATATATATATATATATATATATATATATATATATATATATATATATATACTTTTTGTTTTCACTGTTTCCTGTGTCTGTCTTTAAAGGTTTTTCGTGACATTATAGTAATTAGTTTTGGTTATTTTGAACATTCTTCGACTATTTTAATCAGTTCACATTAGATTATTTTATACTCTATTTATATTACATATTTTAACCTGACAAGTGCAAACATGCAGAAGTTCATGTAAGACATGCAATTAAACATTAATTCATTCATTCAAGGGTACTTTTTATGTGTCACGTGAGTGTTTTCCTATTTTGGACGAAATGCTAGTTGCTAATTAGTAGTTGCTATTCAGTGAAATATCAGCCATTAGGTTTGAGGCAAAAATATTGAATGAAATATAGTTGTTTGTTTTTAAACCCTTCAATTTTATATATATATATATATATATATATATATATATATATATATATATATATATATATATATATATATATATATATATATATATTAAATATATATATATATATATATATATATATATATATATATATAGTATATATATATATATATATATATAATAATGTATATTATATAATATATATATATATTAATATGTTCTGAAAGATTTCCGCGGTCGGAAGTATTTGTAAAACTTGGTTCACGGACAATATATTATTACGGAACGGTTACAACACATATCAAATGACAAGAGCATACGCAAACACACAAATATCATCACTACCACCTTCCAATCCCACTGAACAAGAATCTACACCTAAATTATTTCTTCCTAAAAACAAAGGATGAACAGATAAGATCGCAAGATCTCTCAAAAACACAAACATCAAAACAATATTCACTACTCAACAAAAACTCTCCCATCTGGTCAGATCCGTCAAGGATAAAATTCCTAACGAAAATCACGGTGTTTATGAGATTCCCTGTTCCAATTGTCCTCGTTCCTATATAGGACAAACGAACCGACGAATTCAGGTCCGTGCCAAGGAACATTCACTTTCGGTAAGACACTCAGATATCGCCAACGCCCTTTCCCAACATCCCACCCAAACCGGCCACATTATCGATTTCCCCACTACAAGAACTATTGCTCCCGTCCGATCTTTCAAATCACAAATGATCCATAAAGATGTAGAAATAGAAAATCGTCCAACATTATTGAACACCAGAGATGACAGTCACAGACTCCCATCAGCATGGAAACCACTTCTCAGTGGTCGCCATGTAACGCCCAATCAGAGTGCATCCCGCACTGATGAGCGTGAGTACCCACCCCCCTCCCCTATAAATACGGCCACGCGACGATCGGCCCGTCAGTTGACTCTGAAGAGTAGGCAGATAGAGACTTCAGAGTTTGACAGAAAGCAATACGGTTAGTGGAGTAGGCAGATTGAGACCACGCAATCGTATTGTTTCCGATTCCTCCTAAATTCGATTCGTGAGTAGGCAGATTGAGGCCACGAGTCTGAATTATTTCCCTTCTAATTCTCCTGAAGATGGCTTCGCAAAAGGAGCCGAAACGTCGAGATTTTTTCAAATCTTTTACGCGGTTCATTCCGTGAACCAAGTTTTACATATAATATATATATATATATAAATATTTATATATATATATATATATATATATATATATATATATATATATATATATATATTCAATCCTCTGACAACGACTCTATGATGCGTATCGACAGATCTATTTTTCAACATTTACCGAGTCTCTGAGGTAAAACCTTAAATTTACCGACTGAACAGGTGTAAAAGTTCGTAATGGACGGTGGTCATAAAGCAATTCGGACTTTTACCATTGAGAGTTGGTAAATCTTAGGTTTTACTGGAAAATCTTAGGATTTACCGAAGATCAGAGATTTACATTAACATAAATATATATATATATATATATATATATATATATATATATATATATATATATATATATATATTCTAATAAAGACAAAGAAATATTTGCAAAATTATATATTTCTTCGCTTCAAGAAACAGAAATAAATCAATTTATCCCTGTCTCCGGACCCGTTTCAGTCCCGAATAGCCAGCAACACGAGAAGCAAGAATGTTCCCATTATTCTGTTCAATCTGCCGTCGCGCCCTTTCATCCTCCGCGTCAGATATATTAGCGGATTTCGATCAATCAAGGAATAAAAGGGACCTGGACCATCTAGATTTAAATGGAAGGATCCTATAGAGCGAAGCTTTAATTCGAAACTCCGTTGTTCTGGAGTGGACAAGGAGAAAGTGATTAATTCTATTCGTATCTGGATAACGGGTTGTTTGGGAGTTTAATTTTGTTCTCTAGGACATTGGGTTTTATCTTACAGCTTCTATCATTCGAAAATGAATCACTTTTTGCTTATTTTTCCATGCACAAAATTGCGTAGGGTGCCATAGATATCAAGACATTTTGAGAATTAAATTAATGGCATTATTTAATCAATCAATCAATCAATCAAATAATTTATTTCCATTATATATATATACATTTACAAATGTGTGAAAAGCGTCAAATATCTATAAATCACAATTTCAAACTAAGAAAACGTTTGGAAAATACTCCTCCAAAGAATGAAACATATTCGTCAATAGATACTGCTTCAACTTCTGTTTGAAGCAAACCGTACTCCCTGCCTCCCTGATTTCATAGGGCAGGTGATTGTAGAGTCTTGGACCTAAACAGTTTGCGGACTTTCTGCTTATGTTGAGCAGTTGGAATGAAATGCGTATATCATTTCTGGCGCGTGTGTTCTTCTCGTGTATATTCTTGTTCTTGAGAAATTTGCCCCTATTAAGATGAACATATGAGCTCAATTCCATTAGAAATAATCCGAACAGAGGCAAAATCCCATAACGTGCAAAAAGACCCCGACAAGATGAATACGTCCGCAGCACCTGAGGAAACGCCCCAAAAGCGAATGCCGTATCTCAGTCTAAAGTGAACCTCGGCATTATAAAATTTTTTTAGTTGTGGCAGCGTTAAAACTGTTCTCAGATTTCTCATAAGATATGATACACCCGAAAGCCTACCACAAACGTCAACACAATGCTTCTTCCAGTTCAGATTTTCATCTATCGTTATTCCCAGGAACTTGGCATGCGACACACCAGATAATCGATCTCAATCAATGATCATTTCAAATTTATCCACATTTTTTGTAAATTTCTATACTGGACAATGTTGGTTTTGGAAACATTCAGTTATAGTCGATTTTCATTGAACCAGCTCAAAACGCCACTCATATTGTCTTCACACTTTTTTCTAAGTTCCTCACTAGTCCCTGAGACAATAAAGGATGTATCATCCGCAAAGTATGTGTCGCAAATGCTCCCACCAACCACATTTGTTAAATAATTCATATATAGTATGAAAAGCACCGGGCCAAGTACTGATCACTGTGGCACTCCAAGTTCAATCTCATTTACCCCCGAGTTTGCAAAACTAATCTATTTATCGAGTATTTCTCTTATACTATTGACAAAAAAAAGATCTTCCAAACCACTATAACTGGCATTGTAAAACTTTTTGGGCAACATAGTATTTTCATTATTAATAGCAATAACTTATGGTTACTCATAAACAACTCGCTTTTTTCTTTTTTGTCCCCTCTCTTTTTTACCACCTCATCTATTCTGCGCCAAAAAGGCACAGTGATTGTAAAATCAAAATCTTTACACTAAAAAAACTCTAGAATGATATAATAATCGATGTTTAACGAAAAATTACCTTTTTTTTTCCTAATTAACACCCATTTTCACAACCTTCACCTACAGAAAATTAGCTCAAAAACAATTCGAACCATTCTTTTTGGATACCTACCTACGTACCTACCTAATTTTAATTTAATATCTCAATTCTTTCAAAAGTTATCGAGATAACTAACAGACCGACTGACCGAAAAACTAGACTCGAAATAGGACTTCTACACATTTTTGAGAAATTTTAGGCCGATTTAGCTAAAAAAAAATTTGAAAATATTCACATCACACCTCTAATTAATTATTGGAACCACTGAAACTCTGTGAAATTCACGAACATGCATAACTAACCCAGCATTCGAACCCAGCACGCCTGCTACACAGACGGTCACTCAACCTCTGCACCAAAAGGCTTGGAATGAATTGAGTTACTGAAAGGAAGAAATAAATCATCTTCTATTCGCCCGTGGTATTTCTGAAAACTCAATTATACACCAAGCATGCCTGCCTACATCTGAAAATTTAATTGTCCGAAATACCTGAAGTAAGATCTTTGCACTATTTATCGTATGTGAAAGCGGTTTTCCGAAGCTCGCACGTGACTCATAGTGGAAACCTCAATCAATATCGGCTGATGGAGCCTCATTAAAAAATTCGCTGCATCGGCTGGCTTTTCTTTGGGGAAATCAGAGTGGAAACCCGATCGAGAGGCGGTTTTATTTCCCACACATTGATACACGAAATGAATAATTTACAGGACGCGTCTTTGCCGATTTAGTTGGAAGAGTTTACTGCCTCCGAACTATTGAGATAAAATAAGCTCTCGACTTTGGAAAGTCAATATAGTTTTTGGACTTTAAGCTCGTTCAGCGAGATATAGTATAGGACATATTTAACTGTCCTAAGTCGCGTCGAACTTTGAGAACTTTCCACCAGATATTTAATACGGGCCATTTATATATCTATGCCGGTATCAATTGGGGTCATCGTTGGCTCCTTGATTGATAGACATGGTGGCGCATTTTCTTTCCATCTTCAATTTCAAGTTTCAAACATTTACCTATTTCACTACGTAATTTTTTTCCGAACACTTTTCAATAAAACACACGTGCGAACAGTGTAGATCTTATGTTGACAATTTGAAATTGATGTTGAATAGATATTTTGAAGTTATATATTGAATTGTCGAGTGACAACATTTATGTAGCTAAAAAATGTTTAGTTTGTTTGGTTTATCGAGAAAACATCTTTGAACATTTAACTTATTGAAGATCACCGATCTTCAGCTCATTCGGTTTGATATTGGCCGCTGGAGATGCCGAAATGTACCTGGACTAATATAAATGTATATATATATATATATATATATATATATATATATATATATATATATATATATATATATATATATATATATATATATATATATATATATATATATATATATATATATATATATATATATATATATATATATATATATATATATATATATATATATATATATATATTGTGTATATTTTAACAAATAATGGTCCTCAAACAGGCATTATCCTTTGTGGTAATATTTGTCTCTGTGACCAATGTTAGTATAACATAAAGATTGGTTTTATTGAAGTTATTAACTGTAATATTCCAGTATATTTTTTTTCTGGAAGTTTTTTTTATGGGATTGCTAAATATTGTCCAATAAATATCCTATATATATATATATATATATATATATATATATATATATATATATATATATATATATATATATATATATATATATATATATATATATATATATATATATATATATATATACATATATATATATATATCAGACATTAAAAGTATCTCAAAAATCGTATAAAACGGATTTTAAAACCACTTCTGTACCTCACAGTTGATATTCGATACAATATTTTATTATG
The DNA here is from genome assembly GCA_030704885.1 of Cynegetis impunctata. Lineage (NCBI taxonomy): Eukaryota > Metazoa > Arthropoda > Insecta > Coleoptera > Coccinellidae > Cynegetis > Cynegetis impunctata. The sequence goes on from JARQZK010005071.1 coordinate 664,150, forward strand.
TTCGTGAAAAATACGTCCACAAACATGACATTGAATAATCCTCCGGGAATAATTTATCGTACCAGGAACTTCGACAATGAAATAAAAATGAAGCCCCCTTGAAATAAAAAAGCCTGCATATGTCAGAACGAGATGAATATCTGTTGAACGGGATGCTACCGGTTAAAACCGAATATTTGTGATACAAATACGCTATAAAATATAAAGCCTGAAGTATGGATCATACGATATCAAATTTTTATTGGCTACGTCTGGCTCACTTCACGATATGAAGTAGAAATGACGTATTGTGTGTATGGAAATCAGCTTGACGTATTCAACTATGCCCATTTAATGAAAAAAGTCCGATGTGGCATTGTTCGAAACTGTACTTAAAAATATATGAGAAATTTGAAAATGTGGGACATGATTCTGGGGATATGAAAGTTTTATTGTGTGCTCGAGTTTTTACCTACGTTATGAGGTAGGGCGGAATGGAATATGGGGATGTATTCGAGCGGAACATTGTTACGTTGTGTGGCCTCATAGCAGTCGTAGTGATGAAAAATGCAGACCAACCTTCCATTGCTGTTAATTATGAGAATTGTTGTTGATTATGAGCTTGTTTGTTCTGTTGAACAGAGGTGAAAATATGAAGTATGTCGAAATAATATCATATATAAATTATCAGAATGTAACCGTAAAAATTGCTACTGTACTCATAGATTAAGAGGGGCTGCACAGGCGACCAAAACCTTAGAACTACAAACGAAAAAACATAAAAACTTTCAAGAAAAATAGGTGAAACCCCAAAAGATAATCTCGAAAACTAACAACTTAATAAGCATACGGAATATCAACCCTCCAAGTCAATCTGCAGAACATGTGGATTTGAGCAAATTTTAGAAACCTCGAAAAATCAAGAAAAAGTACGGCAAATTGGCGGTGTCCAGAGAAAATAGTTTATATTATGAAAATACTCTTTCCTAACCTCAACTCAATTCCCTCACAGAATTTCAATCCTATAATTCGATTTCGAGGTGGTTTCGGAGTGCAAAAAACCTTCAAGAGCCTCTAGAAGGCTGAATTTAGGATATTTTGTTTATAATTAATTTCCACATCTTTCGTCACATATTTGAGAAATGTCCGCTCATGTTCCAGAGTAAGAAATTCATCGCGAAAGAAGGACAATATTCATATCGCCCATGAAATCCAAAAAAAAACCATCGCGTTAATAATAGATATTAATAGTTCTATGAATTGAGTAGTAGGAAGGAATATGAGAAAAGCTCGAGAACTTATTTCATCCAAATATTTCATAGTAATTGAATTTCATAACAAAATTGAAAACGAAAGAACCCTTTCAGCTGTGAGATTTCTGAATATTTCTGCCTTTGCGAAGAACTAAATTATACCGAAATTCAATCTCGAAACCACTGTTTTCTTGGCTATGGCCGACAAGGCACCATCGCCTTTCATTTCATAGATTTCCGTTCATAGAAACGACGAAAAAGTGTACATAATTCTTGCAGTTTTGAACTCGGTCCAAATTGCTCAACGAAATATTACGTCCCTTTGCTAGCGGAGATTCCGAATGAAAAATAGCCTAAACTTGTTCTATATTCCGTTTTCTAATAACGATTCTATAATTTTGGTATCTCAGCAGACTTTTTTGCAGAGATGATTAAGTTCAACGTAAATTTAATTGGAACAATTCTCTGGAAATCAGAATTGAAAATTAATGTTGTAGTAGTGATTGTTCTATGTATAAATAGTCCAGTCAATGACGGTAAAAAAAGTGTAAACTGTGTATTTATCCCATACAGCACAGATGAGTATGAAAATTTGGATTTAGGTTCTACTTACCATCTTTTTCAAAGTCTACCCTGTGCCGGGGGTTGCTTTTTCTCTGGGGGTGGATGCTACCCATTCTTGGGATTGCAAAATAAGTACGGAAATCGATGACTTGACTAATTCTAAGCAACTTTTGTTTCATGAAGTTTTTTCTGAAAGTCAATACTTTTAGACTTATTCGCAAGTAAAATTGTCGTTTTTCAGGCAAAAAAACACGTTTTCAGATTCTTTTTCGCGAATAACTGGAAAAATATGCATTTAATCGAAACACCTGTAGAGAGCAAAATTAAAGCTTATAAAAAAAAAGAAAATCGTGTATTTATAATGTATTCTAACCCAATACAAATGGAATTAGTGCTTGTTGAAAGTTGATTGGTATTTACCACTATGTGTATTCATGAATATACTATACACATATTCTAATTTCTACAAAAATGAGCTTTTGGTTTTTTCCCCATAACTCGCTTAGTTTTTGAGCAATGAAGTCTTTCAAAAGAGCATTTTGTAGGTTTTTTAAGAGCTATGAGCTTATCTAAATGAAACTTTTTTCTGATTTCATTTTTAAAAAGGTTCATGCTAAAGGGGCTCAAAAAGGGTACTTTGCGCGAACACGCGCAAACTTTGAATAGCCATATCTTACTCAATTTTTATCCTACAAGAAAAAATGAAACGCCAAAATTGTTGAATAAGAAAAACCTACAATTTCGTACTCCACAAAATTTTCCGTATCAGTAACAGTTTTTGAGTTATTTTGAAGAAAATGTGATTTTTCGCAAAATTACGAGAATTTTTTTCTCTACTCAAAATCAATTTTTTTCAAAAAGAAGTATTTTAAACTTGTCAAACACTCAGAACGTATTATAAAAACATAAATGAAGTGAATTGTAAAGTGGCAACAATTTTTTTTTATGGGGTGGAAGAGGGTGAGATTTTCAATATTTTTTCCAACGAATATATGGAAATCGACATTTTTCTCTTCATAAATCGCTTAGTTTTGATGCTAGGAACTTTCATAAGAAATAAAAATAAAGGTTTTTCAAAGGACTTTAAACAAAAGTTTCATGAGTTTTTCCCGAAACATGCTTTGGTTTTTAGTTATTGTACGTAGAAACTTTCCATTTTGGTGATTCAAAATACCATCTGCATACATCATAAATACACGATTTTCTTTGTTTTTTTATAGGCTATAAATTTGCTTTCTATTTTACCAGTTATTCGCGAGAAAGAATCTGCAAACGTGTTTTTTTTTGCCTGAAATCCGACAATTTCACTCGCGAATAAGTGGAAAAGAATTGACTTTCATGAAACAAAAGTTGCTTAGAATTAGTCAATGTATCGATTTCCGTACTTATTTTCAATGAAAAATTTTTCACCCCCATGAAGGAGTGGCATCCACGCCCAGGGAAAAAGCAACCCCCGGCAGAGGGTAGACTTTGGAATAGATTGTAAGTAGAACCTTAATCCAATTTTTTATGAAAATCGGTGCTGTATGCGATAAATACACGGGAAAATGGTCATTGACTGGACTAAAACTTCTGTGATGTAAAGGGCAGCGATTCATGACTAGCAATATATTTATTAATGAAAAAAATTATGAAATGATAGATTGAATTCATATTACTAATCTAAAAGTCCAAGATCCCAGAGCCACCAGACGTTACTTATTTTCTAAGCAATAATATGTGTGGGATGAAGTAGCGTTCGTATGTACTTTTAGTGTATTTGCTACCTTGTGCCGACGGCCAATTTCCAGGAATCAGGTGCTAAAGATGGAAAAAACTCAACTCACTTTTCTTATTTTCTCAGTCTTGATTTTTATATATGATACTTAGGAAACTATTTCGATACCTTATGCAAGCAGCCAGACCGATCGTATGGGTCGAACATCCCGCCAGTCCCAGATAAAATGTCCTTATGAGTATGACAGTATGAGCGAAATGTCATGACAGTAAGTATAGAAGAGATATCGACGGTAGATAATCACTATCGCCCTTAAATGAGCAAGTCATGACATTTCGCTCATACTGTCTGACTCATAGGGACACTTTATTTGTGTCTGGCGGGATGTTTGGCCCATACGATCGGTCTGGCTGCTTGCATAAGGTATTGAAATAGTTACCTGAGTATCATATATAAAAATCAAGACTCATAATATAAAATCAAGAAAATAAGAAAAGTGAGTTGAGTTTTTCCATCTTTAGCACGTGATACCTGGAAATTGGCCGTCGGCACAAGATAGCAGGTATCCATACACTGAAAGTACATACGAGCACTACTTCATCCCACAAATATTATTGCTGAGAAAATTTGTAACGTCTGGCGGCTCTTGGATCTTGCTCTATAAATAATGTTCATTAAGATTCGGAACACTTGTTTTCAGCAGATTCACATCAAAATGTATTACATGTGATGCACATGTCGACTACTTCGAAAAAACCTTAGTAGAGTTGTGAAATTTAGCGTGAATCTCTTAGAATCAAGTGTTCTATTTTTTTTTTCAAGATTATTTTACGTAACACTAAGAAGAGAATGTCAGTGCATCTATATATGACCATCAACTTGTTGCCACGTTAGACGTGAGTTCATAAATAGCCACCTTAAGATAATTTCAAACTGAGGATCTTATAGTTTGGATGCTTTCAATATCACCCAACCACAAATGACTTCAAATTTCCTCATCGATTCTCTATTATTATTGAAAAAGCAAATCAATAAGTCAACCAATAAACTGCATCGTTTCAATTCCAATTTAACTTGGCATGATCACGTCTCTGTCATTTCCAAGTCAACTGCACAGAAGCTTAGTAACCTTTTTCATGCTTCAAATCTATTTACCCCAAAGCAGCTTTTGCTGCTTCATAAAGCTAAGGATCGTTCAGTATTGAAATACTGGTCTCAGGCTTGGACCTCAGTACCTATGAACTCCTTGCATCTACTTGGGTCTAGCATTAAAAACCACTCACCTCAATTCTCTCGAACAAACGTTGCCGACTTAATTCTCTTGTACAGATATTATCAAGGTTAGTGTTCTGCAACCATTGCCTCCATTATTTCATCAGAAGCAATTAACTCGCTACACAAGATATTCAGATAATACAAACCATTTTGTTGTACACGCACTTACAGCTAGACATCAATATGTTAGAAAGTGTATCTTAACCTAACCCCAAATCTATGGGACGCCCTATCCTTAGGACTATTTCTGCTTCGACATGACTTGCAGCTGCTCCAATCCAGCATGAACCTCAATTTTGTGAAATCATCCAGGGTAGCTTTAGTAGCATTATATTCGATATTCTTGGGAGTTGCTCGTAAAAAAATTTGAAGTAACGTACTCATACAGAAGAGCACTTTGCAAAACTATCACTATTTGAGAAATCGATATCAAGTTTTCGTATGTTGTCTTTTTGAAAACATCTAATATCATAGCCATTCTTCATCACGTTTGATAAACGAGATGCTCATTTTTCTGCTATGGAATATGTCCAAAATGGTATATTAGATAACTATCTTTAACATTTACTCTGAAATGTACGTTTCATATCAACGAATATCAGAACTGCTTAGATGTATGCAGTGCCAGTTATCAATAAAGTGGGAAATTGGAGCTATAATAACAAACAAAAAATCAATCTACAAAAAACTGAGAGTGTTTTTTTCCGATCATTCAGATCAAAGGTTGCTTTCTCGAAGTTTGTTGGTGATGTGTAGAACCAGATACCGGTGAGAAATTCCGTGAGTTTCCTCGGCATTGCCTTGGATAAGAATTTGAGATGGGACATTCATATTGATCAGCTTAGAAAGAAGCTGAATTCTGCCTCCTTTACCCTTTTCATGTTGAGAGATCTAGTGTTCACTTGCATATCCTAAAAATTCTATATTTTACTAATCACCAATCTATTCTTTCTCATGGTATCATTTTCTGGTAAGGCTCTATCCACTCTGATAGTCTCTTCATTTGCCTAAAATGGAAAGTTAGATCTATGCTGCGTCTCGACTATAGACAATCTTGTCGTGGTCTATTTAGAAAGCATAATTTATTCACTTTCTATGGAATGTATATAAAATACTTACATTTTTTCATGAAAATCAAGATTATTTTGCAAAATTTAAAAATATTAATAATACAAGGCAAAGTGTCCCGTACTTTTTTCCTATTCATTCTACCACTCTACTTGAAAGAGGCACATAGTACACGGCACTCAAGTTATTTAATGTGTGGCCTGAACATCTGAACAGATTAGTTCTAATCATGTGACCTTTAAGAGAAGCATTCACATGTCAATTATGCAATGTGAAACTTACTCGGTCGAGGAGTTCAGGGTTTATTGTTATCAATAAGCTTTTTATTTAATATTTGTAGGAATAATCTATGAAATTAATAAACTTATTCTATTCTATCACCATACTTGACGATGAAATCATCTCAGTTTACGAGACGCAAGAGTCTGATGTTGAAGCCGTGTTAGTCTAATGAAGTGAAATGGAGCATAAATCAATTTTTGGATATAATGTCTACCAAATATCAATTGAGACTTTTTTCAATAGTGTCTTCCATTTTCCTTCATGATCAGTTATATTACTTTCGATTATTGCAATGAAATATTGACCAGGTTTGCTTCAATAGACTCTGTCCTTTTTTCCTCGAAATAAATTTTCAGTTGGTTTCAAGTGCTTTCGTTTACTACGTACGTTTATTAATGATGCCATAGAAGTCGAACCAGTCTGCCATTATTTCAAGATAGTAAGTTATAATTACTTCGGCCATGCACGTACGACTAAGCTGTTTCATCGGTGACAGATGAATAAGAGCGCCATTACATAAAACAGATCTTGTGGATTTTGGCAAATTTCTAGATATTTGTTCGTTGGATTGGTAATAATTGCGCTATCGGAATGTGATCGTTTTATTGAACAGAACGATTAATTTTGTTAATGTGTACCAGTTCTTCGGACAAACTGGATAGAATAATTTCTATCTAAAGGTAAGATATTGTCAGGTTAATGCTGGACTGGAAGTATACAAGTAGGTCAGTGTCAACATTGTTATATTTCGTATTAGATGAAGAATGTAATGGTTTATAGTTGTTTATAAACAAGCTACAAGTACGCGAGGCCAAGGTCTCATGTCGTTGGTATCTTTGTATAATAATTATATACAAACCAGAGGGATTCTATGATAGACAGAGTTAAAGAGACTTAGACACTCATCACGCTGCCCGAGGGTTTAGCTAGAAGACTAGAGTCTACTGTAAATGAAGGCTAAAGTGTAAGATGAACCTGTGTATCATTTCATAACCAGGACCAGTCATTACAATACAGTGGTTATAATATGGAAGCCATGACTTCAAATTCTAAAGATGGGAGGAAATATTTTTCGAAATTCTTAATACCAATCAATCTCATTATATAACTATTAGCTGAACGATGGTATTACATAGTACTCTGTCAGTTTTCTATTTCATAAAATAATACTCAAGGTCCATGGTCGTCGTAAGAACTCCTTCAGAGGTATTTCTGTTTTTCTTATGCTATTAACTTTATCCGATATTTTCTTGCATAGTAGATTTTAAATTATTCTCCAGATTTATTTTTAATCGTTAATTTTCAGATCTTTCATAACTCTTGGTGAGAAGGAAAAGTTGGCTGATTCTGTTTCCTCCTGTTATTTCACATATATTCCATTGAAATACATTAGACAACGCTTACTTAAATCCTCAGCACTTGGCACTTAATGAGATGAAAAAATAAGAACATACTTGTGGATATACAACAAAACCGATAGTCCTCATCGTCATTTCAAAAACTCACAATACTCAAATCATTCGTGGATATTTAAAGATGCAACCAAACCACATATTTCCGGCCATAAAGGAAAACGCAGTGCATATATATTTCTCCAATCTTCCTACAACAAATTGTATTCATTGTATTAATACAGTTACTGAACTGTTAAGGTTATTAAATGTTGCATACTAATTTTAAATTAGAAATTGATGTTTGTACTGGTTTTCTGAGAAAGCGAGTATACAACGAAAACTTTGATATTAACATACAGTGAATGACACATAGAAAGCAATATCTTGCATCAGAAATTTGAAACACGTTAGCGTTACACAACGGGATTTAATTAACTAAGATCTGAGATAATTTCTATCATGTTCCATCCATAACAAAACATCTTCTCCGTTCATCCACACAGTCTTGATGTTTACATTACGCACTCACCTGCATCTCGCTCTTCTGATTCCGTTCAGATCCCACGTCTGACGTTCACTCAAACCGTATCGCGAGGTTGGCGTGGGGGGAAGAAACTTAATTCCGTAGGATAAACATTCCGAATACGGGATACCTGCTTCTCCTGGTGGATCTCCTTTTCTAGAGAAATCCCATCGATAGCAGCGCTATCGCAAGTCTATTTAGCTCGCAAGTTACCTAGATTTGGACTGCGCTCCATCTTGTCTGCAGAAAACAAACACAAAGACGGAATTTCGTCGGTGCGTCGTCTGCTTATATGAGCTTCAATTAAGATTTGTGAGAGTGCGATATCCAGATAGATTACGGATAATACAGATCTCTCATATATATGGTATATCTTACCCGCCTAAAACTTCAATACAATTATTCAAATTATACAGACTATTTCACTCATTTCATTTTTAGCGAGTTTCCATAGCAACTCACGTTTCACAGCGATAAAACATGCAAGCCGGCAGAACTTAGCAAGTTATTATTCCATCGATAATATTTTGACATTTCTCACATTCATAGGTTATTTTCTTGACTTTCTCAAATGTGACCATATTTCTGTTAGACATATTTTCTCGTGAAATAGTCATGTCGAATACCACTCGAGATGAAATTTAAGCAAGTAAAATTTCATTTTTAGTGGTATTATATATGATTATATAACTCATGTATGAATAGGCCAATAGAATCCGTAAATTTTGCATAACTACTGCGTATTCATAAGAGAATATACCCTTGACATCGTAATATAATCGTTTTGGTGTTCCGCCTCGTGTCAAAATGTGAATATTTTCATATTGACGATGTTTTGACGTTTGTCAAAAAAAATTAATATTTTTTATTCGTTATATAATCGTAACGAATACCACTCGAGCTGCGCTCTCGTGATGTTTCGCAAAATACGTCACGTGCCTCGGAAGTAGAATCGATTATTTTCGATGCTGATAACTGATGTGTGAATAAGCTAAAAGAATCCGTGAATTTTGCATAGTTACTGCGTATTGATAAGCGAATATACCCTCGACGACGTGATATCATCGTTTTGGCGTTTCTCCTGGCGTCAAAATGTGAATGTTTTCATATTGACGATGTTTTGAATTTTGTCAAAAAAAATTATTATTTTTTATTCGTTATATAATCAGTAGTAATACTATAAGTACTTCAAAATAAACAGGTTATACATCGATAACATGTTGTCAGTTCGACAGTCTAAAACTATATAATCCCCCCGCTTCGCGGTCGGATTATTCTGTCAAACTAACACGATTTGTAATTATGCAGGAAGTTTGAGATGTATAACCGTAATCATTTTGAAGTACGCATTGTATTTGATACGATTATTTATTGAGTAAATTAAGTAAAAATCTCCGAATCGACTTTTTTTTGAACATTTAATGATAAACGTCAAGATTTGACGGTCCTGTTATTTTCCGATTGGTAGAGTTACTCTATGTATAATCAGGTATTATCGAAATTATACAAGGTAACTTAACTTAATTGATCGTTCTGATTGGTTGAAAATTATACGAAAAAAATAATCGTAACGAATACCACTCGAGCAATTGAAAATAATCGTTATACTGACCTCGTCACTCGACGTATTTTCTTAAAACATCACTCGAGCTGCGCTCTCGTGGATGTTTCGCAAAATACGTCTCGTGACTTGGAAGTATAATAGATTTTTTTCGATGCTCTTGTGATATTATAACTGATTATATAACTCATGTGTGAATAAGCCAATAGAATTCGTGAATTTTATATAGTTACTGCGTATTGATGAGTGAATATACCCTTGACGACGTGATATAATCGTTTTGCTGTTTCGCCTCGTGAGAAAATGAGATTGTTTTCTTATTGAAGATTCTTTGACGTTCGTCAAAAAAAATTAAAAATCAAGTTTGTTGAAGTTTCGTTTAAGTTTATGTTTTGATGTAGATATTTAATGTATTTTTGGAGGTATTCAAGCTTTGTTTATCATTTTGCCTCTCCAAATTGACTTGAGAGTTAAGAATATTTATGTGAAAAGGAACAAAAATAAGGAAAAAGAAAACTTTATTGACAGAACTCTGCTGCTCAAGCGTTTTATTTTCAACTTTCTGTGTATTTTCTCATTGGAAAATCTCTATACCTACGAATAATCTTCTAACTATTTCCGTTGTGAAGAAATCGGACTTTTTCAGATTTAAACGACATAACGTTTTTCATTTCCGAATCTAGTATTTTCTTTGAAGCACGGCTGTTGTCTCTCATTCCATTATTTCGAGGAACTCGTGCTTTGTGAAGTGCCATCACGTCAAATACGTCGAGAATGAAAAGCGAAGAGAAAATTAATGCAAATTATGATTCGCCCTGCTATAGTGAGTGCTGTGGCTCCCACGGTAAATCCACCCAAGCCGAAATACCATTTCAACTAGGTTTGTTTTCATTTAATTCGGCATTATAGAGTGATTTCACTAAACCGGAAGCCGCAAGGACTTTTCACATGGAATAATGGAAAAATTCAAATTCCTCATTGTCTTATAAAAGAATAAAAATGGAGAGTTCTAAATACGTCAACAATTCAAAACTGGATTCTAAATATTCGTTAATTCCATTCGTGGAAAATTTGGAGACCTGGGCTGTAGTGGTTCAGAAAAATCCTTATTTGAAAGGTTTAAGAACCCAAGTATGAGAAGATAACTTTATATCCAGCAAAAAAATTTCTCTGGTCTACTGTTGCACAGCAAAACCCATTTACCAATGAAGAACTAAAGGTTTCTAATTCACTGAGACACAAACATTTTTGTTGCTGTTGCGTGTTTCCGAAAATGTTTCGAAATGTTCCTCAAAATTTCTTTATGTTTCGGCAACAAATGTTGACTGTTTCTACTTGTCACCCTTCAAGCTACGATTCCACCGGAGGAACATTTTTGTTGCTGTTGCGTGTTTCCGTAAATGTTCCAAAATGTTCCTTAAAATTTCTTTATTTTTCGGCAACAAATGTTGACTGTTCCTACTTGTTTTCGGTTTCCATTTTGAGCGGTTAACTCAAAAAAAAATAGGAAACATGTGTAAAAAAATCCGTGTTGTTATCGCAGTAGAAATGTATCGAGAACGCAACTAGTAAACATTCGTGTCGCAGATTTTCAGTGTGAACTGAACCTACCTGTGCAATCCATAAAAAGTATAGTAAATTCGTAGTTTATTTTCATCTTATTATAATAAATTTATATGCTGAATATATATTTCCACAGAGAATGCAATACATGCATAAAATTGCACCATATTTGAAGAAGTTCTCATCGATTTTCCCCTTAGAATATTGAAAATTCAAATTTATGGAAACTAAAATGAAAACATAATACCGAAATGTTTTCAATAGATTTTCTTTCGTTGAGCTCTTATTATTGTAGAGCGAGAGACAACGTGTACAACGTTTTATATGACTTTAATTTTCGATATTAGGTACGTTTTCTCGAAATTGACTGAATTTTCGGAAATAATATTGGTAAAATTATATTCGGCTTATGACACAGTTCCAAAAAACAAGTTGTGGACCAGTATGAGAAATAGTGAGGTGTTAAATAACTATACAAAGGCAGTAAAACAATTTTATACAAATTGCACTAGTGCGATCAAAGATGGAACTACACTTTCCGCAGAGTTTTCCGTTACGAAGGGACTACGACAAGGGTGCACTATGGCACCCACTTTATTTAAGATCTACATAGAGGAAGCCCTTAAAATTTGGAAAAATAAATGCCACGGCATGGGAATACCCATTGGAGACCATATATTATACACACTTCTTTTCGCCGACGATCAGGTTATCATAGCTGGAGACAAAGATGATGCAAGTTATATGCTCCGGAAGTTGAAAGAAGAATACGAGAGATGGGGTCTGACAATAAACCTGTCGAAAACAGAATACTTGAAAGTAGGAGATAATACAATAGAGGATTTACCAGTAGACGATGGAGTGATCAAAAGGTGTAAATCATTTAAATATTTGGGAGTTACTCTGGCATCCAACGGTAAGAGCAGAGATGACGTTATAAATAAAATAGGTCAGGGAAAAAGAGCAATAAAGCAATTGAACTCCATTCTGTGGAACGGAAAAATTACAAAAAGAACCAAACGTGTAATCTATAACTCGATTGTTGAAAGTTTAACGACATATGGTGCAGAAACTTGGGAACTTAATAGACGAGAATGTGACAGATTACTGGCTCTTGAAATGGACTACTGGAGGAGGAGCAGTGGTACATCTAGATTAGAGCACGTTAGAAATGATGAAATCAGACAAACCATGAGCGTCGATAGAACAATTCTGGACACCATAGAGACGAAACGGTTATTATGGTATGGCCACCTGGAAAGAATGGATGGAAGGCGATGGCCGAAACGAGTGTGGCAATGGGTGCCGGTGGAAAGAAGAAAACGAGGTCGGCCACCGAGAAGTTGGCATCAGGATGTTCGAGAATCAATAGCTGCTAGAGATCTCCGGGAAGGAGATTGGCTTGACAGATCCAAATGGAAATCGGGGAGCGAGAAGTGGCGTCAGCCCTAATAGAACTCGCAATATATATATATATATATATATATATATATATATATATATATATATATATATATATACAGGGCTATTCAAATTCGAGTATATGCATGGGGATTTCGAAAACGGTAAGAGATAGAGCGATCATTAAATGGGGGCAAAGTAGCATATTTCAGAGGTCAGTTATGTGGATAAAAAAAATCTGATCTAGCTCCTTTAGTTCTGGAGTTATATAGGAAAAATCGAAAATTTCGAAATCCTTTTTTTGCCTATATCTTTTGATATAATGAGTTGTTTTCAAAACAATTGTCACTTTGCCATTGCCACTTTTTGTAGGCTATCTAAATATCTGAATAGAAATTATATACAGGGTGTCGTATAAATTGGGCCACCCTCAACTTTCAATTTTCAAATACGGACCTGTATTTTTTATTGCATTTTTTTGAATGCCAAGAGTCATGTTTTATATTGACGTAATATTTTCATCTAAATTACAGAGTGCTCTGGAAATATTGAACTATTACCAGTAAAATTTCAACATTTTTTAAAAATTGCAGCTCTAATTAAAAAAATATCATAGAATAAGGTATTAAATGCCTAGGATTTGGAAGATAATCAACATTATTCGACGAAAAATGTCTTCTTCAAGAATTCAACAACATTTCAGTTCACGCAACCCATGATCAATGTACGAAAATGTGAAATTCTTCCCAGTACGTACATGTATGTGCATATAATCAATGCCCAAACAAAATAATCTTCCAATAGAAATCTTCATACTCCAGACACCAATTTGGAAATATTTCATTGTTACTCACTTTTCGAACTACCTATATATGTTTCATATTGGCTTTTTATTTTTATATAAATCATAAAGTGTTTTGGGATATTGAACTGATACTAGTGATATCTCATCATTTTTTAATTCCATAACAACTCTAATCGAATAATATCAGAGAATGAGAGGTGAATCAGAGAAATTGATTCCTTAATAAAAATCAATTTCAGAATTTCCAGATTATCTAGTCTCACTACTTGTTCGGAATAACAATAGAATAAAATCAACATTCCCGAGAGACATTTTATTACTTTACCATAATGTAAGTAGCATTGGTAGAATAATTATTTATCCCCATGTCGATTCACCTCACTAGGTATGAGGAAGATCTGTTGTATGTATTCTGCTGAGAACTCACAAACATAATCTGTCACAAACATTATTGATCACATTGACACATATTATTGATCATATAGGTTTTTATATTTTATAACTTATCGCACAAGAACATAATTAGTTATTATCTAGAATTGAAATAAGTCATTATAAGTAATCATAAACGAAATAAATGTTTAAATTGACGATCTTCTCGTTTCAGACATTTACGGAGTCGTTTTTTTAAGTTATTATTCGCTCTGAAATATCTCTTCGGCGTAGTGATGCGAAAGCATTCATGATTTTTAATTCTTAAATCTTCTATAATTTCAATTTCGGTTTTGATATATTCTATTTTTTTTAGTGTACCCCATAAGAAAATGTCAAGCGGAAAGACGAATGCCTCCATTATTTTCTATAGAAAAACGTTAATCATATCTCTTTTCTGCTCTATGGGGAAATCCATTTTCAGTATCAGATTTTTCATTAAATACCAACAATAATTTCCAAGAAACTGTCAAAATAATGACAAGTGAGGTGTACTAAATATTTATTTTCCAAAGGATACTATGAGAATTCAAATAGTTTAATCATAATTGTTGTATATAGCAACAGAATGCCCATGAATTTGCTGAAAAATGTAGGTAGTTCGGAAAGTGAGTATCAATGAAATATTTCCAAATTGGTGTCTGTAATATAAAGATTGCCAGTCGAACGTTTTTTTGTTTGGGCAATTATATGCACATACACGTACTAGGAAGAATTTCGCATTTTCGTACATTGATCATGGGTTGCGTGAACCGAAATGTGGATGAATTCTTGAAGAAGACATTCTTCGTCGAATAATGTTGATTATCTTCCAAATCCTAGGCATTCTATACCTTATCCTATGATATTTTTTAATTAGAGCTGAATTTTTAAAAAAATTTTGAAATTTTACTGGTAATAGTTAAATATTTCCAGAACACTCTGTAATTCATCAGATGAAAATACTACGTGAATATAAAACATGACTCTTGGCATTCAAAAAAATGCAATAAAAAATACAGGTCCGTATTTGAAAATTGAAAGTTGAGGGTGGCCCAATTTATACGACACCCTGTATATAATTTTTATTCAGATATTTGGATAGCCTACAAAAAGTGGCATCGCTCTATCTCTTAGTGATATCGAAATCCCCATGCATATACTCGAATTTGAATATTATATATTCGACTTTTGAGTTCACTGAAAAGGAACAGTTATAAGTTGAGCCTGATACAATAAAAGTTAAGTAGGTGAAAATTTATGCGAAAATTAATCATTTTACTATTCAGTTTTGCTACGTTTTATGTTATTCAAGATGAATTGTCGCAATTTCTTGTCATAAGAACGTTTACTGAAAATTTATCGTTGAATTAGAATCAGAATATAGACACATTCATATGTTTTTTTTCAAATTTTTCGATTGATTCAGCTGATACATGATATAAATTGATAAACATATTAAATCAATGGTTTATACAAACAATTCACAAAATTTTCAAATAAAATACGCATGACGCACGTTTCGATGAAACTTCACCTTCTTCAGGCGCTAAATGCAGAGTAAATATATTTCGCCGTTATATCGAATACAAGAAATTAATAGATGACAAATTATGTATAAAGGGTAAAAAGAATATATGTTACAAATAAGTAGTGAAATAGGAAAAGCCCATACTGAACTGCAAGTCAGGTAGTTCGGTAATTTTGAAAAAATTCAGGAGGGGACTTGTAGTATAATCAATTTCGCTATTTAAAAGTAGACCTAAATGTTTGTATTTATTTATCTGTAATGATTTTAGAAAATTAAGTTTAAATTCCTCACTTTCAGCATTTAATATTTTAAAGTCAAAATCAAATGTGTGATTTTTTTGGAATGAATGGTTTGCATAATATGAATCCGACTTTTTATTAGCAAAGCTACGTTTGTGTTCTGAAATTCTGGTCTGAAAGCTACTGAAAGTTTCACCAATGTAAAACTTATCACAATCACCACAATTAATTTAATAAACTCCTGATTTATTTTTTTGTGAAATTTTGATTTAATTTTTATATGAATTCCTTAGTTATCTCTGTAGGCCAAGCTACAGAAATTTAGAGTGAGCATTTTATGCAAAACTGTTAGAAGAAAACCAGCTCCGCCATTGTTTGTCAAATAGTTTCACGTGATACAGTGATATGTTTTTCACTCGACTTTATTATTTATATCTTTGTTATTAACAATTTTATGCAAAAAATCGCATTTTATTTTAGTTTTTTGCTTATAAAATTGAAACTATCAGAGTAATCGTGATGGTGTCGATAGACTTATTGTAGAAAATGAAAAGACGAAAAAAATGAGAGGTCGGACGACTCGATCAGACCCTTAGTATGAGGGAAAATTGGAAAAAACCGGTCAAAATGCAGTTTTTTCAAAAGTTCATAACTCGGTTGATTTTTGAGTAGTAGCGTAGATCCTCCGGCTAGTATTATTTATCAATATAAACTTTATTTGTGCGAAGAGCAGGAACTGTCCGATGCACAGTTTTTGATCTGTGGCCATTTGAATATTTTACTATGCAATTTTCCAGCAGACCTGAATGCGACAGGTATAGTCCGATTTCAATTTACAAAAAAGATTTTGAAAGTAGAATTCTCATAGTCCAAAACGTTCATCTTGGTTTTACATGAAAACGCTGAGAAATATGTTAAAAATAAAACTGAACATGACGAAAAAGGGCCGAGCGCGTGAGAATAGTTAAAGAGTGGGGGTAGAGCAGCAGACAAGGATAAGCACGACATAAGAAAGCGTCGGCATTTTGAACATGACGGTTATTTCTCGGCCGTTTTTCGTCATGTTCAGCTTTATTTTTTAAAATATTTCTCAGCGTTTTCATGTAAAACCAAGACGAACGTTTTGAACTATGAGAATTCTACTTTCAAAATCTTTTTTGTAAATTGAAATCAGACCATACCTGTCGCATTCAGGTCTGCTGGAAAATTGCATAGTAAAATATTCAAATGGCCACAGATCAAAAACTATGCATCGGACAGTTCCTGCTCTTCGCATAAATAAAGTTTATATTGATAAATAATACTAACCGCATGATCTACGCTACAACTCAAAAAATAATCGAGTTATGAACTTTTGAAAAAACTGCATTTTGGCCGGTTTTTTCCAATTTTTCCTTAGACTAAGGGTCTGATCGAGTCGTCCGATCTCTCATTTTTTTCGTCTTTTCATTTTCTACAAGAAGTCTATGACACCATCACGATTACTCTGATAGTTTCAATTTTATAAGCAAAAAACTGAAAAAACGATTTTTTGCATAAAATTGTTAATGACAAAGATATAAATAATAAAGTCGAGTGAACATGTCACTATATCATGTGGAACTATTTTACACACAATGGCGGAGCTGGTTTTCTTCTAACACTTTTTACATGAAAAAATCTCTATAGCTTGGCCTACTGGTACGGTCAGCAATATTGATATTGTGTGAAGATGAAAGTGATATGAGTTTTTCACTTGAATTTCCGATGAGAATGATGCTTTTAACACCTGAAGAAGGTGAAGTTTCACCGAAACGTGCGTCATGCGAATATTATTCAATAAATGCGTAAATTGTTTTTATAAACCATTGTTTTAATATAACTTTTTTTCTCCTTCAATGTGAATGAGATGAGGAAGTTTGAATTATATTGAAATCATGAGTTTAAAAAAGTGCCTCATTTCATAATTTGTGGGAAAAACGTATTGATTTAAAATCAAATTCATAGTTAATCTGATTGAATAAAGTATAAACTTTAAAATAAAAAACACTTGGCTTATGTTTCACAATATAAAAAATATTTAGATACTGTATTTAGCAGTAACGAAAAGTCGACATGTTTCGAGTTATGAACTCATTATCAAGACTGACTACGGGAGAGTATTGCATCGTAATTTATAAAACAGACAAAAGCAAAGGTGATACCTGAAAATCAATTTGTTCGTTTAAAAGGGGTAATTGACTATTATGGGCGGAACTTATTTCGAGAATTTCAAGAAGGTCAAGGCGCTTTCCTTTGTTACCTGAATGTAACAACTTGGTTTTGTTGAAATTCAAGAAGTGATTAAATTTTATACAATGCTCAGAGAAGCCAGTGGTGTTTTTGTTTTGTAAAATTGACTTTCTATGTTCTTCAACACGAATATTTATATTCATTCCTGTCTGTCCAATATAGGAAGCAGGACATTCGTCGCAATATATTTTGTAAACACCACTATTTTCTCCGATGTTAGATTTTTCTTTATTATTGACCAAGAATGACTTCAAGTTTCTTTTATTTGTACAAATTGTTTTAACGTTATTGTCCGATAGTCTGTTACAAATTTTGCTACTCAAATTAGGCACATAATTTATTGGGAAGTATTTTTGTTCTTCATTAATAGTTTGCGTGGGGTATATTGAATGCAACAGATACTTTATTCATTTTTTCCCAATGAGCTTGTCGATAAGACTTTCATTGTAACCGTTATTAGTGGCTAATAATTTAATTGTATTAACTTCAGTTTGAAAATTTGTTTCCGATAATGAAATCGTGAACAACCTATGCTACTGCTAAATACAGTACCTAAATATTTTTTATATTGTGAAACATAAGCCAATTGTTTTTTATTTTAAAGTTTATACTTTATTCCTTATGATGTTTCACCAAGTGATGTGCGAGAATTCAATCTCATATTGTTAATCTGATTTACTAATCACTTTCAATTTTCGCTGAAATTTCAATGTCTAATCTTAATACGCAATATTTAACCATTGAATTGAGTTAATTGACTCTTTAGCGGTATTACCAATTCTATTAAATGCTTTTGTTTTAGCAGGTATACCTACTATGATGTGTGTTGTTTGTTTCCTTATGTAGCTGATTACACGCTGGTGGGATATATGTGATTGACATCGATCCCATCCATAGAAATTAGGGGATAATGAAGAGTTAATTAGAAATTCGGTAACGACTGTTATACTGTGCTTCATTTGAATGGAAGCTTTCGTCGATGACTGAGTAATATGATTATTCTCAGTATTTCTAGTCATTGTGGTCGCAAAATCGCGTTTAGCTGTTGAATTGGTAAAATAATGAATGTCTAAGCTATTAAAACCCAAGAGTTTATCATATTGACCGAGTTGTTAATCCATGAAAATCGACCGAGAATTTGTTGGAGTTATTAAATGTTGTGTGTTTCAAGTTTTCATATAGGTATATAAATAGTCTTGCCATATTTCTGGTGAGTGAAACCGGGAAACATCAATATGGAAATTTTTTTAAAAATCTGAAGCAAAATGGTGAGTTTTCAGACTTTTTCTAATCCTCTCAAGTGACGAGAGGGGGACATCTGGAACTTCAAATTGATAGTTCTACACACCTTTCAAAAATAATGAAGGAATTTTTTCTACATAAAAATATATTTTTTTTCCTTCTCGATGATAATTTCTTCTGGTATACCATCTAGAAAGAAGTGTTATCAAAATAAAATTCAAAATATTTAAAAAAATTATTTAATTCAACAATTACTGAGTATTATTATTTTTTGTTAAACTATAATAAAACAATACAAAAACAATTATATAAAAACTTTTTCTTGTCAAATTAAAAAACAATCAATTAATAAGTTGACAATGTTAATCTTTACTTTCGAAACAGAAAGCTCACGTCTCCCTGACCGATAAAGTGATAGTGTACACCTCTACACTAAGTAGCGCTTACCCTTCTCATAGGTCTCTTGTAGTAATTAAAGTACTTACAGCCATTAGTCATTACTTTTTACATCTTGCAGATATATATATATATATATATATATATATATATATATATATATATATATATATATATATATATATATATATATATATATATATATATATATATATTAACCGCCGATCCAGTCCATGAAAAAACTTGAGCATTGCTATAAGTTTACATGTGTGCAGAACTTCACACATATGAATTTTTGTCGTTTGGCGTTTCTGTTCGGCCAAAAGTGAGATTCCTAGTTGTTCCCAATAGATGGCGCTATGATTTGTTCTTAGTGCTCTTCTTAGGAACTATAAAGTGGTTCTGTGGACTCAAGGTCGTTACCAGCTCTGTAATCGGATGGAACACCACTACGGATGAGCTCGTTGCGGAGCGCAACTCATGATTATCATCTTTTTAAGGATTAATGGGAGTATCATAGTGTCGCAACTCAAACAACTTGGTCCACTTAATTATTTGAGATTATTCTGTGGTGAATATATATATATATATATATATATATATATATATATATATATATATATATATAGTATATATATATATATATATATATATATATATATATATATATATATATATATATATATATATATATATATATATATATATATATATATATATATATATATATATATATATATATATATATATATATATATCTACAGGGTTGGGATAAAGTATGGAACCAAGTAAATATCTTCTGAACGAAAAGGACAATATTTATGAAATTTTGCAGGTGAGTGCAATGGCGCAAAATATTACTTACTACATATGCATACACACAACATCAATTTGTTTATCTGAACGTTTCTTTACGGTAATCTAAAAATCTCAAAAGAAGTTGAAACGTGTATACAAATTTTTAACACTAAATCCAGTATGTACGAATCCGAAATCTCAAGCTCTTTCAACATCTGCTGAGATATACGAGATATACAGGAGGACCCATATAAATTAAAAAAGTTGAGGTCATTTCCAGTTCAACTGGAAGTATATTATCAAACAAAAAATTGTACATCAGATGCATTTTGTGCCATTGAATATTTTCGTTCAAAAGATATCTACTTGGTTCCATACTCCATCCCAACCCCGTATATATATATATATATATATATATATATATATTTATATATATATATATATATATATACATATATATATATATATATATTTATATATATACATATATATATATATATATATAAACATATATATATATATATATATTTATATATATATATATATATATATATATATATATATATATGTCTATATATATATATATATATATATATTATTATTATATATATTATATAATATATATATATAATATATATATATATATATTATATATATATATATATATAAATATATATATATATACATGTACTTCTAAATATGCGAATATATTATGCTAGAATCTGCAGTTTGAGTGGGAGAATTTTCAATGAAAATAGCCAAGAGAGAAAGATAAAGATAGAAAGTGGCGACAATGCCGAATCTAGATTCCAATATAGAAAAGTCAACATTTTAGGTAGAACTTCCTCGGGGTTCATATGGCTAAGATTCATTCGAATGCTCTATAGATATTTATCTGACTGCAAGAAAATTGGAAAATAGCCAGTAGAATACTTTTCATTTCCTGTGGTCTTCCCTCGTGGCACAGTTCACAGGGGAAATGGGAAGACTCGATGGCCAATATATACACGATATTGAATTTCGAGGCCGTCAGAGTTTATGGGAAAATATAAAGCAAATCGTATTCGATTCAGTCTCAGATATTTTTTCAGCATAGTTGGCAAAAACTGAAATCAAATTGGATAATTTTGGATCGCTTCATTAGTTTGGAAGTTCAATAACTGAAGTTCAATTATAACAATCTTACAGGCGATTCTGATATTTTGATAATGAATACTTACACTCATAAGCATATATTTATAATTTTATATTAATATATATATATATATATATATATATATATATATATATATATATATATATATATATATATATATATATATATATATATATATATATATATATATATATATATAAGAGTTAATTTAATTGGGACTGTAGCATTGAGAAAATGAAACTATAAACAATTTTTCCTTTGTTCTCGAGCTTTCGATAATCTTTGATTATCTTTTTCAGGAGACCTAGAAGATACTATGTTAAGATTATTTGATTTTTATTCACTGAACATTCAAATGAACAGTCAAACTTACGGGTGTTGAGTTTGTCTCTGTTGACTTCGAATATTCGGAATGAATATAATTTTTATAAGGATTTTTATAACGACTTTTCATTCAGTATATAAAAATTGCCTTAACTTAACGTCTTCTAGGTCACCTGAAAGAAATAATTGAAGATTATCGAAAGCTAGATAACGACGAAAAAAGAGTGTATAATTTCTTTTATCCTGTGCTGCTATCCCACTTAAATTAACTCATATAAAAATAATCATATATATATATATATATATATATATATATATATATATATATATTCAAAATAGCTGGGTATACGGACGAAAGTTATTGTAAGCTCATGACAGAAAAGTCATGTACGTTTGAGTCGACGTTTCGATTTATTTATTGAACCTTATGACATCTCCAATAATTGAACAATAATCACCAAAAGAGTTATGTAAAAACTTATATATACTCAATGACAGAATACTAGACCATATTTGAAAAATCGCAATTTATTCAACAATCCCTAGATTGGCTGTTTGATTTGTTACACTGCTAATCCCATTCGTCCTTGAAGCGGTGAATGTAAGATGGTCACCAACAAAGGACTGAAATAATAGACTACTATTTCAGTCTTCAGAGGTATCCCATCTAACAGAAGTGACTATTAGAGCTTATGTGACTCTGAAGTACAGATATAGATAACCTGCCACTTATTAGTCAACTCAGTTTAAATTCTAAATCTCCTGGTTTATGGCATTCTTTATTTTCTACAAGACCCAAAAGTATTGAGGCGAACCACCAATAAAATTGATTTATTTGTTAGAAAACCACCCACAACTTCGTTGTCAACTGCAGAATTCCAGAATATCACGCCCTAACCTCATAACGATAGACTACGATTTAGAATCCGCTATTCATTAAAACCTCCAAGGCCGACTTGGCTTGAACAATATAATTAACGAATACGCACAAGTCGTTTGGTACGGCCTGCCGCGTTATACGCAGTGATTCCCCTTCGATTTATCACACGGTTTTCACGCGAGAAAGCGCAACCTGGATCGAGAATTGAACCTATTGTATGAATCAAATGAGTTTTTCTGTAGTTAAATAAAAATTGGGTGCTGTATCGTTATGATACGAAATAATTTTGAGAAATAATACCATCGGTGTATTCAAAACTAGTTTCTGCGCAAACGTCAAAAAGTGACAACTTTTTTAACCGCAGTTCTTAATGTTGAAGTTTGATTTCACAGACGTCATTTTGTTTTTATTTTTTTGTCCGTCCGTGAGCGTACAAAAAAGTACAATTTTTTGTACGCTCACGGCAATTTTAAGAACGTCGGGCGGCGTACAGTTGGGTTTCGAATCCGACATAATGTAATCAAAAGAAAAATTGTATATATTTTACTACAAGTTATTTTTTAATACTCGGATACTTACCAAAAACGCATAGTCCTATCATGCGTAGATAAGTGACTTTAAATGTTTCTAACAATTATTTTGTTGAATTGTCAAATTTGTGTTGCCTTGTCACCTACAAAACCAGTAAGCAAAGCAATCTAGTTTTACGTTTCTTCACATCTAATCCTTTTTAAAAATATCATCTTAATTCTATCGTTTGAACACCGTTTGCGAAAAAAATCGCATGTTTTATTTGGAGAAAACTACTTTTTATGGCTCGACTAAAATTAGTCTCGCCACAAAAAGTATCACTTTTAGTCCTAATAAAACAATATACTATTTTGTACAACTGTCGAAAAACTAGACATTTCTGCATCTTTATTGATGCGTAAATGTGTACTTTTTTTCACTGCCAAAATAATTCACAAAATAAACATGAAATATTACTTTTTGAAGGATTTATTTTCAATAGAGTCAATTATCAGTTGATTATTCATCATAAAACAATTTCATTCATTAGAATAATAATTGATAGTAAAGTTTGCACAATACTTCCAACATAAATTCCCGAAGATGTTCCATGTTGCTGCTGATCAGGAACGTTAGATATTTCTTGAAGAGTTGATTTCAAAATTTCATCAGATATTTTAATTTGTTTGGAAGACCATGGAAAATTCAAAATTTTGTTTTTTAAGTATTTATTTTTAATACATTTCAGACGATGTAAATTCACATTCACAGTTGTACAAAAAATGTTGTTTGTATTTTGTATAGACATGGTGGTTTCATAGCACATTCGATAGAATTTTTGTGCCATTAAAAAACACACATTTTACGCAGTTAATACGAAAATAACCATTACAGTGATCCTGAAAGTAACAGAGAAGTATATTATGGTACCTAGCTGTAGTATTTTAGACGCTGACACTGTTTAACCTGGCAGGGAGGTTGAGGTTCATTTAAGAATGAAAAATTATGTCAAAATGTATGCAATCATATTTTTGATCGACTTCAAATGCTGTCTGTATGTTTTTATTTCAATTTGTCTTGTGTATATTCAGCGATATTTTCATCAATTTTAGACCAATTTTGAAAAATTTAATTTTGGTAGGAAGCAATGTAATTTATGTGGTGTGAATTTATGTTTCTTCAATATTGTCTGTAGATATTATCAAGATTTCCTTCGTTATATGATTTCGGTCGATGCTTTTTGAAGGCTCCATGCTTTAACAAATTCCTCTTTATGTGGAAATAACTATCGAAGCAAGGCAGTCTCTTTTCTGGAAATTAATAATATAATCATAACATTGATATAACATACCTTTTAAAATATAATTATGAAGCATCATGTGAATTTTCATAACATTTTATGAAGCAAACCAAAATATCATATTTTTAATAATTTTGATACACTCCGGCTATCGTTTGAATCGCAAAATATTATTACTACTCAATCCCACAAGTGTATAATTTGAAATGCAATATATGTAGTTTCAAATCTTGATAACCGTTCTGGACAACTGTGTGGTGGATGTAGATCAGTAGGTCAGTGTCGCGATGAGTAAACGAAGAATGTTACGATTGTATTCCATATCAGATGAAGAATGTTATAGTTTATACTTTATATTGTTTGTAAACTAACTGCAAGTACGATACACTTACTCTGCAAGTATGTGAGGCCAAGGCCGATATATTGATAAACACTGATATATAAATCAGAGGGAATCTAAGATAGAAAGGAAGTAAGACTGAGAGATAGACTCGTCACGCTGCCCGAGCGGTCAGCGCTAAGCCTATATTCAGTAATACTATAAATAAAGACTAAAAGTATAGTATGAACCTGTGCATCATTTAACACCCAGGACCAGGCATTACAACTGTGAACAACTTTGTTTTCTGTTGATCCACCGTAGCCTTCTTGTAGCACAGCAGAATAAAATGACAATAAAAGCAATTTTTCTCATATGGTTAGTGAGCTTAAGGAAATATCAATCAAAATCAAGTAAAATATACCCGTATTCCATTTAAAGAAAACAAATTCCAATTTTCTGAGAATGAACATATTTACCCCATTGTATTCTATGCAAAAAACTATATAACAACCCATTTGAGCCTTACCGATTGGTTGAAAGGTAACCAAGATAAAAGAGGTTCTCGAAACGTGAGAATTTTCAATTTCTCCCTGTATCTCAAAAACAAGAAGGGCTATGAAAATTCTGTTTGCACCATTGTTCGTTTAAAAAAAAATTTGAGAACTGTAACTTTCTCTCTCTGAAGACAACCTAGATACCCCTCATATGTATCGAAAATTGGACACACCATTATTTTTAGGTCTAGATAAAAATGTTTTTCTCTTATACAGACAGTACCTTTTCAGAAGATTCGGGTAGGGTTATTATAGATAATTACCTCCGAAGAATATACGTTAAAGGAAGTTTGTTAAAATGGAAAGTGACATCTGTGGCATTGGGGAAAAATCGTAAATCAAAACTCTTAGGATTCTTACATTCACAAAATTTTGTGTGAGTCTTCAGAAATAGATTCTCCTTTTTTTTGTTTCTATCTGAAATTTAAGTAACGACCTCCAAAAATTAACGATTCAAAATTAACAGCTCGTTTCTCGAAGGTTGTTTCCATAAATTAACATCGATGTTTTATTTCGAAAGATGTACGAATACTACAAATTCGTAATAATTGCAAAGAAACAGTCGAAGAAAGATGAAATGCATTTTATTTTTCCTGCGTGCCAAAAATTTTTTCAGGAAATGTATATTCGCTACAGAGTAATTTGTTCACATTATCTACTGGAATTTGCATATTGTACAGTACGAAAAACCATAAACCTTATACAAAAATGTGGAAAAACGTCATCCCCGATAAAATTCCATTTCAAGGAAACAAAATCGCTGAAAGCCTGAACGGGATATATTATATGTAAGGAGCGTCCCGCTCTAAAAGCGCAATCAATTTAAAGATCAAGGCACGAAGTATTACCACTACACACGGGGATGAAAAGAGTCAAGAACAAAGGAAATAAAGCTGCTATGAATCATTTACAAGACTTCGAATTCGGCGTACGTTACTTGCTAACGGTGTTTCACTTCGAGCTCGAGTTTTGCCGTATTGTCGAATTGTTATCTCGAATGCGCTTCCAGTTGAAGAGTGAGGAAATGCCTGGAGATGTGAAAAGAACGAAACGTTGTGAATGATTTATATTTAGGGCAGATGTAAGTGCAGCGAGATGAAATTGGAGTAGCTGAAAGAGCGTGTTGGGGGAAGGCCGTTTCCATTTTGATACTCACTTTTCTTTCAATTTATTCAAAAAATAGTAATTAACAGATTGCTTTTTCAATTTTTTTCAATATAATTGAAAAATGAATATTTGTAATATACATTTTTTTTAATCACAGTGTTCAGTAATTGAGGATTTTATAATCGTTTATTATTGATTATTGAAACATAAGGAAATTATTGAAAAGAACAACAAAAACATTCAGATTATTGATATACAAATGGTTTATTCTCATCGAGGAATTATAGCTATGAAATAGTATTTTGAAAATTTCAAAATTTAACCTGGTAATTATATACAGGTTGTCCCATATCAAAGGTTCCAACTTACTATTTCATTAAATGTGGAGTTTTGAAAGAATTCCAAGAACATGTCGAGTATATATATATATATATATATATATATATATATATATATATATATATATATATATATATATATAACTGAGATTGAATTCTCGCACATCACTTGGTGAAACATCATAAAGAATAAAGTTTAAAATTTGAAATAAGAGACATTTGGCTTAAGTTTCTAGATACTGTATTTAGCAGTAAAGGACAGTAGACATGTTTCGAGTTATGAACCCATTATCAATACTGAACGAGTCTTGATAATGAGTTCATAACTAAATACAGTATCTAAATATTTTTATATAGTGAAACTTAAGCCAAGTGTGTTTTATTTTAAAACTTCTTTATATATATATATATATATATATATATATATATATATATATATATATATATATATATATATATTTATATTGAAAATGTATTGCTTAGTTACTAAATTTTAGTTTTTATTTTGTTATGTATGTACCTACCTATATCTTAGTTTTATTACTTTACAAAATTTTTCAGTAGTCTTAAAAATGAATTCTGAATTTAGAAAAATTGGAAAAAATTTTCAGAAATCATCGAGGCTTCATACATTGAGTTTTTCATTATTTTCATTTACAGATCTATTCTTGAATTGATTAATATAGCGGTATTTTTGTTTCAGCCGATACATCTTCACAGTATGACGCTATCAGAGCATACCTCAAGGAATTGGATATAATAGATAATGTATGGATTGGATTGTCCAAGAAAACGGAAAATCCTGAGTTCACCTGGTCGTGAGTAGCAAACATTAGTATGCGTCCGTAATGAATTGTTTATCAATTATTTGTTCCAATTTAGATTGTTATGAAATTTGTTTCGTTTAGTAAACATCTAGGCCCAGTGATAAGACATATCAGTGGCACCAAAATGAATCATCTATTAACGATTTACTTTTTCATGATTCACCAATATTTTTCAAAAGAAGTAAATTTGCTAATATCACAATAGTATCATTTTGAAACAGTTTTTTTGTCAGAATCCATCTTCAAAAATGTGAAATAAGTTGAAATATTTCTTCAAAATTTGATGGTAATCCACAGCCATCGATAAAATGCTATGGAAAAAACATCTAATAATTTATAGAGCAAGATCCCAGAGCCGCCAGACGTTACTTATATTCTCAGCAATAATATATGTGGGTTGAAATAGTGCAGGTATGGATACCTGCTATGTTGTGTCGACGGCCAATTTCCAAGTATCAGGTGCTAAAGATGGAAAAAACTCAACTCACTTTTCTTATTTTCTGAGTCTTGATTTTAATACATAATACTCAGGGAACTATTTCAATACCTTATGCAAGCAGCTAGACCGATCGTATAGGCAAAACATCCCGGCAGACAGAAATAAAGTGTCCCTATGAGTATGACAGTATGAGCGAAATGTCATGATTTGCTCATTCAAGCGCGATAGTGATTATCTATGTGCGTCGATCTCCCTCTGTCATGACATTTCGCTCATACTGTCATACTCATAGGAGTCGTTGGGCCTAGTACCAAATACTCAGAACCCATGGGCCAGTTCCCCAGTATTTTTCAAGCGGAAATTCACGCCATAGAAAGGTGCATTCAGTTCAACCTCGATAGGAAATACCGAAACAAGGAAATTGCGATCCTCTCCGATAGCCAAGTAGCCATCAAAGCGTTGAGCTCTTATAACATCAACTCAAAGATGGTTTGTGAATGCCTAGACAAACTAAACGATCTGGGCAAGAACAACAAAGTGATCCTCCTCTGGGTGCCGGGGCACGTCGGAGTGAAGGGTAATTAACAAGCAGACGCCATGGCACGAAAGGGTGCGTCAACGCCATTAATCGGGCCAGAACCTTTCTGCGGACTTGGAAAATCTTACTTCCAAGAAGAACTCAATAAAGCTGAAGAAGCAATGAGAGCAACATACTGGCAAAGACTTCCAGGACTGAGGCAGGCCAAAGATCTTCTCGGAAAGTTCAACCGAGCAAGATCGAAGACACTGATTAACCTCAGCAAAACTAGTCTAAAGACAATCACATGATTTCTTACGGGGCATTGCAGACTCAAAGAACACCTAAGGAAGCTAGGTTTAGAGGGGGACAGCACCTGCAGATTCTGCAAGGAACGTCCAGAAACACCCCACCATATACTGATGGAGTGCTATGCTGTGCACCATGAAAGACTGAACACACTGGGATCATACTAGCTGACTGTAGAAGAAATACCACGGATAGACCCCCTTAAAATCCTCAAATTCCTTAAGGTATTGAGGCTTGAGGGGCTGCTGTAAAACGAGAACACATCGAGAAGCAGAAGAAGATGGGGCACAATAGATCTAATAAGGTCACAGCGCATCGGTCACCATCCACACCTACCAATACCAATACCAATACTCATAGGGACACTCTATTTGTTTCTGACGGGATCTTTGGCCCATACGATCGGTCTGGCTGCTTGCATAAGGTAGTGAAATAGTTCCCTGAGTATCATATATGAAAATCAAGACTGAGAAAATAAGAAAAGTGAGTTGAGTTTTTTTCGATCCTTAGCACCTGATACCTGGAAATTGACCGTCGGTGCAAGGTAGCAGGTATCCATACACTGAAAGTACATAAGAAGACAACTTCATCCCATATATATTATTCCTGGGAAAATAAGTAATGTCTGGCGGCTCTGGGATCTTGGACTAATACATGTATTTGAGCAAAAGTGCAGTTTATAGACCGAGTGCATTCGCCATTTTACACAATCGTCCTCCGTTAAAAGTAAAATAAGTTGCGGTCGAACTTTCTAAACGTGATCCCCGAACTGTATCGAGGTTACGTTGCAGGGATTCGCGGATCCTTAGCGGCGAAGGTCACTGGAGAGAACCGCTCCCGATTGGCAGCGATCCGCTCTGCGTCACCATGGATCCCACGGCAGATTTCTTGTGGAAACCGTATCCTTGCGGAGGTCCTGAATCAGCATCTTTCATATGCGAGTTGCAAGGTGAGCTCTATCAAAATTATGCTAGTGAGTGTAATTTCCAATTTCGACAGCAGACTCCGACTGTTATTTTATACTGTGTGATTTTTTAGTCGTATTTTGTTAGTGTAATTTTCAATTGGGACAACTCTGTTATTCTATACTTTGTGATTTTTTAGTCGCATTTTTCCTGAAAATAATAGGCTATTGCAGCGTATCGAGAGTCAACACTCAGTTGATTAGTTTTTTATTGGTTTGATACTTCCTGGTCTACCATTTTCGGAATTTTTCATGTCACATAGAAATATATATATATATATATATATATATATATATATATATATATATATATATATATATATATATATATATATATATATATATATATATATATATATATATATATATATTATATATATATATATATATAATATATATATATATATATATATATATTATATATATATATATATATATATATATATATATATATATATATATATATATATATATATATAAATACATATATATATATATATATATATATATATATATATATATATATATATATATATACAGTGTGACCCATAAAGTTCTACCTTGGGACGAAATTTGAAATGTTTATTCCAATTTTCAGGGCACACTACGATAATTTTCCTAAGTCGAAATTCGGGATTTTTTATTAACGATTTTTTTTATTGAAAAAATCACTGGATTCAGCGTGCCCCTAAATAGGTACAAATATTCATTTATTTCTTACTTGCCATGGAAATTATGGCTGTATGATTGAGCGTAAAAGAGAAAATTGAAATTATACGCCTTTCGGGAGATGACTTAAGAAGTTTGTAGAGCATTTATCTGGTGGCACTTTATTGTTGAAATCATTAAAAAAAATGTTTCTATGTCTATCTGTTGATATTGGGTGTTTTTTGTGTGAATGCGAGTTTTCGAATTTTGAGTTCTCATAACTTGGTTATGAATAAATATTTCTTCATGAAATTTTGGTCATACCTATTTAGAAACACGCTGAATCCAGTGGCATAGTAAGTTTTTCAATAAATAAATCGCAAACGAAAAATCCCGAATTTCAACTAGGATAAAATATCGTAGTAGGTATGCCCTGAAAATTGGGATGAACATTTCAAATTTCGTCCCAAGGTAGACCTTTTAGCACTTGACATTTCAAAAAACATAGTTGTAATCGGTTCAAAACTTCAAATTTCACAGCGGTGTTTCCATTCAAAATCGGTCGCACTATATATATATATATATATATATATATATATATATATATATATATATATATATATATATATATATATATATATATATATATATATATATATATATATATATATATATATATATATATATATATATATATATATATATATATATATATATATATATATATATATAAATATTCATTTTTTTGAATTTTATTTTCCGGTACATAATGAAAACTCAATTGGCTCCCATCAAATAAAATGAAATGAAATTTGTTATTACAACAATTGTTAATAAAAACAATTCACAAAATTCTTAGATGAAATACGTATGACGTACGTTTAGGTGAATGACCTTCAGATGCTAAATATATTTCTCTGATATATCCTAGTAAAAAAATAAATAAATAACAAATTAAATGGTTACAAATAATAAATAAGATAGGAGAAACCCATTCTAAACTGCTTGCCAGGTAGTTCCGTAATTTTGAAAATATTAAGAAGACTATAATTGGTTTTTCTAATTTACACTTTCTGAACAACTTGTCATTTTTTTATTTTTTGTATTGGATATATCGGAGAAATATATTTTTTTGCATTCAACATCTGAAGAAGGTGAAGTTTTACCGAAACGTGCGTCGTGCTCATTTTATCAAATGAATATGTAAATTGTTTTCACCAACGATTGTTTCAATATGTTTTTCAGTTTACACTCAAGTATCGCCAATATCAATCCAAAATTTGAAGTTTGTCATCTTGAATTGTTTTCGAGGCGGGACGAATATATCAATATTTGGATGAATTTCTCCAGTTGCCACTATTTTTACGTAGATATTTCTTTGTTCCAATATGTTCATTGATTCATAAAACTATCGGCCTTATCAATTCAAACATAATGCATGAAATTTTCATCGCAGCATTGTTTTCGTTATTCTTATTCTTATTTTTTCATGTTTTGAATTTATGCTCATAACCGTTGATATGCGTAAAAACTTTTCCTCTCGCCACAACCTGAACTCGGTCTGGAAAGTCAAGCACTCTTCAAAATAGAATCCCTGAATCCCTCTGGCCTCCATATAGACTTTATTTCCAGAAGCTTGAAAATTTACAGAGATATATAGCATAAAACTACGAGACCTTCGAAGTAATGCCATATATGAAGCTCATAACTTTCATGAAATTTCGTGTAACTAACTGATATCAACTTTTCGTGAATTTCATCCCTTCAATTTACTTTCGTCAAATTATCGAACTATAACCAGAAATTTCAACATAACTTGTATTCGAGAAATTAATATTAAAATGTTGACGTTTCTGATGAATTTCTATATTTCGTTATCAATTGTTGCTTGGTATCCTCAAATTAATATTTTGATTGATGCCACAATATTAGATAATTATTCGTTCTTAAATTGGAGAATGTTAGAAACATCGAGATGGTTACCTCAAATTATTGAAAGAAAAATCAACTGTTTTGGAGTCTCTGTTTCTTCATCAGTATTGCCTATCCCGCGCTAGATATATCAGGTGTAGGGTTGCCATCCGTCCGGGTTTCCCCGGATTTTTCCTAGTTTAGGGGGCGTCCGGTGGTCATCCGGACGGGGCTTTCAAAATATGTCCGGGTAAAACCGGGACAAATTTTGTGCCCGGGGAATTCCGATTGATTTATAGATGAGCAATACTTTAAAACAAATCATAGTTAAAAATTAATTTATAATCGTAAGCCGTATACAAGCTGAATCCTGAGAAAAACTTGCTAAATACACATACGGTTTCTCCTTTGACCAAAATAAATTATAATTTTAGATAAGATTTGAGTTGCTCTCTCTGATTCCTGATGAAACAGAAAGACACTTCGGCAGAAATTGGCAAGTCTGAAAAATTTCAAGTTAAGTTGAATTAGTAAAAAGAACTTGACCTCGTTAAAATTAAAACTTGTTACTTACTTTCAATTTATAGTTAATAAATAATTTAGGCTTTTGGTTACCTAACCTATCTAACCGAACTAGATGACCTATCCTATAATTTGTTGTTATAATGTAGAATGTTGTCTATTTCGATCTACCAAAAATTATCATTCTAAGTTATTTTTTATTTGATGATACCAAGAAAAAGAGTTATTCTGATTATTTTGGTTAGCATATTACCCCGAAAAGAGAAAACTGTAAACTGTGTTATATAAGTAGATATTTTATTCGTTTGTTGTTGTTTGTTTATATCGCAAACAAGCGGTTTAAAGTTTAAATGATTGAAAAAATTAAAATATAAAAGATGTTTTATTTTATTCGAAAAAAATATATATTACGGGGTGTCCGGGAAAGAACTAAATTTCACCCAAATGTGCGGGGTTTTCAAATTTTTCGTCGGGCTACAGCAATTTAGGTGATGGCAACCCTATTCAGGTGCAATACCTCTATAATTGATCCTTCAAATGACTGAGAATACTTCTAATTATATTTTCAAGTGTTAAATATCATACGAATTTGTTTTTCTGTGCATTAATGAGATTGTATTTAGATAACTGACAGTTAGCATCTTCCTTAAAGTATTCAAAGCAGTATCTTGAATAACATAATTTCAGTTTTTAAGTTCGCCGTAAAGTTAGAAAGAGCTACTAAAAATAATTAAATGAACTGAAAAGCTGTATAAACGTTGGAAATTCATGATGAAACTCAAGTTCTGTAAAACTTGCAACTAGATAATTTCATTAAGTTTTTCTTTACAAGATACTCGGATTGAATTATGCAAATATAATGGAGTATTTTGAGAGAGAAAACTTTGCTTTTAGAAGATTCATAGACTAATCCCCTAATGAAATCAATTAATGCAGAGCCTCTGAACAAAATAAGTAAAACAGATGCGAAAAACACAACCTTCTCAGTAGGTATATCTCTTATAAAATCACTTGTCAATATTTCATTCAAATTGCTTCTGAAGTAATTTTGGTTCACAAGTAAATATTCGATTATAATAGGAAGTAGAAGTAGATATGAATTTTTGAATATTGAAATTTTATCAAAATAGTTATTTATGTACCAAGTGCGTTATATAGATTCTAACGCCCGGAACGGGCAACATTCGGCCCAAGAGCCTTAGGCCCGATAGGGGCGTTAGGATCTAGTAAGGCACGTCGTGCATACAAGATTTTATTTTTCACGAAAAAATTATTTTATTATAATGAAAAATCTATTTTAAAATCGGTTCATTGCTCCTATACTTTCCATTTTCCTTCTCATAGTAGGCATGTCATTTGTTGATAATTTGACGTTTGTGAATATTTTTGTCATCATATTTAGTGAATGTCATTGCTGCTTTCTTTGTGTAGTCCTATAGAAATATCGGATATGAAAATGAATTCACCCAAGAATTCCATAGAAAATGCAGCCAAAGCTGCGAATAATTCATTGCCGGAGAAATCCAGAGTTGTATACGACAAGGATTATGATGTATATAATCAATGGAAGTTGATTCAGTTGTCCTCGTACAATAAGCGGGCGTTATGATCAGGGCCGGCGGAAGGCCCGTGCGAACCGTGCGCCCGCACGGGGCGCCAACATCTAGGAGCGCCAAATCAAGAGATAGTTAATAAAAAACTGGCAAGAACTAAAAGTGTCTAATACAAAAAAATATAAATAATAAACTAGAGCACAAGAAAATGTGTAAAATTATTTATTATCCATTAGAAATTAAGTGCATAATATATCAATCAGTTTATTTGCTTATAATGTATTGTGCCTTACCGAGCGTGAACAAACGGGAGGTATTATTTTATTGACAATGAAAGGCGCCGCTAGTCGCCACCGCACCAGCTGCAGGTAATAAATATTTTATATTTTGTCTAGCCGGTATCTGGGTAGTGTTTTCAAATTCATATTGACATTGACATTGATATTGACATTGGCAATATTCTTAAGGATTTTCGCAAACTAAAGGCAGAAAAGTTAATTTTAATTAAATTTAGTTTGTATGTAGTAGAATAATATAATTTTTATGCTTTTTTGAGAAAATATTTTTATTATGTTTATTTTTATAATATAATGTTCTAGATGTTCATAACTTTAAGTATCATTATTAGTTTTTTTAATATTTAATAAATAATTTTCTTTTGTATTTTAATTTACACACGATTCACGATCATGAAAGAGAATATAGTAACGTATTAGTTTTTCTTTGAGTATTTTTATTTTAACTTTGTAAATTGATTCCACATAACAGTTATTGCAAAACTTTAAAAATATGTGTTTCATCAAATCGAGGGGGGAGGGGGCGGAAAATTGGCCTTTCGCACGGGCGTTAAACTAGCCTTCCGCCTGCCCTGGTTATGATCCATAATACCCGCTCATAACGCCCTAGGGCGTAAAGAGTGTACTTATAGCAGCCGTATCTAAGGTAAAATCAACAAATAATATACAAGTGGAAAATAAATAATAGTTGAGATTTACTTGTGAAACATCAAATAAATAGACTGTGTTACCGAAAAATATCTTTCATTAGCTTCTCAAAATTGAGTACTATTTCAACTAAAATTTAGTAAATCAATTCGTAAAAAACTATACAATTTGGAGCGTAGTCAATTTCATACACTGCCGTGCATAAAATCCGGGTCACCAGGTAATTTGCAATTATTTTTGAAATTTTGAGTTTTTTCGGATTTCTTTCAGGAGTAGTATATTTTATTAATTTCATGCGATGATTTTATCGTGTTTGCTTGAATAAAAGAAAGTTTTTGATATTTGATTGAAAGTGTGATTAAATTATTGAAAATAATGCAAACAAAAATTTTATTTTGATAGTTGAAGCAAAGGAAAATTTCGAGGATTCAATATCGGGTATTTCCTCCTCGGGCAGTTATAACAGCTTGCAAACGACGGGGCATGCTTTGAATGAGATTCTGAATTACATCCTGCGGAAGATTGTCCCATTCCTGCACCAGTATGTTGCGGAGCTCTACAGAATTTTTCGGGGCCGGCACATGTCTCCGTAAACGCCTCTTCATCTCATCCCAAACATGCTCGATGGGATTCAAATCTGGACTTCGAGGAGGCCAAACAAATCGCGTGATTTCAACCTCGTCAAGATAAGCATTAACGAACCGAGTAGTGTGGGGCGGTGCATTATCATGCATAAATATTGCATTTTGTTCAATAAATCCCATAAATTGTACAACATAGCCTTCTAGAACTGCTGAGAGGTACCTATGCACATTCAATGTCCCATTCTGTATAAATACTAGCTCCGTAAGAGCATGAAACGATATGCCTCCCCATGCCATAACTGATCCACCGCCAAATGGAAGTCGTTCGGCGATACAAGCTTCAGCATATCTTTAGCTTTGTCGACGCCACACTCTCACACGTCTGTCTGAGCCCGTAAGACAAAATCGAGATTCATCGGAGAACAATACCTTAGTCCAGTCCTCTATTGTCCAAGCCAAGTACTCTCGTGCAAAATTCAGCCTTGCAGTTCGGTGTTCAGAAAGCGGCGGTCCAGTAGCCCTAGTTCGAGAAGATAATCCAGCATCATGAAGTCGCCTTCTAACTGTCCACTGACTTATGTTCACATTTCTCACTTCTTGTAAATGATTTCGAAGGAAAACTGATATAACCGTTCGGTTTCTCAATGCAGTAGAAGCGAGATAGCGGTCGTCTCTGGCTGCTGTACTTCTTCTTCGTCCTGAACCAGGTCTTTGGGTAAGCAGAGCAGTCTCTTCGTATCGTTGAGATACTCGTTGCACACTGGAGAGACTTACACCAAAGTTTCTGGCCGTTTCGCGCTTACCGCGGCCATCTTCTATGGCCACCACAATTCGTGCCTCAATGACAGGATTTATGGCCATTTCACTAACAATAACAATAATAACAATAATACTAAATCAAACAATGAAATTGAGAACTGAAAACATGTATGGATAGCAAAAATATGATCGTAATGGTAATCAGAACCTTCGATGACAGACCACTTTTTCATCAAACTTTGAACGAAATAACAACTGACAGTTAGAAATAGTGCTTCCCTCTATTTGTGCAGTGTTGAAACCCAGTGCCAAGAAAAAATTATGAGTTTACTTGAAATTTCAAAAATATTTGCAAATTACGTGGTGACCCGGATTTTATGCACGGCAGTGTATACCATATAAAGTGAACTAGGAAAATTCTTGAATAATATAAAATTATCAAGCAATCTTCGAAAAGAGCTGGTTATATGTATTCCTCGACGCGAAATCTGCATTCTCAATCCAGCGGTGAATTATAGAAATCGTCAAGT
Organism: Cynegetis impunctata; assembly: GCA_030704885.1. Classification (NCBI taxonomy): domain Eukaryota; kingdom Metazoa; phylum Arthropoda; class Insecta; order Coleoptera; family Coccinellidae; genus Cynegetis; species Cynegetis impunctata. The sequence continues at coordinate 701,421 of JARQZK010005071.1, forward strand.
CATGCTACACCTTTTTTTGTCTCATTTGTGATTATCATTCACATTATTCTATTCCTTGTTAATTCTTAGAAATTCTACTCTATTCCTTATTAACTTATATAGTTCAGCACTTTCGATAAAAATTCATTTGTGTAAATTTTCTGATTCACATTATAAATATTTTATTATGTGGTAATAACCTGAGAAGACATAATCAGTATATTTTTCATATAGGTTTTGTTGTTAAACTTCTCTGATGAATAGTTCTTGAAAATCTCAGTCATATAAAATGATTAAAAAACTGTGATAATTACTTTGGAAAAACTGATACATGAATTCATCATCGCTATACCCAGCTTCTACTGAAGCACTTCCACGTAAATTAACAACAATATGCATATACAAATACAGCTGACGCCTATGTCGCAACGCTGTCGAATGGGACACAGCTTCAAGACTATCTTTCATTCACCAAGTGAAATTTAATATGTCACGTACAGGATGTTCCTTGAAGAGATGCTAATTTTTAAGGCGGTGATTCTTAGACTCATTTTAGTGAAGAAACTACCTATGAACGTATGTCCTAGAAGTCTTAACTTTTGAGATACAGGGCGATACAACTTTGAAAAAAAAAACATTTTTTTAGTAATAACTGAGATGATATTGTAGACAACTCTATAAGATTTGGTACATTTTTTGTACATTTGGAAAAAATCTGATCTCTTAATTTGCTTGCAATCGATGCACAAACATTTCCACATTCACAGAACGAAAAACGTACGTGAATATAATGATTAAAACCATTGTGATAATGTATTCGGACATCAATTTTCAACTGATGCTATAGTTCATTGATTCAATGTATTATTATTAATTGCTTGATGTTCAAGTGATTATATCAATCCCCGAGAGGCGTTAATTTCATCACCTGGATTTCAAAACAAAGTACATTCTACTAATGACCATTGTGTATCATTCAATCAACATCCAGCATGATATTAATGTTTTCTGTACATCAACCGATCAACTGCAGTCATTGAATTAAGGAACTCAGGACATTGACTCAATCACCGATACATTATTTCTAAGCCATGCGCACAA
>JARQZK010005071.1:705000-862500 GCA_030704885.1 Cynegetis impunctata
ATCACGAGGTGAACACCATTCACTCAAAAACACAATCTACACAAGCAGATGCCTACTTTCCTCAATATTTTCTATTTCCAATGGGCCTAGTAAAAACTCAATCGCCTTGTCTTTGACATTGCCCTTGAACAGAAATGCAATGATTTTCGCACTTCTTTTTCACAGTTTTTGAGAAAACAATTATCATTTACGTTCTTCATGGTTGAGTCCATATCAATCTAGAAGTAAAGTTATAATAGTTAGTTGCAACTATAGCTATATTATATTGAATATTAGAGGTATTACATGAAATTCTACAAGAATAAATTAAAAATAATGAAAAATATACCAGTTGACCATCGACAATTTAATATATTACATAAAGTGAACAAGGAAAATTCTTCAATAATTTAAAAAAAACATACCTACGCCACAGTTGCAAAGTAGACATCTCATGTCAGGAAGTTTGTATTCTAGCGACGCGTTTCTGCATTTTCGATCTCAGCGGTAAATTGTTGGTTTCCAATATCTTTGGTGGATGGCGCTCTGGGTTGTTATACAGAGTCTGACCATGATTTGTATTGGGGAAAAGTAAATACTGAATAAATATGAAGGTGCATGGAATATTTCGATTTCTACTTCAGATCCAGATAACACTCACAAGTATGGTCACAACCTGCAATAAGTGATTATTTTTCAAGATGATGTTGAAATAGTGTAGACCGTCAAATTTTAGTGAATAGTAGATTTTTTGTAAATACAATTTTCTTTTCAGTAATTTACTGAATTTAAAGGGGTATTTAGCAAAACAATGTATGAGCAAGTTCCATTATTGAGCATATCTATTTATAATAGCAAAATTCATAGTAGTTCGCGAAATAATGTAAGAATTGTTCAAAATGCAATACATTTATATATTTTTACTACAAGTGCTCGAAACACGCCATGTTTTCATTCTTTCGTCTCTTTCAACAGTGTTCAGTGTAACTACTTATTTTTTTGAGATTGTATTCTGGCAAAAAATATAATCGTAACTTTTATTCAAATGTTATAAAAAACTAACAAGATTAAAATAATACAGTTACTGTACTTACCACCTTCTAAAGAAACTGCTTCCACAAAAATTTACTTATACACAAATAATACTTCACCGTTTGGCTGTTAGCGTTAGATAGATACCCGTATATAATAGTCGTATAGCGAATTAGGCCAACAACACCGAGAAGTTGTTGATTAGGCGGACATTTGGCATATTTACGTTGAGACGGTGGGGGTGCAGCAAGAAATTCATCAATCCATGATCTTTATGCATTGTCCCAATGCTCTCGGACATTGACCGAATGACTTAAAACATTAGGTGATGAACGCAGTGCATTGCTATGATGAACTATACATAGGTAAATGTTTTCAATCATTAATGTTATGCCTATTGAACATAGCTTTATTAAAAGAGGGATTATGACAATGTGTCGTGATGATTAAAGGTACATAGTATTGATCACTATGTAGTCATTAACTTGATGTATTCTTCACATTGCTCTGATGTAAATAACATTATAAAGATGACTTTTTTCATTAGATTCATGATTCAATTACATTATCACAATGACATATATTTCATTATAACAACCAAATCGTTGATTGATCAATCACAGAAATTCATTATTATCAATAAATTTTGGACATTGTCCTAATGAAAAATACGTTATGATAATGAATATGCGGTTAATCATTGGCAGTGATTGATATCAGGCTCATTATTTTTTTCTGTGTTGCATCAAATTTTTGAGGAATTGATCCTGAAGTAAAACGATTTTTATTTTTTCAAGCGACAACCATGCGTCGTACGAAGAAAACTCATTAAATCAAATTGGCTCAAAATGAATGAGGATCACAAAATTTATTGTTTTTTCAAGAGAAATCAGTGGCGTAAAATTTTTTTCTCTAAAAATATTCAATGCTAATCCTGTACGAACGGCACTCGTAGAGAAAATGAAAATTTTTGTACATCACAAAATGCACCTTGATGCATAGAAGACATGTAGGTACCAAATTTTATAAACTGTCAATATTATCTCAGTTATTATTAAAAAACTGATTTTTTTTTCAAAATTTCATCACCCTGTGTCTCAAAAGTTAAGACATACATTCATAGATAGTTTTTTGCTCAAAATGAGTCAACGAATCACTCCCTTAAATATTAGCATGTCTTTAAGGAACACCCTGTATATTGAGATACCACCATAAAATATTCCTATCTTATGTCCTCATTCGTTTGTAATATTCCTTTAAGATATGACAAGGGAAGTGAAATAGATCCCTTTGTCCTAAAAAGTGGCGAGAATAATAGTAATGCAGATATGAATAACAAGTTGAATAAATCATTCGAGCTCAGTCCCATAAATTTGTTTCAGTACCCTCTTGGGCTCTAGGACAAAAGGGTTGTCTGTTGACAGAGCTGCCTTCGCTGACCGTGCTGTATATTCCCGAACAAATGGCCCTTGAATTGACATCGGATTGCGGCTTGGATGGCACGAAACGGATTACGTGCAAAGGAAACGCGGTAAGTAAAGTGGCGTGGTAGAGAGCTGGCGCTAAGGGTATAAGAAAGAAAACTAATTTTTGGAAAAATTTGGATGAATGTTGACTGCTCAGTTTGAGTAGATTTGAGAAATCAGAGGTGATACCATGAAAATATACTACTTTTTCGCCATAAAAAAGTGAATCAAATGTTTCTAATATTACATATATATGAGTGTTTAATTTTTTTTATGGAGAAGGTTTAAGTGTAAGAGAATTATGAAAATCAGCTCTTTAGTTTTTGTAAAAGTAAATTTTGTAGAACGCTAGACTGGATATCGCATTCGCCAATTCGTATTAAACATTTTGGCCACAGCGTGACCAAGCAGAAATATATATATATATATATATATATATATATATATATATATATATATATATATATATATATATATATATATATATATATATATATATATATATATATATACAGGGTTATTCACGTTATTCGACACGAAGAGTTATGGCTAAAGTATTTGATTTTATAAAAGATTTTTCTTTAGGATGGATAGGGACCTATTAAAACTACATTTTGAAAATATTTTCATGTTATACAGGATGTTCCAAAAACACGAAAAGTAACAAAGTTAGTAGTTTTTAAATGGAATACCCTATATATTATTTCTTTTTTGGATTTTAAGGTGAAAACAAATGCCAGTTTTATTAAGGTTTAATTCACCTTAACCTTATGGTTTTCGCAATATCTCGTATTTTGTGAAAATGTAGTATCGGTTTTAACGTTTAAACTCTCAACTGGCGTTTTCTTGTTTCTAACCAAATAAATGGTAAGGCCTACTCACTGGATCAAACTTTATGTCGCACTTGTGAAATATTGACTAAGAGCCGTATTCATAGATCTTCCTTGAGGAACAAGGAATCCTTATTGGTTCAATTACATTTCATAGAGCTTCCTCCACTTGTAAGGGAGCCTTATTAGCTTCCTTATCTCAAGGCAGGTCGCGCGCTTCCTTAAGGTAAGCATTATAACCTATAAGACATCAAATCTGTCAGTTTTATGAACTGTTTGTTTCTTGTACAAATCCGAAAATGAACAACGAATTTTTAAATAACTCAGACTCAGACGACGATATTGTAGAAAATGATAATCGATGGCGTTTAAGGAAACGATATATTCGAGATCGTCAAAATCCGATTGATTGGTTCGAAAACGAAGAATTTCGAAAAAGGTTTCGATTTACTAAAGAAGCAGTGATTGATGTTTTACTACCTCTTGTAACTGAGGAGAGAATCGGAAATGATAATAGAGGGCTGCCAATTCCTACTGTAATGCAGCTTTTAATAAGTTTACGATTTTATGCAACATGTAGTTTTCAGGTACGTACATATTTATATTACCATCAAGTGCACACTATTTATATTATTTTTTTTTTAGATTGTTAACGGTGATCTTCGTGGGTTCAGTCAATCAACAGTATCACGCATTGTTGCACGAGTGTCCAGAAGATTGGCTTCACATTTAGGTCAATATGTCAATTTCTCTACACAGAATCATCGCATTCAAAACACTAACCGGTTTTATGAAGTAGCTAATTTTCCATCTATAATAGGATGCATCGATTGCACTCATATTCGTATTTGCAACCCTGGTGGAGAAAATGGAGAGGTATTTCGGAATCGAAAAGGATGGTTTTCATTAAATGTACAAGTATGTTGTTGACCTGTAATATTAACTGTGAAAGAGGTTGAAGAACTACATATTTTCTTATATCTATTTTTGTTTTATGTAGGTAGTATCTGGCCCTAGTAGAGAAATTTTGGACATAGTTGTAAGACATCCTGGCTCTTCGCATGATGCTTTAATTTTTGATAGGAGTGGCCTTCGATGCCGCTTTGAACTAGGACACCTAAATGGTATTTTACTTGGTGATAGTGGATATGCTTGTCGAAGATATTTACTGACTCCAGTCTTGAGACCGGAGAACGATGCAGAAATTCGCTACAATAATGCCCATCGAAGGACTAGAGTTATTGTTGAACAACTGTTTGGCGTTTGGAAACGTCGCTTCCCATGTTTATTTTATGGCTTGCGGACAAAACTGACTACAACAGTTGCAATTATTTGTGCAACTGCAGTATTACATAATATATGTATTCAGAATCGATTAGAAGAAGTTCCTGAAGAAAATTTGGAGAATGAGATATTTGATGGTGTTCATAATCATGTGGAAGATGGAATTGGACTTGCACATAGAAGAGACTTTATAAGGAGACATTTTTGATGAAACAGTTTTGTTTGAGAATTCATTTAAGAATAGAAAGTTATAATCAGGATTGAGATAATTTATATAAGAAATTTTTTTTATAAGTGTGAATAATGTAGAATTATATTTTCTTTCATTGCAATTTAAAATACTGTTTAATCAATTTTTGTTACTCGTGCTAAACAAAGAGATTATTATAAACTATATTTTTCAATGTAAGAAACTATATAAGTTATGTATTTAAATGTATTATTTATTGTGCACTGTTTTAGTATTGATAAAAATTATTAAATAGTAACATAACACATATGTCTATTTTGATTTTTGAAGAAACGAACCTATACTGAAGACAAAATTTTCACTAAAAATAAAAGATCCAAGATAGTATAGTTTTTAAAATAATGAACATTTCAATATTAATAAAACACTGACTTACTTTAGAACTATTTTAATTTCATAAAAATTAATAAATGGTTGCATATTTGAACAAAGCGTTTTAAAGAAACGAACCTATAACGAAGAGGCAATTTTCAATGAAAATAAAAGCTTCAAGATAGAATAAAACACTTTAATAATAATAAAACACTATATAATAATAATAAAACAACTATTTTTGCACTATTTCACACCTGAATCAAATAAAAAAAGTTCATTCAACTCTGTCGGAATGCGACTTTGAACTTTCTTCCTTCATTGTCTTCAGTTTCATGAGAGCCATTTCAATCTCGATATCTGCCAGTTGCATCTTTTTGGCATGCAATTCTCTCTGCTGCACAATAGCTTCCCGCACTTTCACTGACCTCAATTCCTTTTCATCACGTATTTTAAATATGTCTTGTAGTAAGCCTGATGCTGGTGGCTTTGCAGTTCCACTCCGTTGGGTACAGATAATATCATCCATGACCTTCGGCTTCTTTGATGGCCCTTCTCCATAATTATTTTCACATATTGATGTGCTCATTTGATCTTCTTTTAATACACACTCATCAGCCTCCTCAGCATCGCTGCATACAAAATATTGTCGCTTATTGCTACTTGTAACATTATCTGAAATGAGAGAAATTTAACAAAATTAAAATATATGTAAAATAAAAGTGACATACATTCTACTTCAAAATTGGCTGTACTATCAAACGGACATGGCACTTCGATATCCAAATTTGGAAGTGCAGCATCCATAAAACTCATCACTGCATCCACAGGTTCCTTTGGTGCAATGCCTCCTCCAGTCATGAGACGCTGAACTTGAATTGATGTATTCAACTTCTTCTTTCTGAAATGTATAGTATTATAGTTTCAATAAAATAAAAGTATCTTCTCTGTCTGTATTTTTATAGTCAGTATATCAGGTAAAATTACTTACTTTTGTTTCATATTATCCCAGCATTTCTTTAGCTGTTTACTTGTCCGGGCCTGAAAACCTTGACTGCAATACTGTTTTGTGATCCTCTCCCATGCTGCGGCCTTATCTTTCAGATCAGCTGCACTAGTTTTTTTGGTTTCAATTGCTACCTCTTGTGTAATCAATTGAGCAAGCAACATTTTTTCTGTTTCAGAATAATGAACATTCTTTTGCTCGCAAGACATTTTTCAAATAATAAATCACAATTTTGCACCAGCCACATACAACAGTTATAATAACAATAATGAACTTGTAAATTTAACCTAGTAATTATATACTCTGCCGGTCCACAGAAATGACAGTTCGACCACAGACACCATAGATTTGATACTATAAAACAAAAGTTCTTAGACAAGTTCCACCTTCTACAAGGAATCCTCAAGGCTTGTCTGTGAAATAAGGAGACCTTATTCAAATAAGGAATCCTCAATGAAGGCTTCCTTGTTAGATAATCTAAGGAAGATCTATGAATACGACTATAACTTAGACTTGGTTTGTAAAAATAAAGGTAAAATAATTGTGATCTCTAAATAGCACTAACTTGTTTAACTTACATGAAATACCCCGTATTTTATGTCACCAACAGATATATTATATATTCCAATCGATATCTTTTCACGTTTTCAAATAAAATGAACATTTTCATCTTGCAAACTGATGTTAAGAAATTTATCATTTATCATGTTTTGAGAAATCAGAATTGACTGAAATAAACATCAAGATCTTAATATATGCGTTTATACACACACACACACACACACACACATATATATATATATATATATATATATACATATATATATATATATATATATATATATATATATATATATATATATATATATATATATATATATATATATATATATATATATATATATATATATATATATATATATATATATATATATATATATATATATATATATATATATATATATAGGTATACAGGGTGTCCCACCAAGAAAGAACGCGATCTGTATATGGAAAACTACACATAGGAAACTTTTGAAAATTTGACAGTATACTTATGTTGATAGGGGCAAATCGACTAAAATATACCGGAAGTAGATACCAACTTGCTTATTTTGAATTGAATACCCTATATATTAATACATTTTCAGATTCTACGCAAGATTCTAGGCAGATTTTATGTATTATGTCCTATACCTAAGTCTAAGCGTTTTTGACTTATTCAGGTTTTTATGTCAAAAATGACGATTGCAAGCCCTAATATAATTATCAATTGTTCCTATAAGGATTCCCGTATTACTTACTTTGGGGTAGATTCCTTATTGAAAAAGACTTGCTTTAATAGATTTTGTATAATATTTGGATAACTAATCATACAGGGTGTTCGAAAAAAATATCTAAAATGAGATTGAGAAAACTGACAAAAATCAATTTTTTCGAATGGAAACCCCCCATTTTTCTTATTTTATAGTATTTAACATTTAAAAAGAAGGTAACTTTGTTTGAAGTTATCTATACCTAAAATTTGAAGTTTTCGAAATATTGCCAATATAATATTTTTATATGGCGATTCTGCATTTAATCGTTAAACAATTAGATCTAGTATAGCCACGATCGTATTTGACATTTCAAATCATGGTAATGGCACCCCGGTTAAATTATACAAACGAATATTATTTAAACTTTTAAGGCTTATCTAAATCATTATCATTTAAATGCTGCACTAATGAAAATATGGATAGCATAGGGATGATATTTGTTTCCGTAAAATTCTTAGAACTGACGATTTAGATAAGCCTAATTCTAATGCTATCTGCCTTGATGGTTTTGTTGGATGTGCTTCAAAATATCCCAAAATTGCTATTTCAATATTTTCATTGTTAACAACTGGTTTCTTTTTGTACACTTATACCTTTACGGATCCAAAATTCTTGAAGTTTTCTATAATTCGTTTAACAGTATTAGGTGATGGTTTTTATTTATGAGGATATCGGGTCGCACATGTATCACATGTTCATGAAATAATTTATCACATTGTCCATAAATAATAAATAAGTTTGAATAATCTACGTTTGTATAATTTAACCAGGGTGCCATTTCGATGATTTGAAATGTCAAATACGATCGTGGCTATCCTAGATCTAATTGTTTAACGATAAAATACAGAATCGCCATATAAAAATATTAAATTGGAAATATTTCGGAAACTTCAAATTTTAGGTATAGATAACTTTATACAAAGTTACCTTCTTTTTAAATGCTAAATACTACAAAATAAGAAAAATGAGGGGTTTCCATTTGAAAAAATTGTTGTCAGTTCTCTCAATCTCATTTTAGATCTTTTTTTTCGAACACCCTGTATGATTATTTATCCAAATACTATACAAAATCTATTAAATCAAGTATTTTTCAATAAGGAATCCACCCCAAAGTAAGTAATAGGGGAATCCTTATAGGAACAATTGATAATTATATTAGGGCTTGCAATCGTCATTTTTGACATAAAAACCTAAATATGACAAAAACGCTTAGACTTAGGTATAGGACATAATACATAAAATCTGCCTAGAATCTTGCGTAAAATCTAAAAATGTATTAATATATAGGGTATCCAATTTAAAATAAGCAAGTTGGTATCAACTTCCGGTATAACCGGAAGTGCTAACATCTTGAAAATATTTTAGTCGAGTTGTCCCTATCAACATTAGTAAACTGTCAAATTTTCAAAAATTTCCTATGTGTAGTTTTCCATATACAGATCGCGTTCTTTCCCGGTGGGACCTGTATATATATATATATATATATATATATATATATATATATATATATATATATATATATATATATATATATATATATATATATATATATATATATATATATATATATATAGCTATTGAAATATAGATTTCATCAATTGTAATTGACTAGAATTTGACAACAGTTTTATAGCGATACACTACAATTAATCGTTATAATAATATCGAACTTCTCAGTATGAACTTTTGACATTGCGAAATAATTTCAAACAAACGTAAAATATTTTCTAGATTAAATTGAATAATATGCGTTTCTCCCTATTTCCTGTTGAATATTTTCTCGTATTTACGAAATTATTCACACGAAAAGCCACATTCCGAGAGCTATGTTACACATCAACTTTCGAATCCACACTCAAATTTGTACCATTTTTTAAAGCAAATACAAGAGAGCCAATACAAACTCAGAGCAACAATACACTGCGAAGAGCTGATTCGGCGAAATTCAATTATCTCTAATTAGGAAATACACCCTGTGTAATCACATATCCGGGACAACATCAACCAACTATATGAAGCACAATGATAATTGAATGTCCACTAGATAGTGCACTTGATATTGCTTCAATGAGACTTTACAACTATGGAGTATCGAGGGACTCTATCAGAGCCCCACCCCCTCCCAGTGCTCAAAAGCCCTGTGGTGGCTACGAGCGGTTTTGATTAACCTGAAACTTCCCCATGAACTGCACCGATTCTGTTTTAAGTGACTATTGATACCTAATCACATAAAGGGATTATGATGGAGTAGTTCAAAATTAAACTCAGTATGTAGTATGCGCAGTTATAGTCCATTTTAGAGTAGCTGTTCCAATGGATTTCATTATGTAAATTTCAAAGACTGGCTGCCAAACGGCTGTTATGTCATGGAGCTGATGCAATCTAAATTGATACATTAATCGTCCATCCGGTTTCAAAAGAAAGATAATTGAATATTGTGATCAATGTCCACATTTTGTGGTATATGTACCTGCTGCTCTGCGAAACTAAATTACTCATATTATTTATGTAGTCATAGATGTTATTGACATCTCGCAAGTTCCAATAAATACTAGAATACTATGTGAAAAAAAAATTATTAGTACTAGTAAAATTGGACATAAATATACATAAAATTGGATTGTTTGGATTGTTGAATGACAATTGCTTACAGAAGCAAAGATTTGTTTTGAATCTAGGATTCCTGATTTCTATCCTCACAGTTATGTCTTTTTAGTCGTTTTTTCCCCGAAAAAGACTATTGCAGCGTATGGAATGTATATGAAAGTATAGATATGAAAATATATATATATATATATATATATATATATATATATATATATATATATATATATATATATATATATATATATATATATATATATATATATATATATATATATATATATATTTATACATAATATGAAATGATAGGCTATTGTTATTAATAATATTGTTATTAATAAAAGCCAAACAACCGAGATTTGGGAAAAAGAAGTAAGTTTCTAGTTTTCAATTTCTAGTTTTTTTTCAACTTTATTGATCCATCTATCGGAAACAAGGCCAAAGTTTCTAAGCCTCGAAGAAATTCATGGAAAAAATATAAACTATTGAATTTCATCATTGTTATATTCAAAAGAAACCTTAATTATTTTTGGTATAGTACTTTGCAAACGTTATCCTTAATCTCCCTATTTCTAGGACCGTGAGGAAATCATGAAGCAGCTAACTTGCGCGATCTCGAATGAGGACTTCGACGACAAAATTGGCAGCACAAAAATGTCACCATCTCCCTCACCAATAATAGTCACTGCTGACGTGTCCGATTTTACGTATACGGAAGACACCTCCGGCGAGTTCAGGACACCTAGGTCCTGGGCCTCGACTTCTAACACTGTTGATGGCTACGAAATGTCGACAAGACACAGGAGGGAGACTGAGGGCACGGACGCCACAGCTTACTATAGGAATTCTGGTGTGACGGAGCCCATACAAGCGTCCACAAGGTTCTATGACGACGTCGAGGTGAATATAAACTTCTTGTATATATGTTCATATCTGGTAAGGAACTGCCTAGTATCACGATGATGAGCAATCGAATCCTAGGAATAATTATAGAAATCACTATAGGTACAATTAAAAGGAGTACATTTTTCATGTTATACCAATACAAGAATATTTTTCTTTTCGAAATATATGCATTCTAGGAATAATTTGTCTATTGCGAATATAATCAATATTTTTTGAATTTTATTTTCAATTTGTAGAACCGCAATTTCAAGATTTATTAAATATCTTTTCAATTGAAGAACATGTTAATTCAATTTTTAATTTTGGAATCAATACTGTTATTATGCTTCAAGAAGAAATTCGCTGTTTTTTGCTAATTAGCAAAACTATATAAATGTTACTTGATAGTGGTGCAAAATCATTTATTGCAACTTCAATTTACGTTATCAGATACCTTTGCAATTGCAAGAATTTATTGGCTTATCAATTTTTGATTTTTTTGAAATTTATATAAACACCAACATCACTCACACGCATTAAATGGTTCATCAATTGAGATGCTAATATGGCTAACAACGAGGCGTCCTCTCAAGACTTGAGAATCATATTACTTGAATAGTTGCGATGTTTAAGCTCATGTTTGAGTCTGTACACTTTTCGAACCACCCTCGTATATAGGGGAAGGTCGTGTAATACACATGAAAATATAAAATAGTATTAAAAAACTGAACTGTTTTGTTTACAAGAATAAAAAATTAAGTACTAGAGAAATTCGTCATCTTACCCGAAGGTAGGCTAAGATGACGGACATATGAGGGTAAGTATTAGCGTAAGTCGCATATGAATGCTTGTATACCAGAATAATCGGTACTAGATTCATGCCACCATCTCAAGCATTGCGAGCACTGAATCCAATCTTCTGTAGGTGGATCTTCGAAACGCTAATCGCAATCAAAACAAAATATAATTTCTTAGTTATTTTCTTGGTTTCGCATGCTTTTCTTTCGTTTTTGGTTTCTTTCCGATTTTTAACATATTTTTGTTTTTTCAGTCTTTATTCTGCCTTTCATTTTCTAACTTTTTCTCCGACTGTCTTTTCATTGCCAGTGATGATACTGGCAGTCATTTTTCTACTATTTCTGTTATCTGGTCGTTCATATTTTGGAAAAAGCACTTTTGTAAGATTCACCCCCATATACTGCCTCCAACGCAGAAGTCAAACTCACTTCGCTGCAGGACCGTCTTTCGGACCTCCAGGTATATTTTTGTGGCATTCTATAAGATGAAATGAATTTACTATGGCAAAACTTTGTGCGCGGGTAAGATGACAAAGTTCGTCCTCTTAGCCGCACCATCTTACCCGTAGAGGTTATGTTTGAAGCCGGAGAGCATATCTCCACGACAAACATGATATCGATAATAATTTTAGTGACATGCTATGAAATACATCCATTACTAGTAACTAAGCACAATCAAATGTCAACTTACCTTTAACAATTGGTCAAGGAGCTTATCTAACACGATGGTTATTTTAGAACAGATATGCGAGAGCGATTTGCACTGTATCCGCGAATGGTGCCTCAGCGTTGCAGAGTTGCGTTCCAACTTATCTCCCCTACAGTTGGCAAGATAGCGGCACCATACAGAAAACCTACATTGTTACCTTTGAAGAAATTATTAGCCGTTCGTCATCTTACCCACTTCGTCAACTTACCCGACCTTCCCCTAATACCCCTCGAATTCCGTATATTGTGTTGTGTAATAAAATTAATTCTGATGGATTCAACTTCAAACACAATCACTCTTTCATTTCCGTTGTTTAATTTCGGCTTTCGGATTGAAACTTTCTCAATCAGCTTAACTTTCTCGTATGTCCTATAACCTACCTGGGACGAATGAATGCTGCAGATCCCTTCGCGTCAGTTTTTAACGAATACGGATGTTTTATACTCAATGTTAGGCTAAGCGATGACAGAATATTGTGATGTTTTATCGACGTGATCATGTATAACTCTGTACGTCGAAATACGTAGCCATATGAAAATGTCGAATAATTGAAGCGAAAGTTTTTTTTAAAATAGATTTATGAGCAACATTGATTGAAAAATAATACACATCTATGATGACTGAAATAACAGCTACAAAAATAAATTAATATATATTGATACACATATAAATATATATATATATATACATATATATATATATATATATATATATATATATATATATATATATATATATATATATATATATATATATATATATATATATATATATATATATATATATATATATATATATATATATATATATATATATATATATATATAATTATTTATTCGAATTGTTGTTGCCTGTGAACTATTTCTAATCTCTTGACAATTATTAGCAATAACAGGCTTGTTGAATCTCAAAAAACTCGATTTTATTAAAAAGTAAAGTTTCGCCACGACATTCGTGGCTTTATCAAAACTTTTGAAAACATTGAAATTTCTTTGACATTTATTGATTTGAAAAAATTTGAATAGTTAAAAAAGACTACTATGTTTCACTAAAATTTTTCGGCTGTGGCCGTTCTTTGTTATTTATTACGTGCTATTCAGTCCAATATTAACATTCAAATCTGTTATTATTAGATGGGTAAAGGTTTCTGTGGTTTCTGTAGTTTAGATTTTAATGTTAATATTGGACTGAATAGCACGTCATAAATAACAAAGAACGGCCACAGCCGAAAAATTTTAGTGAAACATAGTAGTCTTTTTTAACTATTCAAATTCTTTCAAATCAATAAATGTCAAAGAAATTTTAATTTTTTCAAAAGTTTTGATAAAGCCACGAATGTCGTGGCGAAACGTCAACTTTTCAATAAAATCGAGTTTTTTGAGATTCAACAAGCCTGTTATTGCTAATAATTGTCAAGAGATTATATATATATGTATATATATATATATATATATATATATATATATATATATATATATATATATATATATATAGAAACATTAATTCAAAAGGCAGTGGTTTCGAGAGGTGTAATATCAAAATTAATCTACTTTTCAAAATTTCTTTCTATTTCAAAAGCTTTTTATCATTGTAGTGTAAGTACCTTTATATCCAGATTTTCAATAATTATTTTGTTTACTATTGTTAATAAGGCTCTTTCATATTTTTGGAATTTTTTTCTGTAATGAGTATGTTGTATTCTGCTTGGAGGTTGTAATATTGGGTTATGCTGTCAGTTAGTTTTGGAATAAGAGTTACAAGAATGAAAATACCATTAGTTTGATATTTTATTTGGCGACTGTAGAGTACTGATGATATTGTGAACGGTATTGTTCATAACTTTATGTGTTATTTTATGAGCTTTCATTTTACATTGGTGGGGCATGAACTATTTCATCTAAAAACTGCAATAAATTTCACTAGGTAAGAAAATGTAACCTGTTTATTCGTAAAAATAATAAAAGTATTGTCAGATCTAGAAAATTAATAACTCGGCAAAGAACAATGACTAGAATATTTACAATTAAATATTTTTGTTTGAAGTTGACTTAAAAAAATTCAATAAATAGTCGTTTTATGTAAAAACAAGAAGTTTTTATGCTTTAGTGTTCGATTTCACTGGAAATACGATTTTATACAACGCTTATTTTATCAAATATTAGATTTATTGCTTTCGGGACTCATATTTTAATTATTCAGATGTGTGGTGGCTAACTGCAGCTGCTTTCTGTTGAGAAGACGATTGTTGTTATGGAATAAAAATTGGTAGTGTTTCTGAGACCTTCTCGTTACTGAAATATAACTCATAAATGATGCTCCTTACCAACAGGTTACTACATCGAATGCAAAGGAAAACCTCACCGCAGCCTCTGCACATGTCTCCAGCCTGACCAAAACAGATTCTCAAGCCTCCAGGCCATCGGAACTGGTTCAGATTGTTGTAACAACGCCGCGTTATCTGAGCACTCAACAGGACGACGCGATAATGGTTGCGAATACCAGCACCTTCACAGAAGTGAAAATAGCTGATCAATCAGAATTAGCTGCAGAAGATGTAGCTGAATATCCTAGTGTTATAACTCAAGGACAACTCTTCAGTATTATCGAAAATGGTAATTAGCATCCATATTTTTTTAGAGGTCGCTCATTTTTCGCAACGTTTTAATTTATTCCATTAGTTCGTTTTTTATACTTTTGAAGAGAAATCTGATTTGTTTTCTAATATCTATTTCCATCTCATGAAGCGTGTATTGAGGAAATAGTGAAAATTCTTGAAATCGTTTTCTTTTAGATGATTTTCTAATTTTATTGTTTTTTATGTTTTGAGAGAAGGTTTTTTTCAAAAGAATACTGTTCAAACTACTTGACTTTTTCTTTTCCTTCTGAAGTATTTTTGGGGCATATTTTGTATTTGCTGTTTAAGAAAGTTTTTCAATCTCTATTCATTAGGCTTTCTGGTGTGGGTAATGTACATCCTGAGGGGGCATGCCCCCCAGTCTTCCATAGTACTTACTCAAATGATATCAACACAAATTAGTGAAAATTCTTGAAATCGTTCTCTTTTGGATGATTTTCTAATTTTATTGTTTCCTATGTTGAGAAGAAACAGAGTATTGAGAAGGTTTTTTTCAAAAGAATACTGTTCAAACTACTTGACTTCTATTCTTTTTGAAGTATTTTTGGGGCATATTTTGTATTTGCTCTTTAAGCGAATTTTTCAATCTCTATTCATTAGGCTTTCTGGTGTGGGTAATGCACATCCTGAGGGGGCATACCCCCCAGTCTCCCATAGTACTTACTCAAATGATATCAACACAAATTCATAAATCAATGCAGATGATTTAATTTTCATTCCATACATTTTCTTATTAATTTCAATCAGACACCACAAGAAACCCAATTTTCAAAAGTATTCAATATCGATTTTTAAACGTATTTACTTCAAATTCAGAATATGAAATATTTGAATAAAAATCTTTTGGAAATGAAATTTCAAAGTTACAAATCGAATACTTCTATATTTATGTATTATTTTGAAATAGCGAAAAATTAATTATGTTCTTAATTCGATTACAACTCTGTGGTAGTTCATATTTAGATGGAAAAAAATTATAAGTAAAAAAACGGTTCCTTTATCGAAACAAGACCTTATGGAAGAACTTAACGTGAGTTGTACAATAGGTATTAAAAGTGGGTTTTTCACTAAGAATAACAAATAGTTTAATTTCGAAAATAGAGGAACATTTCATCAATATGCAATTATATGGACCATACTGCAATAATAATAATAAATATAAACAAAAGTTTGTGAGCATCCCTTAAACGCACATCCCCTCTTCGAAGATCATTCCATTCTTCAAAAATAATAATTTGGATACTGCTTTTTCGAGTCATAGTAGATTGGGTAAGATGATTTTTAATAATAAAATGTCAAAAGTCGATCCAATGAAGAAGACATATATAGGCCAGACTGGAAGATGTTTTGAAACCAGGCTAAAAGAACATCTAAAAAACGGACAATCAGATTTAGGGAACATCTAGAGTCGAAACGACATAACATTTCATCCTCTTTTAAACCAAAAAATTCTTCATTTCTATGAAAAAGGTATGCTTCCTGGAACTTCCTGGAAGCCATGGAAATGAACAAACTCCAAAAATCCCATAATTACATTCTTCTCAATCACCAGTTGGACCTAAACCACTCCCCACTGTTAAATCTCTGACAATTTTGAAAACCCATCGATTATATTTTACCACCCCCAGGTATCGAACCGAAATACATATATTTTCAAGCGATTATGTCTTTGCAATTATGTATTAAGTCTTGATAATGCTGTAAAAGGCGAAACTAGTCGAATAAAAGTTATTTTCAGTTTGAGGTTTTTCGACAAGTTTTTTACTAATTATTTATTTTTCAATTAATTATGTTCTTTTTTCCAGGCACAATGTTCGATATAATAGAACTCAATGAAACCGCTATTGAAAACACCAAGCCGACTAAAACCTCTATAGCTACAGAAACCAGAGACAACACATCCAGGCTCCCAAAGATACTTTCAACAGTGCCAGTTTCGACGACTCAAAGCGACAACAAGAATCTATTCACAACCGTGGTTTATTACAAAGAACCCCCTCCAGAATCGACGCAAGTTACGAACAAATCCCCCAAGAAGTTCGATAAACAATCCAAGACCCAATACTACAAAAAGTCAGACCCTAAAAAAATTAATTACCAATCTGGAAAAGATCAGCGAAAAAAAAAAGATGAGAAATATAATACCCAGAACGAAAAGCAAGTGGAAATCGATGGAGACCTAAATAAAGAAGTCGAAATGTTTCCTCTAATTGCCTCCGGTGGGCCATTAGTTAAGCTGAACAGAACTCACAGGAAAGAATTGCCGGTAATTGACGAAAACGAAAAGGATTTCTTCGATTTGAATCCGGATTTCACGTCAGATATCGACGAGGATAATAAGCTGGGTTTCGTTGAGCAACAAAAGCACATAGAAATCAAACTAGGAAAAAAATATGACTCGAATGCTAGCGACATATTCATCGTAACAACCAAATTCATTGACGATCAGCTTGGCAAGAAAAATGCGACTCACAACGAATCCACAACTACATTTTCGGAGAACCATAACGAAACTTTCCACGACAAACTGTTAACCACACGTAACAACTCCCAAGTGTCCGAAAAATCTCAAATAGTACCAACGACTTTGTCCCATTCAACGGAAGTTATCAAGAAGCAATTGTCGTTGAAAAATACATCTACCGATATTCTAATCGATTCAAAATTGGACGAACTGAATCGCAACGTTTCGCAAAATAACGAGAGCGAACTTATGTTAACGCTTGCCGAAGTAGAAAAACTCGAGAACACTGGAAACGTCCCTTGGGATAAAGATGAGATAATGTCGAAATCCCTCCTGGGTGAAATAGAAACGATAACCGACGATGTGATTGAAAATAACACTTCGGAACTGGGAAATCCCACTTCTGAACCGTTAAATTCGGAGCCGATCACGCCCGGTCGCCCGAACAGAAGAAGGAAACTGACGAATACGCAGCGACGTTCCTTTTACCCGTATTTCTTCAGCAGGGTGTTAGGTTGAAAGGGGACTTGGTATTTTGGATTGAGATTAGATGTATGTAGATATAAATATGCGGTCTGGCTATGGCAGCACTTCTGCATCTCTAGAGTTCTATTCTAATTGTTACGTTTGTTATAATAAATGTCTTAGACGGAGTCTGTGGTAAGTTTGTGATGTCCCCGCGGCACGATCAATTGTCAAATTAGATTTAAATGTAAGGTTAAAGTAATTTAAGTTTTGAGCGATTTGTAGAATGGAGAAATTGATCTTGGAAGTACATAGATGTTACGTAACTCTTATGATAATGTTATTGATATTTAAAATTTTTCTAACATGTTTGCCAGATTTCCCAAAAATGTATGTGTCCTTATTGAACAATTTTTTAAAATTATATCAAAAAATCACATTATTTCCTGAAAATGTCATCTTTTTAAGTAGATTAACGCACAAAAAGACGTTCTGATGTCTTGGAAAAATTCGAGATAGTCACAAGACTTTGTGACTTCACTCGTAACACAAACTTTCAGAGATTTCCTATAGTTTCGGCTTCAAAATTGAATGGATTCAAGTTTATTTGATCACTTGAGCCGCAGTTACTTATTTGTTCAGGGGGGACAATTCGTTAATTTTCCGCCCCCTTCCACCTAAGTTGAAATTTCATTTGAGTATATTGCAAACTGAAAATAAAGTAATTCATATGAAATCTTTTCACTAAACAGCAGTAAAATAATAGATATTCTTGCTTCAATTCCCTAATTTTTTTTTTCTTTTTTTTTACTAAATTTCAATTCTTTTTTTTTGGATCTATCTTGATATTTTCGTCAAGTGAAATCGTCGACGCTCTTTGATTTTCAATTAATATGAGAGTCGAATTGATGAAATTTTGTGGTTCCATAGGTCTTCTAAAATAATATTTGAGATTAGTTTCCTTGTGCGAAGTACTTTCTTATCTGCTTGTACCGGTCACTATATTAGAAGAAACGATGGAAAAATGTTTCGAAATCAATGTAAAAATTCGAAACTGTGTCTATAATTTCGTAGCAAACGAACCCCCCTGTCCCCTAACTACTGCCCTGACCTCATCAATGTTCTGATTGTATTGAAATGCGTTAGATCAAAGCTTGACAGGGGGTTTGATTTTCCAGATTTTCTCTTGCTTATTTGTGAAGTTTTCCAAAATCATTGGAACAGAAATGTATACAACACATGTTCGAATAGATGCTAAAGGGGTAGGTTTATAATAATTGTTGAATTGAACATGTGTGCTAGGAAATATTTGAAGCACGGTATTCCTGAAGAAATAGTTTGTGAAGCAATGTTGTGGAACAGTGGATTTGATCTGAGCCAGCTCTTCGAATGAGTGGAGGGTTTTTAGATTTTCGTTGCAAGTTTACTGCACATACCTATTCGTATTTCCTCCCACAAATAGGCGATAATTAGTAGACACAAAATCAGAGGATTAGTCTTTCTTGGTCAAACTCTGTTATTTGGTCACATATCCTTATGAATGTATCGGAAATCTGTCAAGTTTAAAAGATTGTCTTGTATGTTGTTGATACCTTCTTTTTTCCACTCATATCAGTAATAAGTTTATTGATTTTAGTATTGAGGTTCAGAACAGCTACGAAAGTTTCAAGTGAATAAACTACAGTATAGTGGATTTTATCAATTCATTTGATTTGGGGTTATGTTGCACTGCGACCTTAAGGTCTATAGGCATCTGAAAATAAGAATGCAGCGCCAATGTGGCCAGTCGTAGAACTATAAATATTGACATTGGAATATTTATGTTGTATTTGTTGTGTGTTTATTTGTGTTTTTGAAATATAATTTTACCATAAATATAAAGACTTTTCAGGCTTCTTTAGTGAACAAGTGTGTTACTGTGTCTGTATTCTCATTGCTATTGAGGCGGTAGGTGATTATCATCTTTTGTTTTGTAGCCAAATTGAGAGAAATCTTTAGGTTAGATCATGAGATGAATATCTTAATTCTCTGATTGACTCGTTCAATATGTACTCTAGGTGCTGCTATTTTGGCATTCAACAATGCTTCTTCTGTAGTCAACTGTTTTTTGACTTTCAAAAATGGTGGCCTGATCAACTTTATTTTAAACTGTTGACAAATATCATCTATCAAGAAACCTTTGTCCACCATAATAGCATCCTGTGAGCTTTCTAACTTTAAAATGATGTCACTTTGTTGGAAAAACGTTTTATCAGATGCTCTTCCCCCATATGGTTCACTTATATAAGTAATTAAACCTCCAGGAGAAACACCTGTCATGAATTTCACTGTGTTATTAGATTTATACCCAGAGTAAAACCTGTGCCTGCAGCAAAGGCACTTTGGTTTCTGTATAAAAATTTCTGTACAGTCTAAGATGAATCGAGTATTTTGAAAACTTTCAAAACATTTTGGCATGTTTTTCTGTATTTCTGAATATTCTGGGAATCTCATGACACAACTAAGAACTCTACTCATAATGGGTAGCATTTCATAAATATATTTTTGGCATAATTCTTGTGAAATGCCAATGTGAGGTCACATTTCAATTTTGTCAATACTAAAACAATACGCTGTTTGATTGTTAATCTATGTGACCGTTGATCACTGTAAACAGATTGTACTGCTTTAACTATTGTATCTAAAAGTTTTATATTATTGAGACCAGTGAAACTGTTTAGAGCACTATCTGTAGTTATCAGATCACAAAAAGTAAAGACTTTAGGAGTATTCCTTTTTCCCTTCTACACAAACACGATATTTATCACCAGCTGGAGGAAAAGCATGGAAATTCACATTTGAACATTTCTTTTCCCAGGAAGAACACTGAGGAACTGAACAATAACGATTCGAACGACTCATAGCTTTCAAAATGATTGCAAAAAATAAATATCTGTAAAAAATCACGCAAAAACAACCACAAAACAAAGGAGAACGTAAGAACTATGTCAAGATTTTTAGTTATTCTGATTGTCACCAGGCGGCGTAGCGCTTATTTTGATTCGCCTATTGTACCCCTCATGAGAGCTGTTTCTGTGCTACGCCATCTACCTTTATCTCGCCTTCTAGTTCCAGAGTATTAATAAACTCCAGTATCTGGGACGGCTTCGAGGAGGTTACGTCCCCACTCCTACAAGTTTCTTGACCAAAGCATTCATTTCGTTGGCTTGCCATGGCGAGGCATTCTGTAAGCAGCTGAACAAGAGTTTCCTCCTCCTCACAGAATCTACACTCGTCCGTTTCTGATAAACCTATTCTCATCAGATGCTTCCTGAGGCGACAGTATCCTGTGAGGAAGCCAGTGAGGAGGTGTAATTTATTTTTAATGAGATCCAGATATCCAGGATAGTGGGTTGAAAAGGATAATTGTTTGGTTTCATATAGTGTAGGTATTTGGTGAAATCAAGTGAAACTTCAACAGCGCAAAGTTGATTGGATTTCAAAGAAATCGCAATGAATACGAAATTGAAGAATGATTTGGGCTAATTGTGGGAACTATATTTAATAATAGATGTGTACAACGGCAGTCAATTTGATATTAGATAGATGAGCAAGGTTACCACCTTAGCGATTTAGAAATATGAGAATTCTTGTCAAATACGATTTGAAATTATTGAAAAAAGTTCTGGTAAATTCGAAATGTAATTGATTTCAACCCTTGAAAGTATGGAAGATCTACATGGTCTGCTTACCGCATTGGTGTGAGAAAGTTTTCATCAACTTATCTCATAACCGACCTACAACATGTGTTTACATGACAAATCTTTAAGGTCTGTAAATAGTCACTATTAAGCTTGTCAATATAGAAAAGAGGTTATGACATTTTTCCATCCCTGAGAAAATTCGGTCTTACTTGTTGTTGAGAAATGTTTGCTATGAATATAAAATTCTCAAACATAAGGATCTATCCGCCTGAATGCTCCTACATTTTTGTTATCATTACTTCCTTGAATTATGTAGAAATGTTTCTCGAGCGATAGGTAAAGAAGTTCCAGAAGAATCATCGTTAGATTAAGTTATGTTTGAAATTGTGTCAGTTTCTTTATGCACCACCGTCCCTTCGCTTCCCGTCCTCTGCCTTTATAACGGCATATAAGACAAATTCGCATGAATTGATTCCCTAGATTACACTGCGTAGTTTTAAGAAAATAAATTTGCACAAACTTAATTTTAAATTAGGTATCTGTTATACCCGATTACTGTATATAACAATATAATTCGATGTGCTAATAAAGTTTTCCTACTATAACATATATTTTATTGTTTCATTCTTGACTTGCAGTTTCTTCCATTGATTTATAATTCGGATACTTATAGTTATGACTCTTATAGAAACAATTAAAAGATAGTTATTTCTAATAAGTATATTGAAACGATGCTTGTGAGTATATTTCGAGGATACCTACTATGTTTTTTAAAAGTATATTTGAAAGGTACTTATATTTTCTATAAGTATTTCAAATATAATTATATTTCTTGTGAGTATATTTCAAAAGTGCTCCTGTTTTAAAAAGTGCTCCCTTAAGTATTTCAGCTATACTAATGTTTCATGTAAGTATGTTTCGAAGGAGCAAGTATATATCAGAACTACTTATGTTTATTGTATCTAATATTTCTTAGGTGCTTATTTCTTGTAAGTATATTTCAAAGCTGTTTTTTTAGCTATATTTCAGAGTTTTTTTCCTTAAATATAACGGCGTTCAATAAAACAGTTAATAAGAAGTCTATATCTTCATTGCAAATAGAGAAATTATTTTATTTTTTAAAAGTACTGTAAAATTAAAGATAAAAATAGTAAAATGAATATTGAAGTGAGAAAAGGGAACAAACACAAAATGTGAATATTATTTTCTCTATGTTAAATATTAATTTCTCTGTGACCGTTCGTCTATTCAATTTTCGATAAGGAATGAAACGGTGTGACCTTCACGAAGGTAGTCTCAATATTCACATAAATCACCAGCATAGAAATAAGTAATTTAAATAAAATGAATATTCTCCTTCTACTGCCTACACACATTTATGTCGCATAAATTTTCTACAAGATAATCAATGTGGCCGTTTGCTTGTTGAAGGCCGATAAACAATGAAATGTTATGTAGTGTTGCATTTAACCAAGTTAGTTTCTATATAGTCTGTAAAATCAGCATATAAATAAGTAATTTGATTAAATTGAATAACGCGCGCTTATTCTACTTCGTGCTGTACATTTCCATTTCATTTAGTGAACTAATTCCACGACTTAGACCTAAGATGTCAAACATCAAGATAATCGAATTCTTAGTCATGTAACAAAGAAAGAAAAGTGGTTATTATGAGAATAAACTAAGCTCAGCAGATAATTCTACAATTTGCAACGAGAAACAGGTCAGCTGCTCAATAACAGGGTGTCTACTCAAGTCAGTATCTAAAATTCCCTGTGTATCGCGATGAGATTTTCCTCTCGTGAACCACTCCTGTCATAGGTTTTTTCTGTCAATGTCTTGGACACGCGAGTTTAATACTTCTTTTTACCAAGAGAGTTTCTGAAAGAACTTGCGTCATGTGCAAATGCTGTCAAGACAATTTGACTGACTCAAAATTCAGAGCCGGAACTAGGATTCTAGCGCCTGTGGCAAACTTTCAAAATGCGCCCTTGAAGAAATTCATTTTTCAATAAATACATGTTTTCTCATAATTGACATTTATTGATTATATTTTGAAGAACTTTTTTATTCACAATAATCTCCCATATTTCTTAAAAGGTAATGAACAAAAACTCAATCAACAAAATGAATAGAAAACGATAAAAAATAGTTATTTATTCTCAAAATAATATATACTGTTATATATAAACATTAAAGAAAGTATTAAAACATGAAGACAACACTAAATAAATGAGTGAACACTTGCTGAACTGTTCCAAAAAAAGTCTTAATTTTGGGTGAAACTTGGGCAGCATGAACTCCAAGTAAGTTCAGACTATGTGCTGAGCAGGGAATGAATCTTGCGAATTCGTTGTTCTTTAAAATTCTAGTTTTGACACCTTTATATTTACCTGCCATATTTCCAGCATTATCATAAGATTGGCCTCTAATATTTATAACTTTATAAAAAATGAACCTCTAATATTTCCTATATCTAATCCCTCCGCTTTCAATTTTTTCTCTATCAGTTTAGCAAGAGCTAAACTGATAGAGAGCTCCAGTATGTTCATTAGTTGTTATAATAAAATCGAGAAAACTTTCTTCAATACTAATAGTACACTTATCGGAATCAATTTAAACATATCTGCATATTTGAGTCATCTGTTCTAGATGTGATACATCTGGTGTACTGTCAAACAAAATTGAAAAACATGTGGCTTTCTGTATATTGGCTATGATCTGTTTCCTAATTTTTGTGGAAACCAAATGTATCAACTCATCTTGTATCTTATGAGAGAAATAAGAAATCTGATTCTTATTATGTGTCTATGTGATTTTTCATTATAGGGTCATAATGGCTTATAAAAAATTTTCCGCATTTCGGTTCTTCTATTTTTCAGAAGTAGGGGAGGGTCTGCAACAGTGGCCATGCAGGAACAGTGGCCACCATCACGCGAATTTCTCATTTGGAAAGATTAGGTACTGCCATCTAGTACAGTGTTTGCCAGCGATGCACATGCAATGCTTGCAAAGTTATCTGCCTGAATTTGAAGATTTTCTGTTTAAAATCAACTCAACCTCAAATTGTGCATGTGCGGTAAAAAACAGCAAGCAAGTGGATTTATGGTTAGTGACAAAATAAATTCTCATCGGAGTGAACTGGTGTTGGCAGATTATACCTAATACATGTAAGTATATATTTATACAATAAGCTTTCGATTGAATGTGGTAGTTTTTGTTTTTTTCTTCACTCTTTAAATACATGTGCTGGTTGGTACAGTGGCCATGTTAAATGTAGGTACAGTGGTCACTACTTTATTCTTTAAATAAGGGATGGCCACTGTACCTTGACTAAAAAATTATTATTTAGTACAATATTGTAAATTTAGATCTCATTTATTTCAGATATTATTTTGGAAAATGCCTCGCCGAAAAGAAACAGATGTCGAGATTGGAAAAACTTTGGCGGAAACTATGGGCAACGCAATTCGCGATATAATGAATGGTGTATTATCAGTTAAATCTGCAGCTATCAGGTACAGCATTCCACGTACTACACTTAGGCGTTATATTAAGGAATGCAACGATCAAGAAGAAGAAATTGACTGGAACTCGCCAATTTTGGAAGGAGTACCAAGACTAACTCCAAATTACCGTGTCAATCAGATATTTTCTCTCGAAGGAGCGATTACTTCCAAACTATGGCAAAGCTGCATCATGGTATGAATCCTAAATGTGCGCGAAAATTAGCATACGACGTAGCAATGGCCAATGATAAAAAAATACCCGCCTCTTGGAGAAAAAATTGTACTGCTGGAAGATTATGGTTTAACGACTTCATGAAAAGGAGAAATGATTTGTCCATAAGAGCAGCAGAAGCTACATCTTTGTTATAGAAATCATTTTGTTATTCTAAAACAAACCATTATTCTAGCAAATGTCTATTTTGTATTCCTTTTTCAATTCCTAAACAGTAGTGGCCACAGTATCATATTCTAGTGGCCACTGTACCATCATTGCATGTACAGTGGCCACTTTGCAACACATTCTTGCAACTCCAAATTTTTGGATAAAAATAATTTTTTTCAGCTATATAATGAAATGCTATAGAGGTAAATATAGTAATTGCTGTTTAGAGGTATCAAATTCTATAAAAAAAAATTATTATGGTTTTTATTGATTTTTTTAGAAAAAGGTGGCCACTGTTCCAGACTCTCCCCTACCCCTAAGAGCATCATTATTCTTAACGCAGTGAAGAATCGCATCCAAGATAACCTTTAAGATATGCCTCCATTTCTGTTTCTCATCCATGATCATTTTCTCCTAATGATTATCTATGAATCCGCCAATATTCAAACTCCGTTCGAAGTTTCGAACTGAAAATAAAAATCCTCATGAATAACATAACTTGGCGCGAAAAATTGGCTCGGACTCATTCAATAAGTCAAACATACCTGATTGAGAACTATTTTCCTTTCCAACACGAATAATTTCCAGGCCGATAAGACGGTAAAAGAATAAAGAATTGCACCATATTACTGACCTGACTAGTGAAAACACGAGTACGAGGTACGAGTGTGCACTGTGAACCATACGATAAACGCCACACGCTGAACAAAATTCTGTTTTAGCAATATCACGTGATCAGGTCGCCTAGCAACCGATTAGGATGGAATTACCGCAGAAGTGGAATTAGAGTTTTTATGTGCACCGAGTCGTGTTTCGCGCCATGTATCATTTTCTGGGATTTTGTTCCGTTTTGGCGGTTTTGGTAGCGTTCGTTAACTACGTGTCACTCAACTTTGTAAACTGGTAAATACGCCACTCTGAAATATAGAGCTTGTAGTCAATCTTTATTTAAAATGGAATATATCATATTTCACATTTTGCGCCCCTAGGTCGTTTGCGCCCGTGGCAAATGCCTCCTTCGCCACGCCCACGGTCCGGCTGTGTCAAAATTTATCAGTATTTATTATTATTTCTGGAAATATACTTGACAAATTTTTCTCTTGTGATATTTATAATAGTTTCACATTTGCAGAAAGCAAATTTAGAAAAAAACTGATAACACTTGAACAAATTCTCTGACAATTCCAGGAGAAAAAAAATTCCCTGAGAATTCCAGGACTTCCAGGTTTTTCAAGGAAGTAGACCCTGAATAATGAGTGACAAATCAATATGTGCATAATTTGACACCTGACAATTAAATCAGATTCACTTTACATGATCTTATAATTTGGTATCCAGTCGAACATGAATTAAATGGAGTTCTACCTCTCATACAATCATTAATGGAAAACTCGAAGGGCGTAAATGAGTAAATTCCAACAAAATCACATAGGACTGAGATGGAGGACACCAATACACACCAAAAATACTTCGAGAAAAAATTTAATTATCGAAATGTTAACATTGGAAAAATATATACAAAGCGACATTATCACACAATCAACTAACAATTTTCAGTCTCATAAAAAAGGTTATCATCTGATCTATTACAAATTCTGAGATGTTCGCGTATTGACTAGTTATATCATTTAAAAAACTTGCATCGTACATCACGGCACTATAATATAATTAGGCAATTTACATTGTGTAACACAAAATATAAAAGCATTTATCTTAAAACCATCATGTCATGAAGATATAGCAATAAGTAAACATGTAAAAAATCCTAAATACATATACGAGTATAACATGCATCATTCATCCTTCATCTTTTGTTTTTCCTGTTCCATCAATTTCTGTTTTCTCAATCTTTCTTTCAACTGAGCTACTTTGAGGTTAGTCATAAGTTGCGTGGAGTGGTAAAGCCAGCTACCCTGGAACATAAATTATAAAAGCTTAAGTACCTATGCTGTGAATAAGCTTTTTCTATTCTTGAGATAATCTGTACGTCCATAAATTTATTTAAGACGTGAGCAAAATTGAGACAATTTTGAAGACGGCGAAAAATCTACTCAATATTTTAAAACTAACTGCAACTATTGAATACAATTTTTCGGAGATTATAATATCGATTGTTTTGAAGAAGATATCTGACTCAGATGTAATGTCACGTTAACATTCATTTGAGGTGACAATTATATCAAATCATGTCAACAACTGACAACTGAATATCACGTTGACATTCAGTTGAGATGACAATGTGAAAATGAACTACAACTAACTGAAGGTCAGGTAGACATTTATTTGAGTGACAATTATATCAAATCATGTTGAAATGGACAACAACTGACAACTGAGAATGACTTTGACATTTATTTGAGTGACAATTATATCAAATCATGTTAAAATGGACTATAAATGACAACTGAAAATGACTTTGACATTTATTTGAGGTAAATATTATATCAATCATTTGAAAATGGACTACAACTCAAAAATGAAAATTACGTTGTCATTTATTTGAAAGATATCATGTTCAAATGGGCTACAACTGACAACTGAAAATCACCTTGACATTTATTTGAGTGACAAGTCATGTGAAAATGGACTACAACTGACAAATGAATAACACACTGACATTTATTTGAGTTGACAATTGAATCATGTCAAAATGTACTAGAACTGCCAACTGAACGGATAGTGTAAAAAAAAATTAACAAAAACGGATGAAATAACACTTCGATTGAAACGGGGACGGAAATGAAAAGTGAAATGATTGCGAAAACAGCATTTAAGTGTTCTGCGAATTGATATTTAATTTAATTAGTTTCAGATATTTTCATCGAGATAATGAAAGGCCTTCAATCGACAAATATTTACACATTGTTTACCAGATCAGTAGACAACTGATAATCGAAATTGAAAAATCAATTCGATTGAATTTAACAATAATTTCAAGCAAATTTCACATGGTTTTAAAAAAATTGCTATATAGGTATTCCGAAGTTTCATTCGATTTGAGTATACATAAAAAATTATTTTTGACGAAAAAATCCGGCCGTTAGGATTAAGTAACGCATGTCCCCCCGGGGGCCTTTGGCCCGAGGGATGAATGTTGCCTGATGGGCGTTATAGGATCTAGTTACGCTGGTGGTGCATACAAGATTTTATTTTTCACGAAAAAATTATTTTATTATAATGAAAAATCGATTTCAAAATCGGTTCATTGCTCCTATACTTACATTTTCCTTCTAGGCATGTCATTTGTTGATATTTTGACGTTTGTGAATATTTTTGTCATCATATTTAGTGAATGTCATTTCTGCTTTCTTTGTGCAGTCTTATAGAAATAATGGAAATGAAAACGAATTTCCCAAGAATATCATAGAAAATGCAGCCAAAGCTGCGAATAATTCATTTCCGGAAGAATCTAGAATCGTATACGACAAGGATTATGAAGAATTTAATCAATGAAAGTTGCTTAATTTCCGGAAAAATCTAGAATCGTATACGACAAGGATTATGAAGAATTTAATCAATGGAAGTTGCTTAATATTCTCCCCGTACAATTAGCGAGCGTTATGATCCATTATGTCCGCTCATTACGCCCTAGGGCATAATGAGTGTATTTATAGCAACCGTATCCAAGGTAAAATCAACAAATAATATACAAGTGAAAAATAAAAAATATTTTAGATGCAGGCTAACCAATATTTTTCTATTTCATACTTACCACTAATAACATGCAATTCAAAAGGATCGGCATTGAGAATACTATCGATATAAAAAGGCCATTACTATCGAAATATTGTTGTCTGGAAAATATCTTCCAGTTTGTCGAGGCTATCCTGTTTATGCTTTCTGAGAAATATACTAATAATACTGGAAAAAAAAATTTAATTAATTCAAAGGCATATTTTCAAGGGAACAGTAATTAATATTCTAACTGAATATCAATAATAGTTATACAAACTATGAAATCAATCAAATTTGCTAGAAATTTGAAAGTTCATAAAAGAGCATTGAATTATGGGAGAGATTCTAAAAAAACATAGATTAAACAAATATTATTAATTATACAAATATTTTTATCTTATTCATGCTTCGAAATTATGGAAAACAACACTTGTCTATGAAATAACACATAATTTGACACATAAAAGTATCATTGAGGACGTATAACAATTCAAATAACAGCAGCTGTCATCAATACCATAACAATACATATCAGAAATTCGGTAATTAATCTTATAATAACGAATTAGATCAAAACGTAGGCATGCTACTTTTTTTTAACTTAAGTTCGTTGTGGTTGTGCCATCCAACGTTGATTTTATACAGAATAAATAACCGCATTACAAATAAGGATACATCTGAAAACAGAGCATAAAGACCCTAAGAATTTCTTAAAGGTGCATATAAAAACTTTATGTACACAAAACTATTGAATAATTTTGGAATAATTAACTGAGATGCTGATATCAATTAAATGATGTTTTATAACGATCATGCTGGTGAAACGCCTTCACATACTTAATTTAAAATTGCATAATTACGAAATCGCAACGTTCAAACCAGGCAAAAAAATTGAGAAAAATAATATTAAAAAACAATATCATTTCAAAGAACTTTTTTGATAAACCGAAGGATACAAACCAGTTCTGGAAATAATGAGGTGATATGCGTTTCAATGAATAAATGTTCCTCCGAAATAAGTAGATAGTTTTACAATAACAGCACTGAAGCGAGTGCGTATATAATATGTTAAATTATTCGCTCACAGAGGGGCACTGTTTACTCTTTGGTCGATATATGAAAAACTACTCGAGATGTCAGAGTACCGTGCTAGTGAGCGGAGTTTCAACGCTAGCTCAGTAGTATTCGGTAGGTTCTGGGTTCGAACCCTTGGGTCGACATGAGTTTTTCTCCTAGGTTTCTTCATAGCGACAGCAACCCAACTAACAATTTAATTTTTATAATGGTTCCTAGAACGTTTACCGAACGTATTTTATAAAACATTCACTATTTTATTAACACTTTCACAATGTTCTTACAGCTCTTATGAGCATGGAATTGGCGCAGATTATAAAACAAATCGCCTGTTAGACTTGCTCTATATATGTTGTTTGCTTCTATAATAAAACAGTTTTTAGAACATTTATAAATGTCTTATAAATATTTAAAAAAACATTTATAAAACTGTTATATAACAGCTCTGTTACTAGCACTTTTTTAGAGTCGTTATGACAACGTTTTGTGAATGTTTTATAAAGCTGGCAACTTTAGCACTTTTGCTACGACTGCCAATAGTTACACGATAATAAAGTTTTTTTAACATTCCTATTCACACAAAATTGTTTGTGAATATGCAATTAGTCTCTTTAGTTGTTGTAAGAAGATACTAAGACCTGTTAATATGGTAGCAAACATACAATAATGACAAATGGCTGATTCGGAATAAAGAGTAATAAAAAGAATGAGTAAAAAAATGCACCCATGGTGCAGATGTGGCTGCGAAATTAAATTTACTGTTAAGTATATGGTACAGTTCTAATAAAATTTTAACGCGCTTCCCGAATTATGATAATTAAGGAAATTTAAAATATATGGTAAACAGTTTATAAGGACCTTCTACATTATAAACTAACCAGTCCAGCATATTCATTTTTCATGAAAATGTTAGGAGACACGAAAAAATATAGTTTAAAAATGTTGGTGAAGGCTCGCATTTATATTGCTGTCGATTTAAAGGCTCCCAACATGGCCACTTTCTTATACAATCCTTATAAATCAAAATTATCCGATCCAGGATAATTATGCTGTGTAAGTAGTTGTTATTGAAATCAAACAGGATTTGTCTAGGCAGAGGTGTACTTTAGAGTTGTACATATAAAGTAAATCACATACATTTTCTTATCAAATCATGAAAAATGTACATGCCGATTATCATGGGCCTAATAATTGGAATCCGTTAATATTACAAATCATGGACCAAAACTTGTTTTTGCTGCTCTTAAAAATTGGGCGTCCGCCCATATTAAGGTTAATTTAAATAGTTTTTGGAATGTCTCTTAGTTTGTGCAGAGCATTTCTTGAACTTGATTCCAAACCATTATGCCAGTAGTTTCCCATACCAACTTTCGTTAAAAAAATTGTTTGTCTGGTTTTTAAGAGGGTTCGAGGATCTTGAGGTAGACAATTTGGTATGCGTTCATTAAGTACAGCAAAAAGCCTCTTTTGAGATAAATAGGGAATATTATTTGATACTGCCCATGACCGAATGTCTTCTCTCAACTTTGCATTTTTTCTCTCGCACAAACTGCTTGCAGAATGATGTTGATCGCCAGGATCAGTATCTAATTCGACAATTCAAGTTTCTATTTCAGCTTCCCGGTGAACATTGTTCTGTGGTATTGCCTGATGAGAAACGCAATTAATGTTGAGTCCATCAGACTCCTCTGTTGGAATAGTATGGTCATTTCGATTGCTAATCTCCAAGGTCTCTGAATGATTGTTAGAGCTAAAACAACTTTTCTTTTAATTTTTTTCCAGCTACTGTACGGCATTTAATTTGTACATCCAAACAAAAATATCAACAAACGAAATAAAAATGGCTAGTTTATAATAGTTTTATAATTATTGTTGTGTTAACATTTTCATTTTAAAAGACTCCCTCACGCAACATATTTGTTTTTCAACTATTTTTTGGAAAACTATAAAACAACAATTTTATAGTCACTCGCTTTCATACCAATTTTCTGCAGAAAACAATTCACATTTATGAATAACAATTAAAAAACTATTCTGTTATTAGGAAATATGTTTGGAACAAAACAGTTTTATTATTGCTTTTATAGCAATAAATTAATCCAAAAACGCACCTTTATAAAATGCCTTTAGAGCAAAGTAATATTCAGAGCTAATATGTTTTATACAAAGTATTTTATAAACGTTTATAAAATAGCTGTATAACTTATTATACAAATATTTTATAGTTTTGCTGTAAAAACGTTTTCAGAACAGTTTTATTGACAGAACAGTTGAGCGCAACAAATTTATCCTGAATGAATACTTTATAAAACATAAAAGTTTTTACGAAGCGTTAATAAAACAATTATAAAGTATATTAGTTCTCTAACGATGTCGAATTGCTAGTTGGGAATTCACTACTTGCAAACTTAGAAAAGCGAATGCTGGGCCAGTATTAATCCTCTGAACTCCACCACACCTTCTCTCTCGTTTCTTAAAATTTGGAAAAATTTATATATAGTGTTAAAAAATTAATTTAAACCTAAGAAGATTAAATTTACTGAATCCAGTTGCATCCCGGTGACCCTTCACGAAAACTATTGATTAAAGAAATGAATACACTGGCGGTTTTGGAATTTTTAAGTCTTTTCAGTTCAAGCAAATAAAAACACAATGTTTCATTTCTTCAAAACTTGCATCTCTTGTTTTGTTATCAAAAGAAAAAATAATGAAACGCTTGTCCCTAGACCACAGAAGGAAACATGGGTAAAAAAATAAGACATTTTCTTTTTTAAACAAGGTTTATAAGAGCTTTTCATCTCAGCATCACTGAATCTTTCGACAAAGTTAAAGCGCATACTTAATTAACAACCTGGATATTAGGCTAAGGAGCTGTTCGTACGATATGCGATATTGATATTATAATAAGAAAAAAAAATTTAAAAAGCCAGGAGTCACCTCTGGGATTCGAACTCAGAAATACGGCTCCAGGGTTCAGTACTTAGACCAATCGGTCGTCAATGCAATGTAAAATACAGACGCTATATAATTTAATATAAACCTACAATACGTAGTCATTATTTTATGGAACAAATTTGTAAAGCTTTATCTTTTCATTATGCAATATCTGTTTCTGATTCCTGTCGCAACACAAATTTGACAATTCAACAAAATAATTGTCAAAAACAAAACTGTCCGTTTTTGGTAAGTACCCGAGTATTAAGAAATGACTTGTATTAAAATATATAAAATTTTTCTTTACAGATTATATTATGTCGGATTCGGAACCCAACTGTACGCCGCCCTACGTTCTAGATATTGCCGTGAGAGTACAAAAAAGTGTACTTTTTTTTACGCTCACGGCCGGACTAAAAAGTAAAAACGAAAAGACGTTTGTGAAATCAAACTTCAACATTGAGAACTCAGGTTAAAAAGTCGTCATTTTTTGACGTTTGCGGAAAATAGTATATTATATAATAAGGATTAAGAGTGCATATTTTTTTACGAGCAATATTTGCAGTTGCGAGGCGGAGCGCAGCGCAGGCGAGCGAATGCAAAACTGCGAGTAAAAATAGGCACTTTTAGTCCGTATGATATATACTATTTTTTCTCCAACCAAGTCAAATTAAAATAAATTTAGTTTTATTCAAAAATCGTTAATAATTTGGTAATAAATTTGAACACCTATTAATTATAACAGCGATAGCAAGTCGGTAGTCATGCATATCTGGTATTGTTGGTAAATATTGATTGTCAAGTAGACGTCAGTAGACGTACTAATCATATAATTTTTGTAGTAGTTTTTACGCTGCTTTCAAATTGAATCCCGAACACGATGAAAATATACCTGCGGATATATTGGAAAGTGCCGAAGCAGTATATCTAAATCTTTCGCCACCCAAATCTCGCCAAGTTTATGAACTTGCATATCAGCGATTCATGGATTGGTGTAAAGAAAAAAATGTGCAAAACTATGCGGAGAGTGTTCTTATGGTGTATTTCTCAAATTTAACGAAGACTTTTTGGTCACAGTATTCAATGTTGCGATCCACACTGGATATCAAAAATGGTGTGGATATCAGTAAATATTCAAAATTACGAGCATTGTTAAAAAGGCAAAGTGATGTATACCTAAAAAGTCTAGGGTTTTTACAAAGGAGGATCGGTTCCTGGATATGGCACCTGATAATGTATATTTGATGATAAAGGTTGTTCTAGTATTAGGAATTGGAGGTGCTATGCGTTGTAACGAACTAGTTCAGTTGAAAATTGATGACATTGAAGATATTGACTTGGTCCTGGTCGTAAAAATTTTGCAGACAAAAAACAAGAAACCTCGTTTGTTTACCATTATAGGCGATAATTATTTGCGTTTATTTCGAAAATATGTTGCACTACGGCCATCAAATATACAGGAACGTTGTTTATTTTTGAAGTATGTTAATGGGAAGTGTCAAAGAATGGTTGGTATTCACAAAATTAGTGCCGTGCCGCAAGAAATTGCAAAATTTATGAAGTTAGAAAATTGGAAGGAGTATACGGAACATTCGCTAAGAAGAACATCTGCTACACTTCTTATTGATGGTGGCGGTGACCTCGCTTGTCTTAAAAGACATGGAGGTTGGAAATCGAGTACGGTAGCAGAAGGATATATTGAAGAATCACGTATCAACAAAGAGAATACTGCCAGAAAAATATTGCAACCTGACAAAGAAGGTACAAGTACCTGTTCAGATATTTCCTCAAATGTTTCATCAACAGTTACGGAGAATATTTTGAGTTGTTCTAACATTAATGAAAATCTTTGGAATTTTTCGAAAATTGTTAGTGATAATTTCAGTGGTGCTTTGAATTTTGGCAATAATTGTTCCAATTGTACATTCAATATCAATATAAATAACAAATAAATACCTATATATAGTTGCCCAATTAGTTTGTTTTACTAAGTTTGTAAGAGACAATGTTTTTTTCTTCAAATTTCAATTAGAGAGCTCAAAATGCAATTACTTTTAGTCCTAGGATTAAAAGTAGCGTTTTTAATCCTAGGGTTAAAAGTGTTGCTAAGCAACGAGCAAATTTTTGTACGGTAAGGGAATTGATGGCTTTTGCACCTGAAAATAGTACAAAAATGTCAACATTTTTTGATGGTTGGAGAAAAACTTGTTTTATTTTCAAACGTACGATAATAACGTCATTTCTCGATTGACAGGATCATCGAAAAGTTCTATTTCTCCGCCAAGGCGGAGAAGTGTTGCTATGCAACACTTTTCCGGCCGGCGGCAGGAAAAGATGCAAAGATGAATTGGTAACCACGAACAAAAAATTCTCCAATTCAAAGTCATTTTTATTCGTTAAAGTTACATTGAATGTACAATTGGTCAATGTTGCATTTTGAAAATTAAAACCATGTAATAATGAACTGGTAGGATTCTGTCTCGGATTCTGTTCAAAAGCTGATGCCTCAATAGAGTAATCTGAGTTGCTGTTTCCAGGGAATTCGTTGACGCTCAATATCCTACCAGCATTGTCATTCTTATTTCGCAGAGAATCCTCGATATAGCCTTCTGCTATACTACTTGACTTCCAACCCCCGTGTCGTTTCAAAGACTCAATGTTGGCTCCTCCATCTATAAGTAGTGTAACAGAAGTTCGCCTCAATGAATGACCTGTGTATTCGCTTGGATGATTCAATTGCAAAAAAGTGGCAACCTTTCTTGGAACACTTCCTATACCATGTATCCCCATCACAGCTCTGTAGCATTTTCCAGATTGATATTTCAAAAAAAATCTATTTTCAACGAAATCTTTTGGTCTTAACGCAGTGTATCTCCGATAAATATTTAGATTATTCTCCCCGATAACTGTGAATGTTCGAACTTTTCTCGTTTTACTATCAGGAATATTGACTATTATAATATTTCCCTTGTCCTCGATATCTGTACTTTTCATTTTCACCATTTCGTCACATCTGCAGGCACCAGCTATTCCGAATAATAAAACAATCTGAAACAACCACGTGATCAAAAATACAAAATTAAAATTACTTTAAATATGATAGTTACCTTTAATCTTAAATATGAATCATCCGGTGCTTCGAAGAGAAAACGTTCGAACTCTTCCTTAGAAAAAACTCTTGATTTTTTTGGAAGATATCCTTCATTGGACTTTTTCAAAAATATGCGCAACTTCAGATATTTACCAATATCTATTTCATGTTTGATCGCTAGTTGCGACTTTATCATTGAATATCGGGCCCACAAAGTAGAGAATTTCCATTTTTTTTTCTCTAGCCATTGAATTGAAATATGCTAGAAGCACATTCTCTTGGTAAACTGTCACATTTTTCGAATTGCACCAATTCACGAAGTGATCATATGCTGCAGAATATTTTTCAATAGACTTCGACGGTCCAAGGGTAGACTCTGTTTCTTTGGCCAAAACCTCAATTTCCGAAGACATTTTCACTTTAAACCACTTCTCACCAGGTTGCGAATTATAACTACTATCAATATTATTTTACTTTAAGTATATCTGTCAGAATCAATTTTGTGTGGCAACCGTAACTAGGAAAATGTTCCATAATTCTTAACGATCGTAAGTGGATAGAATTATGTGCGTAAATGTGAATCGATCAAAAAATGGATGTCCATATTTTTATGAATTTCAAAAAGTTTGAAAATAAAATAACATATTTCATTCGGAGCCTCAAGCTCGCCATGAAAAGTGACACTTCTCCTCCTTATAAAATAATATACTATTATTACCAACTACTCTCAATACTACCTCTTAATCAATTTCAACTGAATTTGTATGCCGGCGAACCACTGCGATAAACTTGAGACAATTATAGGCATATTATATGAGAACAATAAATTATTGATTTATCTCGATAATTCAATTAGCGGAAATTAATAGCACACGAAACAGAAGGTATAGGAGAAATCTGGAATGATTGAAACAACGATTTTATGACGCTAATGAATAATTTTCGTGCTAGTCTTATCAACTTATCAGCAATGTGCGGTTGTGGTTGAACTCAGACGTGTATTTTTTGTGTATATCGAAACATATGTCGATAAAATGGCTAAATTATATGAAAGACGTACGTTATAACTTCTACTTCAGGTGAAAAACTCTTGTCGAGTTACGTATGGAAAAGGGAGGGGAAAGGCCATGATTTGATGTAGTTATTGGAGAGAAAAAAAGGCAAAACTATTAGAGACCAATATACAAATTTGATCCATAAGTATTGAACCAACATGTCCAATGAGCATTCCACGGCAAGTTGATGAAAAAATAGTTTTTATTGAAGCATAAATGTCATCAATATCTCATTTCCGGTCAATTTTAAAGGACACTATGAAAAAATATTTGCAGGAAGTTTTGTGAAAATATGGACGTTTTTCGCGGTTATATCAACTCAATTCGAAGAATATTCAAGCAGGAATGAACAAGGATTTTAAAACTTTATTGCTTCGCTCAGGTAATTGCGAATTATAATTTTTTTCAGTTTCTTCAGCCAACGTTTTCGAGCCATATTCAAATTGAACTTTTCCACCAGTTCCCGAGAAAAAATCAGCGAGAATTTCCTCAGTTTTTATATAATGCCTCGATGAAGAAACCGACATAAAATTTCAACAAGAATCCTTATATTGTTAAACTTTATAAAGGTTGTCCATGATCGAGTTTTCGATCTAAATGTTTCGTTTGATATGATAGTTCGGAAAAATTCCAAATACAGGTAAACGTTTTATTTGGAGAGGAAATTGATTCGCATTATTTGTTCTGTAACTAGTTGCTACCGCTTAGAAGATCTAGGCGTCCATTCTGATACCTCGAACGACTTTATAGAGCATGTTATAGATCCTATAAAAATTCTCTTGACATTGAGATTCTTACTTTGAATTTTGTATTTTTAAATTTCAAATTATTTCACAATTAGTAACAATTAAAAGTCAAAGAATAAAGTATAAACTTTAAAATGAAAACACTTGGCTTATGTTTCACAATATAAAAAATATTTAGAAACTGTATTTAGCAGTAATAAAAAGTCGACATGTTTCGAGCTATGAACTCATTATCAAGACTGACTACAGGAGAGTATTGCATCGTAATTTATAAAACAGACAAAAGCAAAGGAGATACCTGAAAATCAATTTGTTCGTTCACAAAGGGTAATTGACTATTATGGGCGGAACTTATTTCGAGAATTTCAAGAAGGTCAAGGCGTTTTCCTTTGTTACCTGAATGTAACAATTTGGTTTTGTTGAAATCCAGGAAGTGATTGAATTTTATACAATGTTCAGAGAAGCCAGTGGTATTTTTGTTTTGTAAAATTGACTTTTTATGTTCTTCAACACGAATAT
Organism: Cynegetis impunctata; assembly: GCA_030704885.1. Classification (NCBI taxonomy): domain Eukaryota; kingdom Metazoa; phylum Arthropoda; class Insecta; order Coleoptera; family Coccinellidae; genus Cynegetis; species Cynegetis impunctata. Next base: position 743,703 of record JARQZK010005071.1, read on the forward strand.
TTATATTCCTTCCTGTCTGTCCAATATAGAAAGCAGGACATTCGTCGCAAAATATTTTGTAAATACCACTGTTTTCTCCGATGGCTTCTCTGAGCATTGTATAAAATTCAATCACTTCCTAGATTTCAACAAAACCAAATTGTTACATTCAGGTAACAAGGGTAAACGCCTTGACCTTCTTCGAAATAAGTTCCGCCCATAATAGTCAATTACCCCTTGTAAACGAACAAATTGATTTTCAGGTATCACCTTTGCTTTTGTCTGTTTTATAAATTACGATGCAATACTCTCCTGTAGTCAGTCTTGATAATGAGTTCATAACTCGAAACATGTCGACTTTTTATTACTGCTAAATACAGTATCTAAATATTTTTTATATTGTGAAACATAAGCCAAGTGTTTTTATTTTAAAGTTTATACTTTATTCTTTATGATGTTTCACCAAGTGATGTGCGAGAATTCAATCTCAGTAATTACAAGTCAATCTTTTCTTGAAGTTTCAAGGCAACGTATTGTAGAAGTTAACTGAAGAGGATTTTGCAAATGTAGATGTTTCATAGATAAGCTCTACATTTACCAGTAGCAACTGGGTGTACAGGGTGGCAAAGTTTCGATGTTTGTATGGGGTATCTTTGAATCATAGGAGATATAAAAAATGGAGGGCGCATTCTTTCTTCTTTCGACTCAAATTCACTGGCGAGAAACAAACTCCGAATTGCACTTTTTTTTAAAAATGGATTATACAGAAAAAAGTGCCTCAAAAATATAAAAGTTATTATCTCGTAACTTTTAAACAACCATGATATTCACACTTGAGTAAAAGTCGAAAAATCGAACATTTGTTGATAACTCGAAAACAAAAGACGATATTAATTTTTGGTTTTCGCCATTGAATTAGTTACGAAAAAAGAAAATATTAATTATAATAGTTGAGATATTTGAATACAATAAGGAATTGATCGGTCACTTCCATTTTATATCAACGATATAATTTAAAAGGTTAAAGTTCTTTGAATGAAAAATTAAAGGTATGATAATGTCGTTATTGCTTGTTGATACTTCGTTCGTGTCTGGAAGTAGATAAACTCTCTATCATTCAATAAATCCTCATTTCGAAATCTTCAAAAATCGCTGAATATGAAAAAGTAATTATTGTCGTACATGCATTATTTTAGTTATAAATCAGAGATAATGAGAATTAATTGAATTTTAATCCTTTTGAAGCAACGCATATTTTCAATCTTCGATTATTTTACAATCGGATTTTTTCGTCAGATCAACAGATAAGTGGGCATAAAACTCGAGTGGAAAATTAGTTTGATTTGATTAGAAGCACATCATACGATGAATATTTGAAAAAGCACTATTTATATAATTTTTTTGTTTTTCAATATACTGTATGAAATAACCTGCATTTAACATAATTTCCGATTTCATCGAAATTTCGAAATTATGTATGAAAAAATTAAACGATTTGCCCATAAACTCTCCGACGATGGTCTTTGATTTATCTTATGATTTCCACTGAATTGCTTTTATTTCAAATTGCAGAAAGTTTAAAGAGCACTTTCCAAAATATATAATACAAGCTTCCCGGCCATACCTTGCTGCGACTCAAATTTATAGATATATATATATATATATATATATATATATATATATATATATATATCCCCCTATATATATATATATATATATATATATATATATAGGGGAGAGTTGGCCAAAACAGGATAGTCGGGTAAAACAGGATACCGTCTTATATTTATGCATAAGCAGCGCCAACTAGCAGAAAGTAGCCCAAGTCGCTTTAAATGACGTCCGTTTATGAGTAGCATGTTTTTGTTTTGACCTGGTATTGTTCTGTGCAATGCTACAGCGACCGTTAAAAAAATTAGGGTTAAACTATGAGGTTTGCTCTGTGTTTAAGTAACAGTAATTTGTTGCAGACAGTGAAAGCAGTAAAGGTGAGTATTTTTTATGATTCTATCATCATTTGTCTTCATTGTGTTGCATTGAAGGATGTCAAACTTGTTTTTTTACTAAGAATATTTTGAAATATATTTTGAATTACATAGTCGGGTAAAATGGGATATCAAGCTGTCGGGTAAAACCAGATACTATTCCGTTTTGTCCAACCACGCAAGTAATCAATTTTTTATTTGTTTTGCAGGCATATAATACGATGGGAAAATATACAAAAAAAAGGGAGTATTTGTTAAACTTTGTTGCCATAAATATGGGTGTTGTTAATTTTTTCTTAGAATAAATGTTTTTTTTATTTACTGTTACTCTTAATGATCTTTACTTTCTAAAATATTTTTGTTTAAAAATACCATCCCGTTTTACCCGACTGGGTGGGCAAAACGGGATATTTTTCATTTGATTAAAAATGTATCATTTTCTTCATTATTCTTGAAATGTCCAAACACAAATGAGCCTTACTATAGAGGATAACTAATAGAGAAACTAAATGTAGAAAACTGTTGACGTGAATAGCCTAGTTGTAATTTTTTGAAGCATATAGTATTAAATATCCTGTTTTACCCAACTCTCCCCTATATATATATATATATATATATATATATATATATATATATATATATTATATATATATATATATATATATATATGTATATATACATATATATTATATTATATATATATATATATATATATATATATATATATATATATATATATATATATATATATATATATATATATATATATATATACAGTGCTTTCATGATGAAAGGAACAAATTCATTAAAAAATTAGGTTTCTATTTCATGTTAAAATCCTCGGACAGGTCGATTAGTATTTTTATTTGGGCAATTTTCGCAATAAAAATTTTGTATACAGGGTGTCTCATTCAAGAGCTATGGCTTTGTCATTAGTTTTTTTAAAGGTAATACCCTGTATATTATTTCACTTTACAATTCTACGATAAATTCTTATCACTTTTTGTGAACATACCATATGCCTCAACTTGATGGATTCCCAGAATATAACGGAGATAGTGGAGCACCTGGAGATTTAAAATGTGGATTAAAAGTAAAAAAAAATTTAGGTAAACATTGTCATTAAATCTGAAGAATGAAATTTCACATGTACCATCTGAATTCATTCACTGGTGCTGTATAGTCCGCAGTTTTCACGTTTTTAACGCTCCAGGCACTACACTACTTCATTGTTTAAGAAAATGCAATTACTTGAGAGAGAACGTATTGAAGTACTTATGATGATTGGTTTTGGAGATAGGGTGCGTTCACAAGAAGAAGTCTGCAATCTATTCAATGAAAATCATCCTGATCGTCCGCCAATTACTAGATCGACAGTCAGCAAAATTGAATCAAAATTCAGGAGATACGGCCACGTTAGAGATTTACCTAAAGGAAGACCACCGAGAGTATCTGAAGAAACAGTGCTGAACGTTCTACTAGAAACCCAAGATAACCCTCATACATCCATTACTACAATTTCCAATAATTTCAATGTATCAGTAGGGTCCGTGCATAAAATACTTAAGGTGAATAAGTATCATCCCTATAAAATTAAGCTGGTACATGAATTATTAGAAGACGATTTTGACCGCAGAGTACAGTTTTGTGAGCAGATTCTTGAAATTCATAATCAACATCTAAATTTCATTACAAACATAATTTTTTCTGATGAAGCCACCTTTACTTTAAATGGCCACGTCAACAGACAAAACTGTAGGTATTGGGCGACCGAGAATCCTCATTGGATGCAAGAATGCCACACACAGCGGCCTCAAAAATTAATACATGGGCAGCGATTGTTCGAAATCGTATAGTTGGTCCCTATTTTTTTGAAGGAACACTAAACGGAGAGGACTACTTGAACTTTCTCCAGTTCGAACTCATTCCGGCTTTAGCTGTTTTGTTTCCTAACCCACAAGATCCTGACATACCTAATAACGAGATATGGTTTCAACAAGATGGGGCACCTCCTCACTATTCAATCGCTGTTCGACAATTTCTTGATGCAACTTTTCCCAACAGATGGATAGGACGGAGAGGTCCGATTGAGTGGCCGCCAAGATCACCGGACATAACCCCATTGGATTTTTTCTTATGGGGTTATTTGAAGTCTAAAGTTTATTTGAATCGACCAAATAATATTGATGATCTAAAAGAGAGAATCAGGCAGGAAATAAGACTTATCAGTCCAGAAGTAATTGAAAATGTGCAACGGGAAACATTGAATCGACTTCAAAAATGTCTCGAAGTAAACGGACAACAGATTGAACATATGTAAAAATTAAATTAGTAATTACATTTGTGTGTTTTCATATCGTACCTCTCATTACCCACTAACTCCGTTTCTGGCAATCCATCGAGTTGAGGCATATGGTATGTTCACAAAAAGTGATAAGAATTTATCGTAGAATTGTAAAGTGAAATAATATACAGGGTATTACCTTTAAAAAAACTAATGACAAAGCCATAGCTCTTGAATGAGACACCCTGTATACAAAATTTTTATTGCGAAAAAGGCCCAAATAAAAATACTAATCGACCTGTCCGAGGATTTTAACATGAAATAGAAACCTAATTTTTTAATGAATTTGTTCCTTTCATCATGAAAGCACTGTATATATGTATATATATATATATATATATATATATATATATATATATATATATATATATATATATATATATATATATATATATATATATATATATATATATATATATATATATAAGAAGATTGCAGATCTGAAATATTTGTTCTAATGAGACTTACGCTGTTCTACGCATTTCCACGAGCTGCCCAACTGAAAAACCTCGGAAAAACAAAAAACCTATTTCAAAAATTTCAGAGTGTGTAAGTATCTTTCGTTTTCACAGAGTTTCAGTCTGAGCTAGACTCTTTAAGAGAGAATTCGCGTCTCAAAGTTAGATGTTTTCTGATTTTTTTCAAGATTTTCATTGTATTTTGTGTGGGGAATATTTTTCGTTGCAAGTATAGATTTTTTTATATGTAGGTACATATTATCTTCTAATGATAAACTTACATAAAAATAAAAAGAGAAATGCTTGAAAATTTCCGTGGTTTTTGGTTAATGTGGCAGTTACAAATATAACTACGTGAAAGATTATTAGTCCTATTAGCCAAGGGTCCCGCCAGTCGATCTGAAACAAAAGATCCGTTTAAAATATATTCAACATGGTGGTTCTTCCGGTTATACCAGAAGTGATGTCAATCTGCTTATTCTAAATCGAACATTCTATTAATTACCTATTACATTTTTTAATTCCGAACAAGATTCTAGATTTTGTGTATCATATCCATTAATTCAAGCCTATTTGATATATTAAATTTTTATGTCAAAAATAACGTTTGTACATCCTACTAGTTATTATGTACCAAGTGCGTTATATAGATCCTTACGGAGGGAAAAATTGAATGTTGCCCGATGGGCGTAAGGGTCTAGTACCGCACGTGGTGCATACAAGATTTTATTTTTCACGAAAAAAATATTTTAGTATAATGAAAAAGCGATTTTAAAATCGGTTCATTGCTCCTATTCATTTTCCTTCTCATAGTAGGCATGTCATTTGTTGATACTTCGACGTTTGTGAATATTTTTGTCATCATATTTAGTGAATGTCATTGCCGCTTTCTTTGTGCAGTCTTATAGAAATAATGTAAGTAAGAATGAATTTACCCAAGAATATCATATAAAATGCTGCCAAAGCTGCGAATAATTCTTTGCTGGAGAAATCCAGAGTCGTATACGACAAGGATTATGAAGTATTTAATCAATGAAAGTTGCTTCATTTCTCATCATAAAATTAGCGGGCGTTATGATCCATAACGCCCGCAAATTCGGGCGTTATGGCCTATAGCATAATGATGCTAGAGCATAATGAAAATGTTTTTATAGCAACCGTATCCAAGGTGAAATAGGCATATAATATACAAGTGAAAAATAAAACCATTATCATTATCAATGTTTCCTATAAGAAAGCCTCAATTAATCAATTTAGGGTGGATTCCTCGTTGAAAAGGATCTGCAGTATTAGATTATTTATAATATTCAATACTTTTTAATAGAATGTGTTCAACGAATAGTATTAAAAATTAATTTGAAAGGAAACCCCCAAAATTAATAATTTCATCTGTTCTATATTTGAAAATAAGGGTGTGAGATTATTATTATTATTATTAAACATAAATGAAGGCTGGGGACAGAGTCCCATGTAAGCCTAAAAACTAAAGAAATTAGAAAATTGATACAATGCATGCAGAAAGAAACTAAAAACAACTAATATAAGCACAGAAACAATTAACCGAATAAGCAAATGTCTATTTTGTTTTTAAAACTATTCACCGACTCAGAATTCACAACATCGCCGGGCAGGCCGTTCCACGACTCGAAAACACGGTTCGCCAAAAAATATTGTCTCTGTCTTGTGGCAAATTTCTCCTTTTTTAATTTGAGAGTGTGACCTCTTAACCGCGAATCATTGTTGAAGATAAAAAGTTCCCTCAGATTAGCATAATTAAACTTGGCTATACGGAAAGATATGATGAGGTCCCCACGGAGTCGACGTTGGTCAAAAGCCAGCAGTTGTGCCATCCTCAGTCTTTCGGGATAGGCTGGACGCACTTCATCAAAAGTCAGACGCGTGGCTCGACGCTGAACACTCTCCAAGAGGTTCCCATCACGCACCAAAACCGGACACCACACCGGACCTGCGTACTCCAAAATTGGACGAACGTAGGTCTTATAGAGTTTTATGGAACCTGAATACGACAGGTGGGAGAACGTTCTGCGAATGAGGTAGATCAGCGTGTTGGCGCGCTTGCATATGGATATTATGTGTTCGGACCAAGTTAGGTCAGTGTTAACAGTCACTCCAAAGTCCACATGCGAGGACACCACGCGCAACGATTGATCGTTTATTGTGTAGGTGTGGAGTGGATTGTTCTTCTATTAATCTTCTATTAATTTTTTGTTGTCGAGGTATTACAAATTTTATACTTTCATAGCTTGATTTTTCTATGGATTAGAAGTTCAATTACTGGGTGGGACAGCGTGGAAAAACAAATGTCAAAGGAATGCAGGCATCTGTCACTTGTCATTTGAAATTTATGACTAAACAAAACGTGACGATTAAAACATCGCGTACTGAAAAGTCTAGGGAATAGGATGGACAACGGAAAGGACTATTTTTAGCTATCTATTGATCATAAAAAGCATTAAACGGTGAGAAATTGTACATGGTCCTATTTTTGAAATAATTTTTGGCTGTATTTATTCAAACGCGTTCGATGAATGGATGATTTTAATTTACCTTCAGACGCTCAATACAAACAGTATAAAAAAATATCAAATTTTCAATGTACTTTATCAATTATTAATATTGAACTGACAGTCTCATTCAGAAGAAAAATACAAAATGGCAATTTCAGAAGTTTAACCACTTATATCCTAGAAAAGTACAGTATTTAACAGTTCAACATACTTGGGCCAACCTTCCGAAAACAAGAAATTGTTTCTTCTCAAACAAAATTTCAAAGTTTCATATAAAACTAACGATAGCATTGGAAAATTGATTGAAAAAAAATTCAAAAATTCATAGAGATGAATATACTGGTGTTAATAGACTCAACTTTAACGATTGTGAAATTTCAAAACACAAATACACGAATACCAACGTAGCTATATTACTATATACAGAAAACTGACTCTAATTATGCGTACCCATCTTATTCAAGAAAACCGTATCCTAAGTCACAATTATAATATAACAATTAGAAAATAGTCTCCACAAAACCAACTGTTGGAAATCCCTCTACATCAATAAATATAAAAATTCCGGAAACCTAGTTAACGACCAGATTGAAGTAAACCCTTCTTCTCTCCTTAATCTGTTCAATGTACCTACCAATGACTCTGAATGAATTGCTTATTGTTATTTGGTTTCTCTAGGAACATAACAGAGGTTATGTTCAATTTTTCGTATAAATAGATTGTTTTGTAGTTCCATTAGTTTAGTACGAGATGAAGTCAATGTTATGACGAAACGCGTTTACAAATATATTTTATTTTAACCTGTGAAGTTAGTTTTTATTTCTTCATAAAGTTATAATTATTAATATACCTCTTGATGTTAATTTCAAGTTAATTTCATTTTGCCCAGAGGTGCACAGTAAGATACAATTCAATATACTAGCCAGGAATTTTAGGCATCAGGAACTTTTTCAATTACCATTTAGAAGGTCCAATTTAGGACAAAATTCACCGCTGTGCAGAATGATAAGATCTTTCAATTTACATTCAAATAACATACAACACTTCGAAATGGCTTTGAATAGCTTCAAGATGTTGATTAAACGGTTATTCTTAAGAAACATATAGTTACATTATAAAAAGGCCTACATTTCTCATAAATCTAAATTCTAACTAGACCATTGTCAATTTGTAATAGGTATTTTCTTTGATTTCTTTTTTTTTTTTTGTAAAGGTACTTTTAACCCGCTAAATGTATATTAGTATTGGGAGGGTTTTGTTTGGATGTTTGTATCTGTGTAAGCCCCTAATTTGGAAATAAATAAAGTGTGACTCGTTGTAACTTAGTGTATCAATTTTGCGAATTTTAGTTCAAATACTTTGTTAATATGCACGTGCAGTTCCTGTTATACCTACCTACCTACATGAAAAACTTAATTGCTATTCGTGAATAAATAACTTCTATGATATAATTCCTCGGTTATTTCGAAAAAAGTTGAAATACATTTATCAACACTAATTACTAAATTATTCACATACTGAAAACATCGTTTGAATACTTTTCAGTTGGACTATACTCCCTCGGAAGTTTTCCGTAGAAAATGTTTTTGTAAATGAGCGAACATATTCAAGCTTATTGACTTACGAATCATTTCGAGGTCGCGTTTTGGTACTTTAAATTCATTAAACTTATCGCAAATTTAGGCCAAATCAGCGGAGACAATGCTAAAACGAAGCTGGAGTATCAGCAGAGATCCTGCATTATTTACGTATTTTCTCATCAACTCAATGACATAACACATTATTAGTAGAATCTAATTCCTCTCGAAGTTTAAAAGGCTGTTGCCGCGTGTTCGCCTCAACGGAGAGATGCGCAACTGGTTTTTAAATCCGTTTTATAACCTCCTGGACGAAGATTTCTGTTATTCTTGAAGCTTCATATATATATATATATATATATATATATATATATATATATATATATATATATATATATATATATATATATATATATACACAGAACGAAAAACGTACGTGAATATAATGAATAAAACCATTGAGATAATGTATTCGATCATCAATTTTCAGCCGATGCTCAAGTTCATTGATTCAATGTATTATTATTGATTGCTTGATGTTCAAGTGATTATATCAATCCCCGAGAGGCATTGATTTCATCACCTGGATTTCAAAACAAAGTACATTCTACTAATGACCATTGTGTATCAGTCAATCAACATCCAGCATGATATTAATGTTTTCTGTACATCAACCGATCACCTGCAGTCATTGAATTAAGGAATCCAGGACATTGACTCAATCAGCGATACATTGATTCTAAGCCATGCGCGCAATGACTTTCGAACATCGTTCAATGTTCGAAGACGTTAATATAATGTAAAAATACATCAATCTGAGCCTACAGGTTGCACCTTTTGTTTTCATAAATAAAATAGACTAGACTTATATATATAAATATATATATATTTTTTTTTATATATATATAAATATAAATATATATATATATATATATATATATATATATATATATTTATATATATATATATATATATATATTTATTTATTTTTATATATATATATATATATATATATATACATATATATATATATATATATATATATATATATATATTTATATATTATTTTTATTTTATATTTATAAATATAAATATAAATATATATATATATATATATATATATATATAAATATATATATATATATATATATATATATATATATATAATATATATATTATATGTATATAGTGACAGGTTTATAATTGCCAATAGGGAAAAAATGTCTATATATTATTGCTAATGCTCCAAGCAATTATGATGGCACTGTCGAACGAGTACGTTGCAAAGATAACTACAAGCAGACACAAAAGATTCATTGAATTGGAATAATACAATTTATTTTTCAAATATTGACATAAGATATGTGTTTTACTGTATACAATTCCTTGACGTTAAAAAAAAAAGTATTCAATAAACGACCGACACATAATACTTTCTGGAAGAAAACTCAAATCGGAAACATATAAATAATTTTTAAACAACTATCAACAGCTCTTATAACATAGAAAAACTTATATCTAATTCCATCGAAGTATGTATACTTTTTGTTATATCTTCGTCAATTGTGAAAGATTGAATTGAAGTTTTCTTAGAATTAAAAAAGTATATCCATTCTTCAATTTCTTGTGGTGTTTTTGCAAGATATAAAAATGAGTGCTGTAAGTGAAAATTTTGTGTTATTCATTTTTCCAGTGATATTTTTCTTCACAACTTTGTTGGTGGTAGCCTCATCTCGGTCATCTAGAAATAAAAATATATTATGGTCGAGAATGGAAAAGGTGAATTCCAGATATTGGGACTCTTTTTAATGAAATGAGTATCTTATGAACTTTAAATATGATGTTCAAGAAATATGTATCAAATTACTCTGAAGCTGTCATTTGATTTCATAACGAATGAAAAAATTGTTTTCTTTCAACCCTGACTAGAACAAACATCTGACATAGAATGATAATATCAAGCTCTTTTTGAACTACTAACATTAGCATCACGGGGTGAACACCATTCACTCAAAAACACAATCTACACAAGCAGATACCTACTTTCCTCAATATTTTCGATTTCCAATGGGCCTAGTAAAAACTCAATCGCCTTGTCTTCGACATTGCCAGTGAACAGAAATGCAATGATTTTCGCACTTCTTTTTCACAGTTTTTGAGAAAACAATTATCATTTTCGTTCTTCATGGTTGAGTCCATATCAATCTAGAAGTAATGTTATAATAGTTAGTTGCAACTATAGCTATATTATATTGAATATTAGAGGTATTACATAAAATTATACAAGAATAAATTAAAAATCATGAAAAATATACCATCGACAATTTAATATATTACATAAAATGAACAAGGAAAATTCTTCAATAATTTTTTAAAAAACATACCTACGCCACAGTTGCAAAGTAGATATCTCATGTCAGGAAGTTTGTATTCTAGCGACGGGTTTCTGCATTTTCGATCTCAGCGGTGAATTGTTGGTTTCCAATATCTTTGGTCGATGGCGCTCTGGGTTGTTGTTATACAGATAGTAGTCTGACCATGATTTGTATTGGGGAAAAGTAAATACTGAATAAATATGAAGGTGCATGGAATATTTCGGTTTCTACTTCAGATCCAGATCACACTCACAAGTATGGTCACAACCTGCAATAAGTGATTATTTTTCAAGATGATGTTTAAATAGTGTAGACCGTCAAATTTTAGTGAATAGTAGATTTTTTATAAATACAATTTTCTTTTTCAGTAATATATTGAATTTAAAGTGGTAATAAGAAAAACAATGTATGAGCAAGTTCCATTATTGAGCATATATATTTTTTATAGCAAAATTCATAGTAGTTCGCGAAATAATGTAAGAATTGTTCAAAATGCAATACATTTATATATTTTTGCTACAAGTGCTCGAAACACACCATGTTTTCATTCTTTCGTCTCTTTCAACAGTGTTCAGTGTAAGTACTTATTTTTTTGAGATTGTATTCTGGTAATATAATAGTTAGTAACTTTTATTTAAATGTTATAAAAAACTAACAAGATTAAAATAATACAGTTACTGTACTTACCACCTACTAAAGAAACTGCTTCCACAAAAATTTACTTATACACAAATAATACTTCACCGTTTGGCTGTTAGCGTTAGATAGATACCCGTATAGTCGTATAGCGAATTAGGCGGACATTTGGCATATTTACGTTGAGACGGTGGGGATGCAGCAAGAAATTCATCAATCCATGATCTTTATGCATTGTCCCAATGCTCTCGGACATTGACCGAATGACCGAAATACATTACATGATGAACGCAGTGCATTGCTATAATGAACTATACAAAGGTTCATGTTTTCAATCATTAATGTTATGCCTATTGAACATAGCTTTATCAAAAGAGGGATCATGACAATGTGTCGTGATGATTAAAGGTACATAGTATTGATCACTATCTAGTCATCAACTTGATGTATTTTTCACATTGCTCTGATGTAAATAACATTATAAAGATTACTTTTTTCATTAGATTTATGATTTAATTACATTATCATAATGACCTACATTTCATTATAACAAAATCGTTGATTGATCAATCACTGAAGTTCATTATTATCAATAAATTTTTGACATTGTCCCAATGAAAAATACGTTATGATTATGAATAATCATTGGCAGTGATTGATATCAGGCTCATTATTATTTTCTGTGTATATATATATATATTATATATATATATATATATATATATATATATATATATATATATATATATATATATATTTACATATATATATATATATATATAATATATATATATATATATATATATATATAATATATATATATATATATATATATATTTACATATATATATATATATTTATATATATATATATATATATATATATATATATATATATATATATATATATATATATATATATATATATACGGGTGTGAAAGCAGCAACGGTTTTTTTTATTGTCGCTTATGGTATATGAAGGAAGAACATCTATAGCGGGTGTTTTTTTATGTGAGTCCACTATTCTGCAGGTGTTGAAAAGGCTCCTAACAGTCAAATAAATTGTCCCATAACTACCCCTCAAAGCGGAAAAATCATGAGAACAGTTAGGACATCCCTTGATAGCAATTTTTTTCATGTGAATCAATCATTTTACACTCGCTTAACACCCTCCATACAATGAAATAATTTGTGAATCAAAAACTACCCCTCAACAACCCTCCGAAGTAGAAAAATCTTAAAACAGTGAATATATCCGTTGCTCGAGGTTTTTTATGAAAATGAACTATTTCACACCTGCTGATTACGCTCTATAGGGTGAAATAATTTGTGAATCGAAAACTACCCCCCAACAACCCTCCGAAGTAGAAAAATCTTAAACAGTGAATAACTATATAAAAATTATTAGATACTGTATTTAGCAGTGAAGGATAGTCGACATGTTTCGAGTTATGAACTCATTATCAAGAACGACTACAGGAGAGTATTACATCTTGTTTTATAAAACAGACAATAGGAAACGGGATACCTGAAAATCAATTTTCGTTTAAAAGGGATAATTTACTATTATGGGCGGAACTTATTTCGAGAATTTCAAAAACGTATAAACCCCAAGAAGGTATAAACCCCACGCAAACTATTAATGAAGTAATGGGTAGTATTTTCGTTACTACCCAATAAATTATGTGTCAAATTTGAGTAGCAAAATTTGTAACAGACTATCAGAAAAAAACCTTAAAACAATTTGTACAAATAAAAGAAACTTGAAGTCATTCTTGGTCCATAATAAAGAAAAATCTAACATCGGAGAAAACAGTGGTGTTTACAAAATATTTTGCGGCGAATGTCCTGCTTTCTATATTGGACAAACAGGAAGGAATATAAACATTCGGTTGATGAATATAAAAAGTCAATTTTACGAATTAAAAATACCACTGGCTTCTCCGAACAATGTATAAAATTTAATAATTTCCTAGATTTCAACAAAACCGAAGTATTGCATTCAATAAAGGAAAGCGCCTCGAACTTCTTGAAATTCTCGAAATAAGTTCCGCCCATAACAGTAAATTACCCCTTGTAAAAGAACAAATTGATTTTCAGGTATCACCTTTGCTTTTGTCTGTTTTATAAAATAACATGTAATACTCTCCTGTAGTCAGTCTTGATAATGAGTTAATAACTCGAAACATATCGACTATCCTCTACTGCTGAATACGAGGTATGGCAATTTGAAACCCGGAATCGAGCTCCGAGGGGCAGCTAAATTAATTTTCGGCGAAATTTCGATCATAATCCTTCACAGTAGTCTCCTTGGAGTTCCACGCACCGCTTCCACCTCCGCTCCCACGCCTCGAAGCACCCACGGTAGTCGTCTTCAGTTAGGGTGTTCAGCGCCACCGTCGCAGCTTCTTTCGCCTCCTGTACACCGCCGTGGTGGGTCCCCTTCAGGTACTGCTTCATCTTTGGGAATAGGAAGAAGTCGCAGGGAGCGAGGTCGGGGCTGTAGGGGGGGTGCGGCAACGTTGCGATGCTTTTTTTGGCTAAAAACTCGCGAATTCGTATCGACGAATGTGCAGGTGCATTGTCATGATGCAAGAGCCAACCATTCTCCGCGAGTTCGGGCCTCACGCGGAAAATACGGGCCCTCAGCCGCTCAAGGACACCTTGATAGTACAGTCCGGTCACTGTTTGTCCCTCTGGAACGTATTCCCGATGAATTACGCCTTTGATATCAAAGAAAATTACGAGCATGGACTCCATTTTCGATTTGGACATCCTGGCTTTCTTCGGGCGCTCCCCCCCCGCGTTCCACCCACTGCTGACTCTGTCTACGCGTTTCGGGATCGTACTCGAATATCCAAGATTCATCTCCGGTTACCACAGTACTCATCCAGTCCCTCCCATCTGTCTCAATTTTCTCTAAAAGGTCACTGCAGATGGACATTCGAAGGTGTTTTTGGTCCAACGTGAGCATTTTCGGCACCATCTTTGCACAAATCTTTCTCATGTCTAGCTCCTCGTGTAAAATCTGCCTAATGGTTTCCTTATTGATGTTTAACTTGTAGGACAACTCTCGGAGTGTTAACCGACGGTCTGATGTTACCAACGTGCGGATACGATCGACATTGGTGGGGGTACGAGAGATGACGGCTGCGCCCGGCCTCGGATCGTCCTCTATCGAAACACGTCCCTCCCTGAACCGCTTTGCCCACTCGAACACGGCAGTTTTCGACTGAGAATCATCTCCATACACGTCTTTAAGTTTACGAAAGATTTCAGCGGAGGTTTCGTTTGTTTTAACCAAAAATTCGATAACCGCGCGTTGCCTCTTAATTAGGTCACTCATTTTCGCGACGTATAGAAAAAACCTTGCTTTACAAAAACACGCGGGAAACACAAACTAAACGTGATACCGCGTTCAAAATCTAACTGGTACTACTGAAGAGTCCCCTCTTTCGAACGAGACCAGAACGCGCCGGCTGGTGTGTTTAGTTCAGGAGATATCGGCCGATTCCGGGTTTCAAATTGCCATACCTCGTACAGTATCTAATAATTTTATATAGTGGAACTTAAGCCAAGTGTGTTTTATTTCAAAGTAAACTTTATTCTTTATGATGTTCCACCAAGTGATGTGCGAGAATTCAATTTCAGTTATTATAATCATAATTTATTTATTTTTTCAAACGAAGAAACCTTTCTCTAATTGTATCCTTGAATTTATTCTTTGCAGTTTTTAAAAGTCGATCTACATCACGTTTTGTTGCGAACTGTTAGTTTAATATAAAACTGCCATATGTTGTCTACTTTGAAGCCATCTATACATTTTAATTTCCACTCAATACCTAGAAAAAATAACTATTCACTTTCACCTACCACTTCCTTGTGGTAGGTGACAAACGAAAATACACGAATCGTATCTGGCTACGACAATTTAGGTATATTTATTTTTGGAACGAAGTTCCGTATCGCAAATTATAATTCTAATGAGGATTAATCAATCAACCCTCCAACGGAGTTAGTTTCATGAGACTCCACGTCATAGAATTCCCATACTTACTTCAAGGGATAATGTTAGAAAATTCGACATCCGTGTCACTTCATGGTGTGAAGTGACATGAGTTTCCGGCGTTGATGTTTCTGTTTGACATCAAGTGAGGCACTTATCGGTTTTCGATGGATGGCGCAGTGATTTGTCACTAGTGTGCTCTTCTGGGAAACTATGAGTTATGTGGATTCGATGTCGTTGCCCATTCGGTCGTTGGACGAGTCATTATGACTGCGCTTGTTGAAGAGCGAAACCGTCTTTCTAGTGTTTACACCTTTTCCAGCGACGTCGAATGTTATAACATTCTCCCTTGAAGGATGAATTTTAGCATACCTACTTATTTCTCATTCTCATTATATGTTCTCATGTTAATATTGTTATAAGAATAGTTATTTATGTACCAAGTGGGTTATATAGATCCTTAGGTCCGATGGGCGTTAGGATCTAGTAACGCACGTGGTGCATACAAGATTTTATTTTTCACGAAAAAATTATTTTATTATAATGAAAAATCGATTTTAAAATCGGTTCATTGCTCCTATACTTTCCATTTTCCTCCTCAAAGTAGGCATGTCATTTGTTGATATTTTGACGTTTGTGAATATTTTTGTCATCATACTTAGTGAATGTTATTGCTGCTTTCTTTGTGTAGTCTTATAGAAATTATGGAAATGAAAATGAATTTACCCAAGAATATCATAGAAAATGCAGCCAAACCTGAGAATAATTCATTGCCGGAGAAATCCAGAGTCGTATACGACAAGGATTAAGAAGTATTTAATCAATGGAAGTTGCTTCATTTCTCCTCGTACAATGAGCGAGCGTTATGATCCATAATGCCCGCTCATAACGCCCTAGGGCATAATGAGTGTATTTATAGCAAACGTATCTAAGGTAAAATCAACAAATAATATACAAGTGAAAATAAAATGTTAAATAATTGTTTGATTTTTTCAATGAAAATTAAGTTTTGTCCATCCCTGATGATTAATAATTAAATAAGAATTTGATGAAAAATAAGGATGTGACGAAAATGTTTATGTCTCTTGCGAAGATTGTCATACTTGATCCCACAACCATGAAAATATACAACAAAAATTATATGGTTGAAAATTATCTAGTTAATTCTATATTTTCATTGAAATTTTCATCAAATATTTCGGCTAATGTGTACGGAACTAAGATTTGCTTGCAGAAAACAACTCTTTCACGTTTCCTTTCTTGGTATAGCGTAAGATAAAAAAAACAAGGTATATAATTTACGAGTTGATAACCATTTCCGAGATTATTTGTTATAGATTTATATTCTACTGGATATATTAATTGGAACTCGAGTTATTACATACATTTCCTCATACATACATAGGTGGAGTGACATCTAATCCATTTAAGAAACAAATTGCATAAGGATAAAAATATATCTGGCGTATTCTACGTTCTAACAATTTTGTTGACAATATTCGATAATATTGAATACTTTCTGTTTATGCCTCTTTGTAAACGTAATCTTCAAAGTACAATTATATTTATGACTTCTTTTGGACAATCACCCGTGAATATGAGATATTGCTGTAGAAATCCAAATTAAATTAAAAGTGATGCAAACCTGAAGTACCTACTTTAATTTACATTCGATACTTGATTTGGTCGTCTTCAACAAATGATCAGTGTGCAATAATAGTTTTCCTACTAGGAATTTCGATAATTATGTTGACAAATTTAATATGTAATGATTTTCATGAATTCAAGAAGTACCTACCTCTATAATATGATAATATTATAAAGCCATAAATATTATGGCCAATAAACTCGATATTAATGTAAAATTAATGAAAAAAAAGCGCATAACAAATAGGTAGGTATAAGTAGGTATTATTCAAGAAGTGAAGTAGGAAATAATAAATAATTTGCCTGATCTAAACTCATTAATTTGTAGTTAATTTCTTCTGATTCGGAAAACTGTAAGTATATAGAATTATTTAAAATGGTGATTTTCATCTGACTTCACTCTAGAACTATCGAAGATAATTGTTTTATGGAAATTTTCAGAACATTTTTCGTCCTACACAGTGACGTTTCTACCAACAAAAAATTCGATTAAACCAATAACACTAGCAAGTTGTACGATAAATATTTTTTCGCTACTTTGGTCAGCTCTTTTGTTGATGAAGTTTTAGCTCTTATTGTAGACAAACGCAAATAATCAATTCCATTTTATCTTTTTTGTACTTTGGCGCCACTCAATGAATGGCGCCAGAAAGAATGGGTAATTCAAATATTACCTACATCTACAATAAAAACGTATTTATTCTAGACTTATTCTCCAAATATACATATAAACTGTACATTTAATTTATTGTTGTTCAACTAGCTACATGCTTTCACGTTCATAGTAAAAAATTGTTGGAACTCATATTTCATCAAGTTGAATAGTTGTTAAACAAGTTTTATTGGATAGTTTTTCTAAATATAGATATGAGCAATAATAGCAATACATCTGAATCAAATTTATTTTATTTTGAACATGAAATCGTGAAATATTAGAATTTTAATAAGGAATTGTTAATCAGATATCTCAATAACTATAAGGTTATTTTTGTCGTTTCAACATAAATTAAATAAAAATTCATTTACATGAATCGGAAATTGAAGTGCATTCAATATTAAGACCTTCAATTCTTGAATTCAGTTTTGAAATGAGGTTTACGTCAAACTATCCCTTCGAACAATTTTTTACCGAAAAACAAGACACCGGAATTGAGGAGGTTAGGGATAAGAAAACATTAAATTCTGCCAAACAACAATATCTACTCACGCTCCATAAAAATGTGAAGAAACTATTGATTTGATTGATTTCCACGAATTCGGTTTCTTGCATCTTGACGTGACCACTTTTATATCACACCCAATTCTATAATGAAATGAACTAATATATAGGATGGGATTCACGAATTATCAAGTCCACATTTGACATCGATTTGATAGATAATAAAATTGTTAACCAAACAAAAATGGCAACTGGTTATGAAGTTTGTTTCGTCGCATAGCAGAATTCTAGATAATATCTCTATTACAGTTTCCTTCAACCGTATGCACTATTTATATTTACTGTATAGTCACCTAGATGGCACAAGTGACTTTTGAATTACTGCCCTCTAGAATTCACCGGATAACTTATTTTTCTTTCATCCGTTTTGCAAATTACTTTTTTTGCTGCGGTGTAGTTTGAGAGTTCAACACAAGATGCCTCTCTTCGCTCTTTTTTTAAAATATCTAAATTCAACAAGTACAGCTTACAAGGCTGATACAAAAATGTATTCGATGTGATTGTTTATTCATAAACTTTTTTATAGATTCAAAATGAACTATAAAAGAACTTGATTGAGGGCACTCGTGATGAAACTTGCAATTTTCAATTTTTTTAGAAAAGTTGTATGTGTTTCACATTACAAATAATTTTAAAAAATGAACTATTAAGTAAGTATTGAAAATCAACCAATAAATTTTCATGTTGCGAAAGACATAAAATTTTTCTTTAGTGAATTGTTATCCGCATAGATTGTTATGTTAGTGGAGCAACTGAAGGATCAATATTGCCTGGCAAGAAAAATAAAATGTTAACATATACTTCATGTCTATGTAAGACGACCCTGTCAATCAATTCTGTTGTTCAATGGATTTCCATTATTGAGTTATCTTCAGCTTTCAACTGATAATAGGTTTTCTTGGAAGATTATATTATTATGTAATTGATAACAACATTCTGAAGAAGTCTTATCTCAAGAAACGATTCTCTTCATTGCGTAATCTTTGTAGGGAATATTATAACTTTTCTATAGGCATGTAGGTATGAGTATCATTTATTTAAGTTCTAAAACTTATCTAATGGAAACTATTGAACGCAAGAGTATGTACATGTTATTCATTTCGATTAGAACTATATGGGTGTTGGGAGAAAAGCTGACAAATGTTTTCGTGACTGTTATTCTCCCCAATATTGAACTCCCTATTCTATCTGTATAGATAGATATACTTATATATATATATATATATATATATATATATATATATATATATATATATATATATATATATATATATATATATATATATATGAGGTAGGTATATACCTAACCTTTCACATTCACAACTGATGAGAATATAATGAAAATGAAACGACTGGTCATATAAAATGATTCAATAATGCAATTGGATCTTCCTACATATCAGACAGAACTCTTATATTATGCTGGAATAAAATACACATATTTATATGAATCATAACACAATTTTTTTAGGTTTAGTTGTTGTCCAAATTGCTTGTAGTTGTTGTAGTAAATCCAGGTTACTCCTACTTCTCTAAATTTTCTTCTGAAGATCGTTACCATATTATAGTAGTAATCTTTATAAATGTGAGTAATGTTAACCTTTTTTATTTCATTCTCATCTTGTGAACCTCAAACACAAGTTCTGAGGAATAATTCCTTTCAAAAATTTGAAGAAGGAATAAGCTTTTTTCGTACCGTTCACATGTTCACTGAATTTTTTTTTAACGAAGAATTTGAGTTATTTTGCGCAATCATAACGAGGACCTTGAATCAATATCGCTTGAATATCCTATCGCAATTGTATTTAACTGAATACTTTGGTGACATCCAAGTTTCTTTGTTTTATTTCAATTTTAATACGTCATCCTAGGTAGGTAGTAAGTTATTACATATACCTTGATTGAAAATTCTCAGTTATTCTCAATATAAAAATCCAACATTGAAGAAAAATAATAATATTTCAACAGTAATAACTTATCGCCAAGGAAACGTTAGTAAAATTTTTGCAGGTGGTCATAAGTTACCTATATAGGTAGTTGATATTGTGAAAATTTCATGCGATAATTCATTTGAACATCTAGATCTACTTCATTTTATGCAATTTTATCATAAATACATGTTTGATTTTAGCGGTTACTATATCGAATCTATGACGCATCGTTTCACCACACGACGACTTCATCAGGTAAAACTGACACAGTTTGAATAGATATTGAAATGGTAACATTAGGAGATGAAATAATTAGTAGATAGTCCTCAAATAGAACTTGCACAAATTACATCAAATATATTCAGCAGGAAGAATGATTAAACCCTATTTATTCATTGAATATGTTATTAGACTTCTGATAGCTGTTGATTTTTAAGGGCTACCCAAAAGTTCAATTTCAATCCTCTACTTTACATAAAATATCGGAATCTGTTTGAATATATGATTCTCATCTAATAAATGATTTGAATAGTATATATATATATATATATATTTCTATATATATATATATATATATATATATATATATATATATATATATATATATATATATATATATATATATATATATATATATATATATATATATATATATATATATGAAATTGAGTTTTTGGTGACAAGCATCATAAAAAGTCATGAAACGAAAAACTATCTTGGTCCTGGGTCCAACTTTGCTAATCGCACCCATTTTAATAAGCAAGATAACAATTCTGGTTAGCCGAATTTATATTTTGAGTGATTCTTTTATGAATAATAATTAACTTCATAATGTTCTATCTATTTGAAATCATCAATTTTTATACCCGGTTGACCGTCTTCATGAAAGTAAAATTAGAATAATTTGCAATTTCTCAGTTGAAGATCAAAATGACTTGAAATCACGCAATATGAATAAATAATATTATCGTTCTTCAATTTAATTCATTAAGATAATTGAGCAATAACAAATTTAACAAGTAAAAATATAAAGTTAAGTAGATTATATAACGGAAAGTACTTGATAGCAGACGTAATTGTTATTTGATACATGATATATTATAGTAAGGGAGCCCTCTAGCAGGGATTTTGGGATTTATTCAAGCTCGGCAGAATAACATATTGGGAAAAACCTTGCACTCTGTTAAGTATCCCCACCATACCTGAACACATATGAACCCTTAATTTTGGGGCGTTCGTCTAGGGCAGCCGATCAGATTATTAAAAGAAAATCGATCGTTCGAAAAACTCGAGCGCGTCAGATTAAGGCAAGGGGAGCTAGTTACATGCAGAAGAGTATGCATTCCACTAATCTGACGATTTGCACGTGGCATGGGGAAATAGGAGACTAAAAAGTTGCAAAACGAAAACGTCACCATGGCATTCTCGAGCACGGTGAAATTTTTATTTTTTTTTAAGGAAATTCACGATTTCTTTTTGCATTTTGAAGATCTGCACACGTTCCTCCTCTTTTTTTTTCGTTTTAGCATCTAATCTTCACAATACAAAAGGTCCCCAAGAGGCTAGAGTAAATCCCCATTTATAATCTCGGGCTCCCGTACTATTGATTGTATAATTTCAAATTGCACAAATCTCCGCAACTTGAACCGAAGAGATCATATTATGTAGATATACATATTTCACTTCATAATACTTTAGGTATATTGAAATTTGTATTGCCAATATTTTAAGATTTGGATAGGTAAGAAATGAAAACACAATCTCGATGTTTTTCTCATGATAGGAAACAAATAATGACATTTAGAAATATAAATTTTTGATACAGACTAAACAATAATTTATTCATGTTATTAATTGTTGTTGAGACCGACACTTATGAAACACAACTGATAACAGTTATCAAAAATATTCAAATTATTATGCATGACCCACGGTTTGAAGTATAAATTCTTCTTCAGATGATGTCTAAACACAGGGCCGGATTTACCAATAGGCTGGAATAAGCTGCAGTCTATAGGCCCCCACCACTCAAGGGGCCTCCTCCAAAATTTGTATAGAGGAAATTTTGAAATGATTATGTACTACGATGACTGATGCAAATTTTAATGATCGAACTATACTCAGCACCGAATTCAATATTATGAGGAAAATTGACGTTAGCAATACAATTAAAGATTTTGCTAAAAATAAATATAGAAAAGTTGTAATTTAGTAAAGGAATTTTTGGAAGTATTGAGAAGTGTTGGTATTGAGCATTAAATTATTAATAAATATATTCTACTAGTACCTATAAGTAGGGTTGCCATCCGTCCGGGTTTCCCCGGATCGCAGTAATGGAGGAAGGAGAAAAACATGCTAAATAGACATACGCTTTCTTCTCTGATCAAAACAAAGTCTAATTTTAAAGACTTGAGTTGCTCCGACTTTTACAAATTCATGTATAAAGACATTTTGGGAAAAATTGGCGGAGAGAGTCTGAGAAATTCCAAGTTAAGTTGAATCAGTAAAAAGAACTTGATCTCGTTTAAATTAAAACTTGTTAGTTACTTTTGATTTATAGATAATAAATAATTTAGACTTCTGGGTACCTAACCTATCTAACCAAACTAGATGACGTATCCAATAATTTACTATTACGAGCACAATGTAGAATCTAGTCTGTTTGATTTTACCAAAATACCAATTATCTACCAAAAAATATCGTCATGAGTTGTTTTTTATTTGATGAAACCAAAAAAAAAGAGAAAGCTATAAACTGTGTATAATATAATTTTATTTTTATATGGTAAACAAGCAGTTTGAGGTTTGAATAAATGAATAAATTAAAATATAGGTAAACCATGTATTATTTTATAAAAAAAAAATGTTTGAAGGGTTGTCCGGGGAAAAACAAAATTTCACAGAAATGTCCGGGGTTTTTTAAATTTTTGTCCGGCATCGGCAATTTAGGTGATGGCAACCCTACCTATAAGCATAATAAGTACAGGCCGCTCTATGCAAACCTGAGCACTTCAGGAATATACCAATATATTACACATTCCGAATTAATAAGGTAAAGTTCAAGATATACAAATTGATGAATTGAAAAATTTTTAGAGAAAATTCATTAATTTAGTTATAAATAAAATTTCTGATCTGCAATTCATACTAAATTATAAAAATCACATTATAGCGTACCGTATAATTTGGGAATTTTCATCTCCTTAACGGGGCCATCACCACTTCTTAGCCTATTAGCGTCTGAAATTAAGATCGTAGCGCCGGAACGGCTAATATCGGTACTACTCTATGGGCCATTAACGGTTTGTTTACATTGTTTAGTAATGGTATTTACGTTCATTTTTTTTTGAGTTTTCAAACATTTAGCTCTGTAATTTGTGTTTTTTTGGAATTTACACTGAGTTTTTAAAAAGTAAAAAAAACTTTCAAGAGTTTAAAGAAAACATCTCTGACATGTCTACTTTCATTACCAACTGAAGAGGTTTTGCGCATAATGGACAAAACTAAGTACTTACCAGCAAAACTGAAAGAAACAACATGACATAAGAGAAGAATTAACATGAATATTCTGCTTGAATGGTTTGAACGTAATGAGTTATTATATTTTTTGAATTTTCCTGACGTATAGCAGCTCTCCTAAAAGTACGGTGGACTTCTGAGAGTCTGGTTGTTCAAATAAACATTATTTATTATTATTATTTTAATAGTATCTCTGGTTGTTACATGAAAGAAATCACAATTATCTAGAATCTCTGAATGATGGCCCAGGTTCAGATTCCGATAAAAGTGGAAGATTTTTCGTTGAAATAACATTGAACTTCAAAAATCCTACGTTTTCGGTTAGCTGAAAATTGCACATTATCAGTTGCTATAATTCTATATGGAAAAATCCACAAACTTACTTCAGGGAAAATAATTATTCTCAGTAAACTGTAAAGAACAAAACTCTTATGTTCAGACACTTGTTTTCAATCTTCAAGTTATAAATCCACCCCTTTCTTCTGTCCATCATTTCCTTGTTTCCCAAATTTGTTTGGAAAACAACTTTGAATTGTCCAGCTTTCGGAAAGGTATGTAAGCTATATTCGGGTTCTTTTTGCCCCAAGATGAACAATAGGATACACAACAATAGTGATTCATCTCTTCTGAATGTTTGTAAACGATCCCAAACAAAATTTAACACAATTA
This sequence comes from Cynegetis impunctata, assembly GCA_030704885.1. Taxonomy (NCBI): domain Eukaryota; kingdom Metazoa; phylum Arthropoda; class Insecta; order Coleoptera; family Coccinellidae; genus Cynegetis; species Cynegetis impunctata. The sequence goes on from JARQZK010005071.1 coordinate 768,575, forward strand.
AAACTAAACAACTTCTCATATAAAATACACGTAAACAGATGTAAACAAAGTAATCTATGGCCCATGCGTTAGTAATATTCGACACCGGTAGGGGGCGTATCGCTTATCTACGTTCGCCAATAGGCACCAAAAACGTTAATCCAGCACTGTCTGCACAATTGTGAAATTTCACAGATACAGATATTCATTTTCAAACTTAATTATCTAGGTATCCAAGACACCTCAAGTTTAATTGGACTATTACCTGGAAGAGAATTGTTCAATAAAGGGCTACTCGTGAGTTTGACCTGACCATCCAGAAGATGACCAGATTACCTACTAACTTGAATTTATTGATTTGTAAACATCATAGTGATTCATTATAATTTATTCGTTTGAAATACTTTTGCATTATTCAGACTTTTTGATGTATGCCAGAGTTGTTCTGTATGCAAAATATGGAAGGTTTCATTATAAGTGATTCGATAAAGTCAAATCTATTTTAATTACCATAAATGCGTATATGCCAGGTTTTCCAATTTTTCATATGTTTATTTCCAACAATTTTTCAGATAAGAATCACACTTTCGCTTATTTACTATAAAAGATGAGTTAACCAAATTTGAGCGTATAGATTCTATAAAAATAACAAATAACTTATTGCATGAAAAATTAAATTTTAAGAAAATCATTTCTAAATGGCATTTGCTTCTATTCAATGCTTCCTTATTTCTCATTTTCAGTCGCATTTTCAGTAGTAATACTATAAGTACTTCAAAGTGTTCAGGTTATACATCGATAACTTGTTGCATAATTGAAAAGAGTGTCAGTTTGACAGTTTAAATAATCCGACCGCGAAGCGGGAAGATTATTCTGTCAAACTGACACGATTCGTAATTATGCAGGAAGTTTGAGATGTATAACAGTATTTATTTTGAAGTACGCATTGTATTTGATACGATTATTTTTTGAGTAATTTAAGTAAAATCTCCGGATCGACTAATTTTGGAACAGTAGGTAATTAATAAACGTCAAAATTTGACGGTTCTGTTAGTTTCCGATTGGTAGAGTTACTCCATGTATAATCAGGTATTATCGAAATTATACAAGGTAACTTAACCCCTTGTTGCATCATGTGCCAAATATGGCACAAACCAATGTTTTACATTTCTTTAATACATACGTCAGAAAAAAATTACTTTATTTGCATGAAATACCATTTCTGGCACATACAAACATATTTCCAAAGAGGCAGCTCCCTCTCTGTAATTATTTCGCAGTTATATACGTTTTTCAAAATGGTTTATACGTTTTTCAAAATGCTTGTCAGTATTATTGTAGATTGAGTAATAGTTTTGAGTTCATCCACGTAGCTTTCTACCCAATAAAAATTGTTTTTGTAAAAAATATACTTCTGGTAACTGCCTCATAGTGGCAAGTAGGTACTCGTATTTTTGAATAATTGACATTTTTCATCTAAAAATCACTTTGTGCCATATATGGAACATTATGCAATTCAAGTATATCTGACTTGACCATATTGTGCCGTATCAAACCTGGGAGAATTTTATGAATCCACTAAGGGGGGGGGGGGGGGTAGTGTAAGAAATTTTTTTTAAATTTATATTCAATTTGCTTTTGAGCAGTATCTAATATTTGACGGTTTTTACCATAAAATCATAATCATCAAAGATCGAAGTTTTGTTACAGCGACGGTTACGTATAATAATAAAGGTCGGGAGGATAACCATTATTACCGGAGTCTCCCGGGCAATCCGGGAGGGTTGGCAACCCTATATGGATCCCAAGTTATTTTATGCATAAAAAAATGAAGTTATACATAATTTTAATCAAAACGAAAGTGCAGACAAAATATCAGATGAAAATGAAATATTGGCTGTATAAAATATTTTTAGTTCATGTTGCATGCTGCGCCATATTTGGCACAATTCAGTTTTTTTTTTCACAAAGAATATTATTTTGTTTAATTTTTTTAAATATTTTTCTCATGAAATATATGTCTTTTTCCCACTGTACCTTTTTTTTTATCAATTTTAGAAAAATCGCGCATTACGGGGTTAACTAATTGATCGTTCTGATTGGTTGAAAATTATACGAAAAAAATAATCAGTAGTAATACTATAAGTACTTCAAAATAATCACGTTATACATCGATAACATGTTGCATAATTACAAAGAGTGTCAGTTTGACAGTTTAAATAATTAAATAAATTCTTCTGTCAAACTGACACGATTATATATATATATATATATATATATATATATATATATATATATATATATATATATATATATATACATATATATATGTATATATATATATATATATATATATATATTATATATATATATATATATATATATATATATATATATATATATATATATCCCGGTACATATTGACATCTCCAGCGGCTTCCATCGAGTCAAATGTACTTGGGATTGTTTTCGTTGCAGTACGAACGTAACAAAATTTGGGTAAATTTCTAATTTGCATATAAATATCCTTCCTGGAACATATTGACATCTCCAGTGGTTCGCATCATACAAAATGAGCTGAAATTTGGTATCTGAAGTGGTGTCCAAAACTATCAAAATTTGGTAAAATTTTTCCAGCCACAGCCATTTTCACGTAGATCTCTTATTTTATCGTGGTTTTTGAAAAACTGCCAAACTCCCGAGCTTCTGCAGATTGAGTTAGAGAGTTAAAGTTTGGTAGGTATATTGAGTTCTTGTTGAAATACGATCCTTTATGGATTTCTTCATCATTCGTCATCAGTAAGTACGCGATTTTTTTTTACAATTCGGTGGGTAAATTGGGTTGTTGTTGAGGTACTTCCTTCCTTGGTTTCAACGTTTATCCTCAACCACGATGCACTTCACTGTTTTTTTTAATACAATTAATTATTTTCTACTTTTTAATTCGTTTGAAAAATACGATTTTAGTAATAGAGCTTTGATGCTCACAAGCTTTTTATTTGAGTTTATAAAAGATAATCAAAAATTTCTGCTTCAATTTCATGAAGATACCGTTTGACTTATCAAGCTATTAATCTCAATAAAAGAATGAAAGGATCGAATAATTGTTTTTCTGCTGAATTTTATTATTGTTTCACACCTTGAAAATAGAACAATAAAGAAAATGATAAAAATTAAGAAATTATGAAAATATTGAAATTCATTATTTTTATAAGATATACTTTGAAGCCATTAAATTGTTCAAAATTTTTTCATTTTCTATGAATATCATTCGAAACTAGTTCGCCATTCCTTGTAATAAAGAAGTCGATTAGAATTGTGTAACAAAAGGATGACACCTCACTACAACAATGTCCTAAAACAATGCGAATAATGGTAATGATTCATTATTTTGATTTATATTGAAAACGTACTATAGAGATAACACCAAATTGAACTATGGTACTATGTGAAATATAATCCATAGAGAGAGCACTCCACTGTCTCTAAGATAGTCGGGCTTCGAGTAATCGAGTACCACACACGACCTTTGAACTGGATTGATAATAACGAAATATATAAAAGATATGAATATTGAAAAATCCTCCATTTCAATTTATTGAGTGACCCTTACAGTGTCAGTGAATGACAGTGAATTGATAAGATTATTTGAAAGTAAGTATTTATTGATCTACTGCAATCTTTTTAGTGTTTCTGATTGAACCGGTAGAGATCCTCCTTAGGTATTTATTAATTTTGATTTTTTCAATTCGAAAATATAGATATGCACAAATTTTTAATAGAATTTATAACGATTCTTACAAAAAGTGGTACTATGAAAAAATACTAATGAAGAGCTGCTAATCCGTTCATTAAGTTTTAAACAAAGAACAGATTCTGCGATTGAATATCTTGAAATTATTATTTATTATACTTTGGATTGATTGAGACGATACATGAATTAATTAATAAACATATTGCAACAATGGTTTATTAACAATTTACACATTTATTGAATAAAATAAGCCTGACGCACGTTTCGGTGAAACTTCACTTTCTTCAGATGCATTTAGCATCGTTTTTATAAACCATTGTTTTGATATTATATGCACTATTTATTTCTGTTTTTCTTTCATTTTTCCTTCATAACGAAAAGCAAGTAATCGAAACTTATTAACCGATAAAAGTAGACTTCCAGTATTTATGAATGATAATCGTTTATTGGAACAAAACGTTTATTGAAAGAATATTACACTGAAAGGAAGCAAACAAATTTATGCCTACAATTCTGATAGAAAAAAAATAACTATTTTTATTTCATTTATAAATCAAGCGTGCAGAACACAATTGATATGAATTCAATATATCGCTTAGTTACGAATTAATTCTTTGGTTAACTCCGAAAACTCATAAATGAAAATATTACAAAGGAGTTTGAAATAAACAATTTAATGAAATCACTTCTTCAAAATTTTGCTTCCTTCAATATCATGAATATAATATGTGCATGTCACCTTCAGGAATGATGAACAACAAATTTTTTATCATTTATATATATTCTAAATAGAACTTTTCACCAGACTATTTTCGTTTGAAATCTTTTTCTGATATATTATGGATCTAGTGTTGCCAACTCTCGACAGGACTAACCCGGGAGAATTTTATAAATCCACTAAGGGGGGGGGGGTGTAAGAAATTGTCAATCAATTTTAAATTTATATTCAATTTGCTTTCGAGCAGTATCTAATATTTGAAGGTTTTTCACCATAAAATCATTATCATCAAAGATTGAAGTTTCATTACAGCGACGGTTACGTATAACTTCAGAAAAACCGGAGAAATTATTGTAACCCGGGAGGTCGGGAGGATAAGCATTATTACCGGAGTCTCCCGGGCAATGCGGGAGGGTTGGCAACCCTATATGGATCCCAAGTTATTTCGAAAATCGTTTATTGTAACAAAACGTTTATTGAAAGAATATTACACTAAAGAAAAGTAAACAAATTTATGCCTACAATTCTGATAGAAAAAAAATAACTATTTTTTATTTCATTTATAAATCAAGCGTTCAGAACACAATTGATATGAATTCAATATGTCGCTTAGTTACGAATTTATTCTTTGGTTAACTCCGAAAACTCATGAATGAAAACATTACAAAGGAGTTTGAAATAAACAATTTAATGAAATCACTTCAAAATTTTGCTTCATTCAATATTATGAATATAATATGTGCATTTCATTATCATTTATATATATTCTAAATAGAACTTTTCTTCAGACTATTTCGTTTAAAATGGAGTCTTAAAAAATTCCTTTGATAGGTCGATTCACATTATTACGCGTACACCATTTACTAGATCTAGATATCAATTTTGAAATTTTAAAAGCAATATAGGGAATGAGCTATATGGTATGAAAGCTTTGATACAGATTCTAAAGTTCGTAAAAAAATGTTAATATTACGTTATTATGTTAATTAGTTATACCGGTCTCTTGATTTAAATCCTACCGACTTTGTTTTGACATCTAAAATCATTGATTGAAGTTTCCTATGCTTTAGATCCACATAAACTAAATAGAGTGTACCAATATGCTTGGTCTTGCAAATTTCTCTTGAAATCTATATCTGAATATTCAATTGAATTTATTTTTTTTTTTCAATATCGTGAAGTCTAACGAATGTTGGGATTAATAAGTTAATGTTCATAAAATCTTCCCCGCAATATGTGAAGAAGCAACGGGATCACTTTCTTCAATACTTTTTCAATAACATCTGAAACAATCAAATTTACACTCCTTTCATTTCAGAAATTTGAAAGAAACCCTTCATTTGTAGCTCCTAATTAAAGTAATAATACCTAAATAAAATCCAAAGAAGGCTATAGATTAGGTTGTCAAATTTGTCCTAATCCATCTGTAATTTTTCTTCTTTTTCCAGTAATGGCTCCTTTACCGTTCAATCTCGACCTTTCGCCTTTGAGTGAGGAATCTAAGCAAGTAGCAAAGGAAGAATTGAGGGAAACGCCTGAAATTGTTGCAGCAGCGATAAAAGAACTTCGTGAGTTATTAGAAAACGACGATACTATATTTTTCGATACCGATGATGACACACTAATGATTTTCTTAAGGCCGTGCAAGTTTTACGCAAAAAGTGCGTATGAGTTGGTAAGTACCTATCTCACGGAATTTCATTTTTTTTTTCTGTACAAAAAATCAATAAAACAATTGCGGCTATTTTGTATCTCAATTTAAAACAATGTTTATGGTAACACTAAATTAATCAGCACCACTTTCTCCTTCATTAAATGCCTTCACTTTGGGATAATCACCTATATGTATGTTCTTGTTTAATACTCAAGTTGATTTGAACCCAGTTTAACTTCTACCACAGGGCTGATGACTTCATAGTTTTTGATTTTTTTTCCAAACACTCAAGATGGACAATAACTATCAAATGCATCATATTCTTTTTCGTATAATAGACTGGACTGAACTCGTAGAATTTCTGAGCTAACGGCTTCCACTGACTACATCACATCAGCAGGAATATTAGATATATCACTAAAATTACTTTCCTCGTCCATAATTAAAGCGAAATATTATGAATTTACTGAAATTAATTATCTGATACAGTTTCAAAGTAATGTCGACTTCAATAATTGAAATTGTCACTATCCATCTTGACAAGCTAATAAATGTTCAAATTTTTCCTGCCTATGTATTGCGATTGAGGAAATAATGGCACTGTCACTGCCAAAACAATGAAAATTGAATGTTTGTTTTCAGAAAGTATTTTCAGAGGCCTCGGTAGCCCAGCGGTAGGGTGTATCGCTTGTAAACCGTGTATTGTGGGTTCGAGCAACAACGTCTTTTGGTTCGAGTCCCACCTTGCTATTGGGTGCTGTGTATGTCCAATGAAATTTTGAGAATTCTAAATACGATTAAATGTTGATAAATGACTTAGTTTCAAACCCATTGGCCGTTCGGAACCGGCGTAAAACTGTAGGTCCCTTGAGTTAACAAAAAATAGTATATTATTCAACGAGCACAAAATGATTGCTATTTTTCACGAGGGTGAAGTTTGTGACACGAGCCGCAGGTGAGTGTCGCAATTCACCCGAGTGAAAAATTGTAATTTTTTGCGAGTAGACTACTATACTTCGCCCACGACTTCCTCGAAAAAAATAGTAATAATCTGCATTTTCAACAATAAAAATAGTTATCAAAAGCGTTGACATAACATTTTCTGTGTTCACTGAAAACTGCATACTCACGTAAACGTCAACTATTTCACTTGACATCGATTCCATTCCTTTCTTTCACTCTGATGAAAATGAAATAGATAATTTTGCATACATTTATTTATATTAAAATTAATAGATCAATTATTGAAAATAAACGAAGGCATTGAATTTATAGTTATCTTAGTTACATAAAACCTAAAAATCAAATAACAATACTATCCTAACAATGTGAATGATAGTTTCAAGTTTGGACATACGTTTTGAGTGTGACGTCATGCAGTATATAATAAACCATTATTCACTAGTGATTAATAGGTATAATTGTATTTCAGGATGCACACCTATAATGAATGATTTATAGTACAGTCGTGGACAAAGAGTATTTTCATTTTTTCATTAAAAAACTTAAGTATTGGGAAAAACCATGTATACAACTCATATATAAAGCCTCTTTTTCACAATTGCGAAGTTTTATATTTTTGCGCGCGTACAAGAAAGGTTGACTTTATAATCTTGTATAAATAACCATTATTTCTATAACATATGAATCCTTGATTTATTTTGGATGTGCATGGTTGATTCTTTTTATTGGATAATGGAGAAAATGGTTCGTATATAAATGTGATGAGAATATCATTAGTTCATATTATGTTTCGAAATTTAATATGAGATAGAAAATTGTTTTTCAGAATTTCCTTTAACTTAAAATTTGTTAAAATCGTACATTACTCTATATTAGTAGATATTGGAATTCCTGGAAAGAAAAACAACAGAAGATTACGATTTGAAAGCATCAACAAGAATCTAAAACACATATCATAAAAATGGGTCTATTATCATCTGCATAGATTTTATTACAAATTAATCGAACTCATAAATTGATAAATATAATTTCACACACACACAATGAGTATGAATAATAATTTAATAGATAGTTCAGATTCTTATCTTGGAATCGTGATGATAAATTCGAAGATTCCATTGGAAAAACAAGATAAAATCATAATTTCAAAATAACATATCATCCAAAGCTTTTCATATAAATTAGGAAAATAGCTCTAATTTCAATAATCTGCTTATATTTATGTACTATATTTTACGAACTATCAACCAAACCCGGTGTTGCTTGGTAGATATAATAATAGAATCAGTTTAGCACTTCGCTTTTTATTTCCTCCTCAGAGGGTCAACCCCCCAACCAATTTAAATCGAAATAAATACCATCCAAGATATCATACGAAACTACCTACTTTCAAAGTTTCAACACTATGGTCCCAAATTTGCGCCTTCTATCGTGTAAATAAAATTCATTTCTCCTGGGGGGTCAATCCCCCAAACAATTCCTACAAAACCAATACCATCCAATATGTCATACGAAACTACCTAGTCACAAACTTTCAATCCTATTGCTGCAAAATTACGCCTTTATCTTATAAACATTATTTATTTATTCCCCAGGAGGTCAACCCCAACCAATTTAAACCAAAACCAATCCGAACTAAGATATCTTTGAAAATACCTACTTACAAACTTTCAACACTATTACTCCAAAATTTCGAGCTTTATCGTGTAAACAAGATTTATTTCCTCCCCCATGGAGTCAACCCCCCAACCAATTCTTGGTCCTAGGTCCAACTTTGCTAATCGCACCCATTTTAATAAGCAGGTTTTCAAAGTGAAATCCTGCTAAAAACAATAAACTTTGGCTTATATACCTTCAACTATCGACATTTCTAGTTTGAAGTAGCTCCTCCCTATAAATCAAAGCAGCCCACCCGTCATACTTACTTGTTAAAAGTCGAAAAAGGTGATTTCTTCTTTTCCTGCTTCCCCCATGAACCCAACTATAGATATGTGTTCTCTGTATTTTTTCCAATTTTACTCATTGTTTATATTTGCTGAAGAAGGACTTCTCTTTGAAACTTGTCCCCTGAATGGATTCATAATAACAATATCTTTTCATAAAAGTAAATATATTAAATTTGATTCTGTTAGTTCGAAAATCCAAATTTTTTTTATAATTTCATCAATATTAAATGTCAAAAACTATGCATGTAACTTATACAACATTATTTTTTTCTTGAGAACAACATATTGAGAACAATAAATGAACCATTCTTTCAATATCAGGAAATATCATATTTAGCTTATCAGTGATCTGAAAAATATATTTTTGATTAACATTCCAAAGTCCAAATTCTAATTCAATATCAAATTGAAATTTCACTTAATGAGATAAAGTGATATAAGATCCGTCTTTGGATAATGTAAGTCTATTTTTTTAAATTAATCTTCAACTTGTATAATTGTATACCTAAGCACATAATCCAGTGTTTCTCTGATTTAATTCTGAGAGAAAATGAGAAGAGTGTTATATCCATGGGCGTACCCTGGGGGGGACAGGTAGGGGCAGCTGCCCCCCTCCTCCTGGAAATCTCGCAGAACATGTATGAACTCGCCTAACTACGTTGTACGTGCCCTATTTGGATTCATTATTATCCTCCTTAGAGGCACGATTCGGTAAAGAACAGTCACCAGCGTTTGCTCTTTCATTGTTACACCTTGCTAAAAATTTCATGAATTAGAAGGGATCACATCTGAAGCTATGGAGAACATTTTGGGTTAATAAGCAGGAGGACTTCGAAGATTTGGAGATAACGGAATTAATCTAACAAGCAGAATATTTTTATCCGAAAATGAAAACAGTCCTAGAAATTTTACTGGCAATACTTTATTCTACGGCTACAATTGAAAGTTCATTCAGTACACTCAGACGCGTGAAAACGTGACTGTGGTCAACAATAATTGAAGACAGGTTGAATGGACTTTGTTTGCTTTGTGACAGGTTGAATGGACTTTGTGCATAAAAAACTTGTTCTTTCACGGAAGACGTTATAAACCGTTTTGCAGAAAATCCTCGAAAATTACTTTTAGAGTAGAAGCGATTTAAATAAAATAAAAATGCATGCAGAGTCAAATTTACTTTCATTTATTTAACTTCCTATGAAGTAGGATTATTTCCGGGTGTTTGCCCTACACACTGCACTACATATACCTTATGTTTCAGATAGGTGTGTTTGTGTAGTATGTATGACAAAACAGCCGCGGACGATCCGACTGAAAAAATCTGACTTGACTCCCCCCTATCCCCTAGGCCAGAAGCTGGGTACGCCCATGGTTATATCTCAATTCATTTAATATCTCATTTACTTAAGACTTGATATATACCTAGTAAAAACAGTATATAAACTGTTCCTTTAGGTAGGTATTCTTATCAACAAATTCAACCCCTAGAAGTGTCTTCACCTTTGACTGTTTTCTATTTGGATAATAGATATGAGCTAAATATATTTTGTATTTACCTCTCACTCTTTAGAATTATTCAACACACTATACTCTGCAGTACCGTATCAAGATCATTCGAAAAGTCTAGAAATATGTCTATGATTCCATAAGCTAAATCGAAATTGATTTCATTTGCTCCATTAGTTCATACAATTTTTCACTCGGAATCAGTCCTCCTGAAACCAGACTAATGTTCCAAGTTCATATTATTGGAAAACAATAAGTCTATTTTTCAGACACATTCACTTTCACTATTTTTCATATCTTAGGGGTAACAATTAATTTTCAATAAACAACATTATCTGACGAAAAAAGACTCTATCATTAAGAAAAAAAAGATTTAATTTTCAGTCCTCTAAAGGCGTGCAGATAAAAAGAAGTAAAATTTTATATTGGTTATTGTTAGTTTCTGTGATGACATTATATATTGAAAATTTTCATCAGTTTTTATCGAACAACCTTCAAATTCAAACTCTTATCAGGTTTAAGAAAGATTTATATTAATTTTATGAAATAAAAGTTTTTTAACATCTATGTTCAACTTATGTTTCAGATGAAGCGTATTGCTGACTTCAAGGAGAAATACAAGTCATCTCTGAAAAATTTGATGCCTGAACACGAAAAGGAAGCTTTCATGAAACATAACGTCGTTAATGTAATGAAGGACCTAGATCACAAAGGCAGACGCGTCTTGATAGTTAATTGTGGAAGTAAGTTTCATTTCAGTTTTTATTTTATTATGCTACATAACGTGAACAAGTAAAATTATTCAATGATTCAAAAAATTATCAAACAACTTTCCAAGGGAGCTGCTTATATGTATCCCGCGACGAGAATTCTACATTCATAATCCAACAGTGAATTATAGTAATCGTCAAGTCACCCAGACTCAAAATCTGCATACTGCTGTTTCGATCTTATTAGATCTCTTCAGTGCAACTTATTTGACTCGGTGAATTTAAAAATTTTTTAAATTGTTTCTCAATAAAAATCGCGGTCAGATCTACTATCTGGATAACAACCCAGAGCACCAAGAATATTGGAAACCAACAATTCACCACTTAGATCGAAAATGCAGAATCCCGTCGCGAGAATACATTGCTACTACTACAAATACTAAATTCCCGCCCATGTTTTTGCCTGATGAGAAACGCTGGAGATGCCTATATGTACTGGGGAAGTAAATACATTTATATTAGGCACCAAAAATCTCCAAATTCGAGGACCAGGAGGTCTAAAATGAATTTGAAAACTACTACCGCACCTCGGTGTTAATACTGATCCATAGTCCATAGTCTTATATTTTCGGAGGAAATACGTCTAAAATCTATTTTGGTTTGACTGATGAGAAATAATAAATTATGCCCGAATAAATTCATTGAATTCGTTCTCATTCCCATATTTTGTCTGCAGGATCATGGAACACCTCAGAAGTCTCGTCCGACCAACTATTCCGGATATTTTACCTCATCCACATTGCTGCCACTCTGGAACAAGAAACTCAAGTGAAAGGTGCTGTTGTCATCATGGACTTCGATGGCTTAGGTATGAAACAAGTGGCTTCTCTGAATCCCATATTCAGCATGAAGTTGCTTGGGTTTATACAAGATGCCATGCCTTTGAGGCTAAAGGAAGTGCATATGGTGAAACAACCCTTTATTTTCAACATAGTTTGGAAGATCTTCAGCCCTTTGATTAGAGACAAGTTGAGAAAAAGGGTATGTATCACTGCATTTTCGTTTAAATATATCGCGACGTATTATTAATTCATGTTTTTTACTGACTAGTAAAAATCAAAATGAGTCATCGTATGTTCATGCAGATAGTCCTCATTTAACAATATATTGTGTTTCAAATGAGCTGAAGTACAAAAATCGTAATTATATGCATTCAACATAAGAGCTACTAGTATAACCATGAAATATCAATACTGGAAAATACAGAAGGCGCCTTCTAAGTATCAATTAAATTCATGTACATAATTTCAACCCCATATTTCAATCTGTGTTTGTGACAGTGTTTGGTGGTGCAAAAATCTTCCAATCCGGTTTTTTTAGTTCCATACACACTCTAAAGAGTCTTTGAGGGATAATTTTCAAACATGTTGTTCCCCTTGTCCTCCTTGTTTTCCATGTTCTCCATGTGTACCTTGTTATCCATCCGCTGCAGTTATCTCTTTATTAACAGCAGCACCGTGCCAATCATCATCACTTGTTCCAGTAGGGAAAATTGTTCCGGTGTGCCAACATGTCCAATTCCACCTCCTGTTGCCAGCTGTTCTCCACCTTGTTCCACATGTTTGTTTCCCATGCTCTTACCCACCATGTTTTTCCGACCTGTTTGTCCTACAGCTTGCTGTCTTCCACCTGCTTGTGACCCTTGCCCACCTACCTGCTATCCCTCATGATAACTGTCCACTGCTATCAAACTTATTTCTAATATAATGTATGCGAATATGTATTGATTTTGGAAAGTGAAATGTAAATTTCAATAACATCTTTTGATCATATCAACATTACCAAATCTTTTGGCACCGGCTTGAAAAAAGTCCACAAACTACTTCCGCATCACGTTGTTGAGTTTCGATAGAGTGATATAGTCTACTTTTCTCTGGAAAAATAAGTGCGATGAATAACTGATAAGAAAACATGTTATATTATATTTCTATCAATTTTCAGATCTTCTTTCATGGTAGTGACATGAAGAGTTTGCAAAAACACCTCCCAGCATCTCATCTTCCAGCAGATTATAAAGGAACTCTTCCAAAAATTGATTATTCTGGCAAAGACTGGTACCCATGTATAGAGAGCCACGAGGAGTACTTCAAAAAGTGGAACACTTGGGGTCTGAAAGCGAAGAAGTGAAAAGGGTGATAACTCATTCCAGAGCAAAAAGACTGTAATAACCAGACATCCATCCGAAAAGGTGTAGAGCTTAGTAAATTTTACTCATGAATTTATAATTTAGGTTACTTATATGAAATGAATTGTACAGAAACTAGGTTTTAATTTATTTTTTTATGAATTAAAGAATAATACGAGAACAAAATTTTTATATTTTCTCAAATCATGTTGAAATGCTCATCATGTTTCATGACCACAATGAATTATTAAGCCAACGAATAAACTTCGTTTTTTGAAAATTTTGGTTAATTCCAATTTAAACTGACATGAACAATATGTCTGCACTATTGCTAAGTCAGATGCACAGAAACTTACTTATATTTTAATAATATTTTATTAGTGCGGAAAACTGTTTAATTATAAATGAAAAATAATATACTTTATATGACTACTTTTATTTGAATGTTTGCGACTGCAATTTCGTAATTCTTCCACATTTTCAAGCAAATTTGATTTATAATGCAGTCGTAAACATTTGAATAAAAATAGTGGTAAAAAATAAAGTATATTGTTTCTCATCTATAGTTATAATCAATTGTTTATCTTTTTCATTTATTAAATATTGAACAATCCTGTTGTATTTGTTCTAAGTGATTCTGAAAACATTAGAAGATTTCTATCTTCTCTTATATATATATAATAATACGCAGATGGCAGCACAACCTCAATTTATGCTGATGTGAGAATGTAAGAGCAATGTTGTGTTATTGAGCAAAATAAAACGTCTAAATGAAGAGTGCGGAATTGATTCATCAGATTTATTTTACTAAGTTTAAAAATTTTTCATTGAAAATGTAATTTAACCTTGCAGTATTTTTGTAGGAGACTATATCGAATGAAAATCGTTTCTGAAACATGGACTACAAATACGTTCGTAATATCTTTCACTCCATGGCAATAATTGAACATAGATAAAACTTTGAGAGGGCCGAATTGCTTTATCAGATTTATTTTACTTAGTTTAAAAATTATTCATTGAAAATGTAATTTAACCTTGCAGTATTTTTGTATGAGACTATATCAAATGAAAATCGTTTCTGAATCATTGACTACGAAAACGTTCGTAATATCTTTCACTCCATGGCAATAATTAAACATAGATAAAACTTTGAATTCTGAGAGACATCCTAGAAATATTGAAAACAGTAGAAGCATATATGAATTTTCAAAGAAACCAAAAACCCTTTATATTTGTACCTAAAATATTTTTGAATATTTATTTGAATTTTTCCAATAATTTATTATTGAACAATCCTGCTGTTTGTTGAAATTCTACTTTGTTATGCATATCTTCAATAGGTAGTTTTGAAAAAATTAGAATATTTCTATCTTCTCTTATAATAGTAAGTTAATACACAGATGGCAGCACAATATCAATATGCTGGTGTGAGAAAGTAAGAGCAATGTTGACAGAGCAAAATAAAACGTATAAACAAAGAGAGCCGCTCATTATTTATAAGATTTATGTTACTAAGTTTAGAAATTATTTATGGAAAAGTTTTATGTATGAGTTTATATCAAATGAATATCTATTCTGAATGGTGGATTACAAAAACTGCATGGAAATAATTAATCGATGTAGCTATTAATAGATAAAACCTCTATTACTTTTTACGAGATATTCAAGCCTTTCAGCATATCGGTTCAATTTGGAAATGTTTGAAGGTATTTTTATACCTTCAAACCACCAAACAAGTTTCTCGAGTGAATAAGATACTAAGTATCTATAGACTGGACTCCACCCAAATTTTTTAAGATTTCACAACGTCCACAGAAAAAAACCGTAGCTTCAAAAACAGTAGTTTTATTTATATAAATTTCATGAACACTCTAGAAATAATTTAGCTACAAATGGTCAATTAAATAAATGAGACAGGACCAAATATTACTTAAATCTATAATTACAGTGGAGTGTAAACAAAATAGCCTATTTCATTCATTGTTGTTGTTTCAGATATTCATATATCATTATTTAATTTGTTTAATTGATCGTTCCCATCAATTCTGAAAATAATCTGTAATTAACAAATTGGATAAGAATTATTCACGCAAAGCCATTTATAATGCATTATTTTCACAATGCTGTTATCATTAATCAAAATTTTTTAACGAGAATGTTTTAGGTTTTATGATGAATATTTTGAAAGTAGGTATGTGTACCAGTAAAACATATTGAAAATTAATGTTTTACACCGGTTCCGAATGGACAATGGGCTTGAAACTGAGTCATTACGCAACAGTTTTTTTTTTTAAAGAGGTGGGACGTGCGCCCACTCACACTGCCCGACCCCCGTACAATTTGGCTTCGTCATCTATGGATATTAGCCATCAAATTACTAAATGAGGGGAACCACTGAAAACTCAGAACGCACACAAACACCCAGGAATACGGTGGGAATCGAACCCACCAACTCCGTCAACGAAGACGGCATACCGCTACCTCTCCGCCACGGAGTCTCCACTACGCAACAGTTAAACATATTTAGAATCTCTAAATTTCATGGGATATACACAACACCCAAGAGCAAGGTGGGACTCGAACCTACAATCCTCGGTTTACAAGCGATACACCCTACTGCTGGGCTACCGAGGCCACCACTATGTTGTATCTTCCTTAGTTAACATTTTTACTCCTGGTTGAATTGTCAGATCTCAAATCAGGTTTGAGTACTGTTTACACTTTTTATTGCAAAATATCTACATTTCCGTCATTTACATGTCCATGATCAGGAAGCTGACAATTATTAAAGATCAAGCAATAGAACAGAAAAAAGTGATTCTTTGACGAAGATAGTAATTGGGTACCATTACAAAAGATAGTTCGTTTTCATATTCTGTAATTCATATTCTGTCATGTTTAGGACAAAAATTGTGTTTTTTTTCGGGTTTTCGCTTATTAAATGAAAACTAATGAAGCAATCTCGGTGTTCGGAATAGATGAATTGTAGAAAATCAAAATACGAAGAAAATGAATAGTGAACCGACTCGATCAAATTGTAATTTCCTGAAAAAATCCGGAAAACTGTGAAAATCACAATTTTTTCAAAAATCCGCATTTCTTACATTTTTGAAGCAGGCTCCCCATCAGATAGTGAACGGCTTGATTGATACTGTATGTGTACACAGAGCAGACGTTGTCGAAATAATTAGTTTTTGCGTAATTGCAGTTACCAAGTAACAATATTATTTCATGCACTATTTTGAAACTAGAGTGTACTACAAACTCTATATTTTCATTTCACGCTAGAATGCTGCTGAAAAGGTGAGAAATACCTACCTGCAGAGGAGGTAGACGCCATCCGAGGGGCCCAGTGTATTTATCAAGACGTCGAGCCTTCGCTACAACTTCTAAAATGTGGGAGTTATGGATTTCTATGAAAACGGTTATTTATACTGGTTCTTCGGTGTTTTCTCCGTTAATAATGATCCGATCTAGTTGGTTTGACGCTCAATTTCTTCGTATTTTAATTCTAAACAATTCGTCTGTTTAGACTGTCGACATTACTTTATTAGTTTTCATTTTATGGACGAAAACAGAAAAAAAAACACTGCACATTCTTATAAAAAATTAATAAATCATAGCTGCATGTCCAAAACATGGCAGCATTCAAGTACGAACTGTCTTTCGTATATTGGCGCAAGCGGTTTCAAATGAAGGTTTCGAAAAATTTATAAAACAGGTCGATTTTCACTTTGAGGGTGACATTATTACTTTTTTTATAGATGCTATCCCTTGCTAGATCTATCAGTTTTGATACCTAGATCTACGAACGGTTCGCGATTACAAAACGAGTACAAAAATGGCCGTCTTTTGGAATTTCTTCTGAACTTTTTGAACGAGGAAATTTTCATTTAGGACACCCGTATATGCAGGTGAATTCAGTCATAAATTCTCATTCGAAAATCACGGTGTTTCGGAATTCGGTCCCGCTACCTGCGGAAGGGACTACCTGCTCACAGGGAGCTTAGGGTAGAAAAAGTCAGGTCAGCGGGACCGAATTCCGGTCCGTCCGAAAATCATAAGGTCGTTAGGACAATAAATGAGTAAAGTAAATACTGGCGATTCGATCTTTTTTTTCAAATCAATTTGACCGTTTATGATGTTGCGATATATTATGCATTCCCTGAATTTATGAATAAATTGAGATTGTTACGATGTCTTGAGATTTTTCTGTTTTCAAACAAGATCTCTTTGATCCGATATTTGATCTGATGTTTCACGCTTTATGTGATCTCAGTTGATGTTTCTAGAAAAAGTGATTAGAAAGATCAAGTAATCGACAGAAATTTTCGTGATTTAAAATGAAGAGTTCACGGCAAGAACGATGAAAGTCACTTTAATTTCATTTCGCAGAACACGAATTTTAATGTTCAAAACTATATTCGGAAATCATACAATTTAAGTTTCAAAACAATTATTTTTTTAACGAATAATCATTAATCGGTGAAAAAAAAAAGTATTCTTAAATCGCTATGATTTTTTTCATCTTTTAATTTTTTATTATTTCATCGATATTACAGAAAAAAAATAATAAAAACGATGTATGTTTATTAAAAAAATAGCAAAAACGATGGAAGTTCACAATAAAGTTTTATAACTACTATAAGGCTATAATAATATTTAAAGTTAAGTATTACTAAAACAGGGATAATACAAAATAATATTGACTAAATATATGTTATAAAAAAAACGAAATACTCTTTCCTCTCTCTTATTTTATTTTTTTAGCGCATTCTTTGCAGCCTATTTTTTCTTCACAGTGCGAACTTTTACCTCTTTTGTATTCTTCTTCCTCGCGTTCTTTCTGACTACTTTTTTTGCGTTTCACTTGTTTCTTAGAAGAAGGGTTATCCATTTCCATAGCTAGTGATCCTTTACTTGTTGAGTCGTAAGTAAGGCTATCGAAAAGATGCTTTGCAGCATCGTCACAAAACTGCTTGAGGTATTGAAGGTCTTTCCACTTTTCCAGACTAATAGGCAATAAATCTGTTAAAATAAAAAAATAATAGGGTAAAGCTAGTAGGTAAATTAATAAGAAATTATTACTTGTGTAAATTCTATCAGGCAAAAAAAATTTATGGGTTTCTGCTATATCATCATTTGGGACAACAGCGGACGTAAGAATCACAAAAGTTTCGAATGCTCCATTGTAGTTTTCTCATACTCTTCCAGTTTTTTTTCTCTTCTTAGATTCTACGTTTCTGCACAATACTTTCATCACTGTTTTCACGATTTACATCAGTCTCTTATTTTTGTTCCATTATAAAATTTAAAAATAACGTACTGCGATTAAGTAAATAAAAGATGCAACGTATTCGAACCGCACAATGCATATGTTCTGATTCACGACTGATCCACCTCGGGCACCGAGTAGCAACACCCTCAGCGTTCTTGATATGTTTCACATCGACTTTCAGCGTTTTTGTTGTGGACATGATTATTTGTATCGTGAATAACTTTGAGACTATCAGCGATATTGACAAGCAGCCCAGGTCACTCGATTCTACTTTTTAAACGCATTTGTTCAGTAGTTGTGAAATTTTTTTCTCAACTTAGCAGATCTACTGTTCAACGCTGGTTCTTAACGGCAATTAGGCTAATGAATCAAGTAAAATACTCATTATAATTATAATATATTAGAAACCCCGGTGGGAAATGAACCTCCGAACTTCGGAACCGAAAACAGGATTGCGTGCATTATACCGCTAGGCCACAGAGCCTTCTGACCCTTCCAATTCAACATCGGATTTACCAAAGTGGATACCCGACCTATTAATTTTCGGAACGAAGTTCCTTACGGCAGGCTTGGAGGAGATAGGGATTTTTTTTTTTCTTTTTAATAACTCGGGGGACCTACAGTTTAACGCCGGTTCCGAACGGCCAATGGGCTTGTAAACTATGTACATTACCCAACATTTTTCATCATAAATAACCACTAAATTCCGGACATATACAACACCCAAGAGCGAGGTGGGACTCGAACCCACAATCCTCGGTTTACAAACGGTATAAGGCGGTTCACCTTACCGCTGGTCTACCGAGGAGATAGGGATTTTGTTGCAGGACCAAACTGAAAAATATGCGAGACTAAAAGTGTGACGGAAGTAAACTGACGAAAGTCACGCTTTTAGTTAACACAAGCGAATATTGTATACCTTTCTCTTTCTCCCTCTTTTTTCCGTTCTCTCGTCCCTTCCCTTTCTGATCCCACTCCGCCACGCCATTCGCCAATGCATTATAATTATGTAGGTACTCATTAATTCATGTACATGCAACTCGAAAACGTCAGATGTGAACCATCGAAATAATTTTGTAAAAGTTATATGCATAAAAAACAGATTACGATAGGAATCAGATATAGCATAATGGAAATATAAAGCTTTACAAATTTGTTCCATAAAATAATGACCACGTATTGTATATCCTCTCGTTATATATGTCGCAGTCTTATTGTAAAATCAGTCATATTATAATACGTCTAGGCTTTTTCAATACGACTAGGCATATCGCAATACCATCGAAGTAATCGAAGATCTCACAATTTGACTGACAATTTAAGGCGTATTGTAATACGCCTGCTGCTCCTTAGGCTTATTGTCAAAATTCAAAAGCGCGCGAATACCCTGGATTCTGAGTGATTATACTCGTCGTATTGTAATACGACTAACGGCTTGTCAGACTAATCGTGTGTTACTGCGTTGTTGTTGTGGTTGTGACTTACTGTTCAGTTTTTTCGTGCGAATTATTGCATTGAAAATGGACTCGCAAGATCTCTGAAGATGTATGTAGAGGATGTGGACAACATTATGAAGACACTTCTAATTTCACAAGTGAATCAGAACGGACGTGCAATCTATGCAAAAATGAAGAAGTATTCAAGAACCAAAGAGAAAAATGTGTAGTGGGCCTAACAAGAGCTGCAGAAAAAATGCTAAACATAAGTAATAAGAAATTGAAACCTTAGGTCAAAAAGTAGCAATCGAGGTTCCTAAAGTAGATAGAGTACTTCTCGATCCCAAAAATATCTTATAGGAACCATCGTAAAAGTTTCCAATGGTGTTTACCAAACTGACACCATTTATGGACTTTTAAACCGATGATTTTCGAGGGATGAAATGACTGATTGCAGAGATAATGAAGTAATCAATATTCCAGAGAATGAAGTTATTTCCTTGAGAGAAGCTCTGAGATTGTTGTCAAAGTTCGAAGGTCAGGGGTTCAAAAAGTGCTCTTGCAAACCAAGCAAGTCACAGTGTCATAATAATAATGAATGTTTATGTTTCAAATCTCATATGAAATGCAAAAGCAAATGCCATAAAAGTGAACTATGTAAATAAGTAATCCAAATCCATTTGTTTTTTATCCTATAAGCGATATCCATAATTTGCCTGGCACATCACCAGTTGTATTATATTACGACGTATTTTAAACAGTCAAATCCTGAAAACTATCGCGTACAGATTCTTTTGAACAATAAGCCTAATAACCAACAGGCGCCCTAAATTATCAGTCAAATTATGAGATCCTCGATTATTTCGGTCTTATTGCAATATGCCTAGTCGTATTGAAAAAGCCTAGGCGTATTATAATATGACTGATTTTACAATAAGACTGCGACATATACACACTTGCGTCTATTCTTCAAATTGCGTTGACGACCGAATCGTCTAAGTACTGAACCCTGGTGTGTCGTATTTCTGTATTTCCCACATTTCAATATTTATTATTTCAACTTGGATTAGAATAAGTTATCACTTCTGTCGTGCGCCCCGACACGCAAATGTTTCGTTTTCGCAAATTGTGGTCCTTCTATATTATTCGAAGGGACTTCGTTCCTACTACCTACTACTTGGTGTCCCATGACACCATTTTTCTTGTTTTACTCATATTTCTTTTATGACGTATTCATAACTATCAGTGTTGATGACAATGAAGCAGCAAACAAAATAACACATGTTTGTTGAAGTAAGGTTCCATCTGGGTCTTTTCATCATAGCAAGTCGAAATTCAGTTATGACATATATTATTTTATGTCACAAAGGACCTACAGGTTAACGCCGGTTCCGAACGGCCAATGGACTTATAATATTATACATTACTTACCTAACTAAATATTTCATTACATAAAGTGAACAAGGAAAATTCTTTAATAATTTAAAAAATTATCAAATAACTTTCCAAGGAAGCTGGTTGTACGTATTCAGCAACGCAAAATCTGCATTCACAATCGAACGGTGAATTATATATATTCTCGCAATTTTAGAGAAAACTCGGACAAGCAATGCAAAGCTTGTAACAAAAAAGTTATAGATAGTGTGCAGTGTATAAAGTGCGCGGATATTTTCCACCCCTCGTGTCTTGTACAAGCCGCTGCGAAAAAATCAACACCTTGCCTACATGAAACATATAAACCACAAGACAATTCAGGAGAAGAAACTTTCGACGACACAAAAACCGAAAACCGCTTCCTTAAGGTGCAGTGTCAATATTTGAGTGAGTTATTGAATGAAGTTAAAAGTAAAAATTCAATATTGATACAAAATAATGAATTACTTATGGAAAAACTGAGAAATTTCGAGAAATCGACAAAAAATGGAAGTAAACAAGATAAGGAATTAACGGCAGGAAATACAATCGGAAACACCGAGCGAAATCAAAACAAACAGAGTCAACCATCGAATATTATGCAGTCAACAAATGACACCTTAACGTCAAAAGTCAAAGTTGACAACTCGACAAAAGTAAACACGCCCGTCACCGATGTAAACGTAAACACAGAAGATACTAAGGATGATGTCGGAGAATGGAGTATGGTAGTGAAAAAGAAATCCAAAGCGAATAATTCCTCTCGATGTGGAACGAAGGCAACTGATAAAAACACGCCGATTCAAGGCGCCATTCGGAGACAATGGATATATGTTGGGCGAATCGCTGGAAAAGATGTAACCGAGGACGATGTACGGACATATATGAATAATGTCAAGGAACACGAACAAATTATTGTTAAGAAACTGAACACACTGGGTGGAAATTCCTCTTTCAGCATAGGAATGCCGTCTAAAGAAGCATATGACACGGTGTTTTCTGAATCCTTCTGGCCACAGGGAGTTATTTTGAGGGAATTCTCCTTTAATAAACAGTTTTTTCAGGGGAAACAAAGAGAATTGAACACAGGACCGCAAACACGAAACCGGGAAAGAACGAACACGATAAGACAGGAGAAGTAAAAATTTTACATCTAAATGTCCAGAGTATCACTAATAAGATGAACCACATTGAAACCCTCTTGAAAAATTACAATCCGATATTATTCTGTGTTACAGAGCACTGGCTTAAATATGAAGCATTAAGTAATATAATAGTACCAAACTACTCATTGCTTTCAAACTACTGTAGGGTGGAAAATATTCATGGTGGAGTGGGAATTTATTGCATGAAAGATAATCTGGACAAGTGCTCAGACATAAAATATCCAATAGCGATCTCCTGCCAGTTTGACTTTGAATGTGCTGCTGTAAGCATGTCTTGTTATTCTCTATGCATACTAACAATCTACAGATCAAATAGAGGGGATTTAAGTGTGTTTTTTGCTCGATTATGCAAAGTTTTAGATAAACTCTTTCCTCGCTTTACCAATATAATCGTCTGCGGCGATCTCAACATAGACTACTTGACTGAATCTCAGAACAAGATAACACTGTATGATATCTTTGATAGTTATGGATTGAGATCGCTCAATAGAGAGGCAACTAGAATTCAAGGCGAGAGTAAAACCGGACTGGACTATGTAGCAACGAACATGAAAGAAACAATAAACATACGTAACTTCGACGCTGGTTTCTCAGATCATTATGCACAACTTATCTCAATAAACATGACAACACATGAACTAGAGGTGAACTCCAATACTGATGAACTTGTTCGAATTCGTGATTTCACTGCAATGAATATAGCTCAGTTTAGATTTTACTTAATCAAACTCAAAGATAGTCTCAAATATACTGCCACCAATGACTTTTTTACAACTTTCTGGGAAAGTTTCCTGTGGTCTTTCGAAGCATCTTTCCCGAAAATAGAAAGAAAAATACGCAAGAAAACAAAATCCTGGTATACTGAAAGACTAAGAGACAAGGCAATTATTTTGAAAAATCTGAATAAGGAACGCAAACAGAATCCTGGCAATGAAGACGTAAATGCAACTTACAAATCAATTAGAAAAGCTCATAATCGAAACATTATTGAGGCAAAAAAATCGTTCCACAATTCTCAAATTTCACAGTCTAGCAATAAGGTAAGAACGTTATGGCAAATAATAAAAGAAAGACTAAACAAAACCACTAGTAAAGGAAAACCAATCAGTTTGTCTAACAGCGATGGTACAATCACAGACAATACACAAGTAGCCAATGAATTTGGAAAATTTTTTTCAACAGTTGTCCAAGACCAACTAAATGCTCACTTCAATGCACAACTTTCTGGAGAATGTACTACAGGGCTTATTGTGAGTGAGACCTTTTACTTTTTTCCTACGTGTAGTGCTGAAGTGGAAGATATCATTACAGGATTACCAAATAAGAAATCAACAGGCTCTGACGAGGTTCCAACATATTTAATAAAAAAATGTAAAACTGAGATTGCACCACTTATCGCACAGATATTTAACATATCAATTGAGAAAGCCGAATTCCCTAATTTTCTGAAGACGTCACTAATAATACCCATATATAAGAAGGGTGACCCACTTTCTCCCGGAAATTACCGACCTATCTCACTGCTAAGTATACTTTCCAAGATTCTAGAAAAGATCGCTGTCGTGCGAGTCAACAAATTCCTGACAAAACATGACATACTGGCAAGGGAACAGCATGGATTCAGAACAGGTTATTCTACAGAGACAGCTACTACAGAATTCGTGCAACACGTCGGTGATTTGTTGGATTGCGGAGAACATGTACTATCTCTTTTCTTTGACTTGTCACGTGCTTTCGATTGCTTGGACTTTAATTTCATTATGGATAAAGTTGAAGCGCTGGGATTAAGAGGAAAGATCAGGGACTGGATAGAATCATATCTGCAGGGACGTAAATTTATCGTGAGAGTTGATAGTAACAATTCATCTAAATACGACATTGGTTCAGGAGTAATCCAGGGTAGTAATGCTGGCCCACTACTTTTTTTGTTATATGTCAATGATCTTCCAAGGCACATTCCAGTAGGAAGAGTATTTCAGTACGCAGATGATGTCTCAATTGTGATTTCCGCTCCGACGCAAGAAGAACTGAATCACAAGACCACTGTTATTGTGGAAGAGTTCAGTCAGTGGTGCTCTAAAAATAGACTTATACTGAACCACGCGAAAACTGTGTGTCTGAATTTCCACAAGAGTTCCATTCCACAAGACGAAGATATGATAATAACGATAAGTGATGATCACATATTAAAACCGGAAAGAACCGCTAAATTCTTGGGTGTTCGCCTAAATGACACTCTCAGTTGGGTGGACCATGTGGAAGAAGTATGCAAGAAATTGAATAGCGGATACTATGCTCTATTGAACCTAAAAAATGCTGTCAACCAAGAGGGCCTCCTTAGTGCATACTACGCGTTAATATATTCAACAATGAGCTACAATATCATCGCTTACGGCAGAGCTACAGAAAGTAAAAGAATATTTATCGCACAAAAAAGAATAATCCGTCTAATGTTCGACTTGGATCCCCTGGAGTCTTGCAGACCAACTTTCAGAAAGCAAAAGATTATGACTTTCACCTGTATATATATCCTGAAAGTTCTCTGTTATATATATAACCGCAGAGACCATATTGAGAAGGTTGGAGATGTACATAGCTATGATACAAGAAACCGGAATCAGTTAAAATTGAGCAGATTCGCATACCAATCGTATAAGAAAACACCAGAGTATGCAGGATGTTACTATTTTAATTTATTACCTTTGGAAATACGTTCTGAAATTACCTTAACGAAGTTTAAAAGAAGGCTCAAACAAACTCTTATTAAGGAAGCCTTTTATGATTTAGTAGAATTTCAAAATTATTTTTAAGAATCTTTTATATTCTATTCTTGGGTATAATTTATGTCAACCTTGACTTGTCCTATACATATCTTGTGATTTGAGGATCAATAAAGAATATTATTATTATTATTATTATTATAGAAATCGTCAAGTCACCCCGACTCAAAATCTGCATACAGCTGTTTAGATCTTATTAGATCACATGAGTGCAGCTTATTTGACTCGAAGTGAATTAACAAATTTCTAATTGTTCCCCAATACAAATCGTGGTCAGTAACACTGGCTGGATAAAAATCCAGAGCGCCATCCCACCAAAGATATTGGGAAACAACAATTCACCGCTTAGACTGAAAATGCAGAAATTCGTCGCTTAAACACGTACCTGCAGTCTAAGCGGTGAATTGTTGTTTCCCAATATCTTTGGTGGGATGGCGCTCTGGATTGTTATCCAGCCAGTGTTACTGACCACGATTTGTATTGGGGAACAATTAGAAATTTGTTAATTCACTCCGAGTCAAATAAGCTGCACTGATGAGATCTAATAAGATCGAAACAGCTGTATGCAGATTTTGAGTCGGGGTGACTTGACGATTTCTATAATTCACCGTTCGATTGTGAATGCAGATTTTGCGTTGCTGAATACGTATAACCAGCTTCCTTGGAAAGTTGTTTGATAATTTTTTGAATTATTAAAGAATTTTCCTTGTTCACTTTATATAATGTATGAAATTGACCATGGTCGACTAGTATGTTTTTCATGATTTGATTGTTAACTAAATATTTATTTGAACCACTGAAATCTATAGACGTACACAAATATCCATTCCTTATACTGGATTCGAACCCAGTACTCCTGCTTCACAGATGGACACTACACCTATGCTCCACAAGGCGTGTGTAGATATTCGATTGTTACCAAACAAAATATATTTTTGTACCCCTCCTTCGGTCAACTGAGATGATATCATTAGGTGTATACAGAAAAACACACTAAATCGTCATTGTCATTCAATGAATATCAAAATCTTTTTCATGCGTTAGTCTCTGAACGTGAGGAAATCTACAAATAAGGAACTACTGGAAAATGTTCTTATTCACTTCCGTTCTGCTATAAAAAGCATTATTCCACTTGAATATTAATGAAGCAACTTGAAAAAATAAGACCAAGGTCATTCTGGGTTATTTCTGTCTATGGCCAAATAATGAGGAAAGATGCAACATTGCAATATTGGGATTCGGGAAAACACATCATATCTGATGAAAAGCAGAAATTTGATATATATATATATATATATATATATATATATATATATACATATATAAAAATATATATATATATATATATATTATATATATATATATATAATTATATATATATATATATATATATATATATATATATATATATATATATATATATATATATATATATATATATATATATATCTACAGGGTGTCCCGTAAATAACACGCCAGAGTGACACTGGAGGTAGATTGGCTTCAGGTCAATCAGGTAACATCAACATGACCTCAGAAAAAGTTTTCTGGTTTTCGAGATATTGTCACTCTTATGTTTTTTTCAAAAATCTATACTTTTAGGTCATTTTCTCGCCTCATAAACATAAATAAGTTCTAACTCCTGTTTTTCTTTCTTCTTGTGCTATCATCAATATATGGTTGAGAAAATCAACCTATCATTTCATTATCCTAAAAAAAATCAAGTTGTTTCAATTTAATTTAAATCCGAAAACGTTGAGTAAAGTTTGACTATTTACTGTGAAAAAATATTGTACCAGACAGAATCAGCAAATGATCTTAAAAACTAGCCTTTTTAATGCTCTTTCGAAAACAGTATATAATTTGTGGTTTTTTTCTTTTAAATGTCTTGAAATTCCAATTTTTGTCATTGAAGTCGTGCTACTTGCCAAAGACACTGCGCCGCAAATTTAACGCATAGCTTAAATATTTCCTAAGTTTTGACTGAATATTTTCTCAGGCGGTGATCCGACATGAATAAATTTTTCACCAAATTGTAGCTCCGTTATTTTAGAAAAAGCAATAGTTATAAGATGATCAAAAGAAATGAATAAACTTATTGTACAGGGTGTTTGAATAGCGACATGTTTTCTTCGTCCAAGTTCATCCTTCTGCGGGCAATATCGGGTAGCTCAGGCTTGTAGTATGGAGAGATATACTCGCTATTCAAACACCCTGTAAAATAAGTTTATTCATTTTTGATCATCTTATAACTATTTCATTTTCTCAAAGAACGGAGCTACTATTTGGTGAAAAATATATTCAAATCGGATCACCGCCTGAGAAAATATTCAGTCAAAACTTAGGAAATATATAAGCTATGCGTTAAATTTGCGGCGCAGTGTATTTCGCAAGTAACACGACTTCAATGACAAAAATTGGAATTTTCAGACTTTTGAAAGAAAGAAACCACAAATGTTATACCGCTTTCGAAAGACCATTAAATAGGCTAGTTTTTAAGATCATTTGCTGATTCTGTCTGGTACAATATTTTTTCACAGTAAATAGTCAAACTTTACTTAAGGTTTTCGGATTTAAATTAAATTGAAACAACTTAATTTTTTTTTTGAGGTTAGAGAGCTAGTTTTTAGTGAATTGTCTCAACCATATATCAATGATAGCACAAGAAAAAAAAACATGACTTAGAACTTATTTATATTCAAAACAGGCGAAAAAATGACCAAAAGGTATAGATTTTTGAAAAAAACAGATGAGTGGCAATATCTCGAAAACCAGAAAACTTTTACTGAGGTCATGTTGATGTTATCTGATTGACCTGAAGCCAATCTACCTCCAGTGTCACTCTGGAGTGTTATTTACGGGACACCCTGTACATATATATATAAATAATAAAGTATAAACTAAAATAAAAAACACTTGGCTTATGTTTCACAATATAACAAATATTTACATACTGTATTTAGCAGTAACGAAAAGTCGACATGTTTCGAGTTATGAACTCATTATCAAGACATATTCATAACTCGAAACATGTTGACTTTTCGTTACTGCTAAATACAGTATCTAAATATTTGTTATATTGTGAAACATAAGCCATGTGTTTTTTATTTTAAAGTTTATACTTTATTCTTTATGATGGTTCCCCAAGTGATGTGCGAGAATTCTATCTCAGTTACATATATATATATATATATATATATATATATATATATATATATATATATATATATATATATATATATATATATATATATATATATATATATATATATATATATATATATATATATATATAGTATAAATTTTATTTATACTAATTTTCTTTATATATACCCTCTTATATAACACTTGTATCCATACGATAATAATAATAATACTAATTGGTCATTCAATGTAGTTTAAGTATGATTTCTTTGTTATAACGTATAAAGAAATCAATGCATTATTTCCGTGTCTAATCTTCTTTCTATCGATAAAGGCCAAAACTTTGGCCGAAACGTAAGGATTTGATTAAAGAATATGAAATAATAACTATATATATATATATATATATATATATATATATATATATATATATATATATATATATATATATATATATATATATATATATATATATAGAGCCTGGGCAACCAAATTGAAAACATTCATCATTTGGATAGTATCATATAGCGCCATCTACTATCATATCATATTGTTAGAGCTATTTCCGATATATATAATAAATAATATAAAAATATTAAATATATACGATAAGGTATTTGTGAAAAAAAGCTGAAGTGATTGAGATCTGATAATATTTAGAGTATATTTAGACTAGTTTTGTGTGTCATTCAATCAATGTCAAACGTCAGAGCACATCTAACCGAATATCTAATCTAAATTTTCTGTAGTACTTTGAAAGTTTAACTTGTTTGGTATATGATTTAAAGAACAACAACTATGAAAATTGTGTAAGTTTTCTTTGCAGTCCGTACGCTTCACTTGTAGGTACGGAAGCAAAAACCACAAAAGAAACTAGTAAGTGTCATTATCAATGAAAAATTCATAACTTCTTATTCTACTTATTCTAGAAGACAAATAAATATTTGGAATCGTATATTATCCAGTTTTGCTTACATTATTTCATGGCAGTGTCAACGAATTTCTCATTGTAGACCATACCTACGTGTCAAACGAATTCAATGTCAAAATAAACACTTTTCTCATGGACATAAAATTTGCATTGATACCAGGTAAGTCATTAAAACTAGGCAAAGATGAATTTTAAATTACTTCATGTGAAGATAATAGTTGAATATATAAACAATGAAGACTTTAACGTCATAAGTACAGAGAGAGGTCCAAAAGTTTCGAGTTCAATATCCGTTAAATTGAAGTTATCGACATATATAGTGATAGACGTATCGGAATAGATTTATTCACTTCCTTTACCTGTAGTTGATTCTAACTTGTTATTACACCCAGTATTCATTTGGATGTTATATGGTAAATTACGAAAAGTTGTGGTTTCAAATGTAAATTTCTGAATTCAACAACACGGAGAGTCCAAGTACTTGTGGGTAAGTAATTATTTTCTCAATGGATTATTTCAGATCATCTCTTTTTACCAGTTTTCATAGAATAAAATTACATAAAATGATATAAATAGTGGAGACTTCCAGAAATATATATAGGTATATATATATATATATATATATATATATATATATATATATATATATATATATATATATATATATATATATATATATAAATATATATATATATATATATATATATATATAAATATGAAAAATTAGCCAAAAGGTTCCAGACAAAAAAATCTTCTTCATCTTCTCTAAGAAATAATTTGATGGAATCATGACACAATTACGTATATTTAAATGTGGTCAATCATATTTATCGTTGTTTCATGATCACTTTTTGGTCGTTTTTCCCCGAAAATAATAGAGTATTGGATTGTATTTTTAAATCCATTTTAGACCTTCCAGACAACGATTTCCGTAATTTCCTTGATATCTGATATATATATATATATATATATATATATATATATATATATATATATATATATATATATATATATATATATATATATATATATATATATATATATATATATATATATATATGAAGTAGCCGTTGACACGTGTTTCGGACTCTTTGATCCTCATCAGAATGGAGTAGCCAAGTATGGGATAGAAAACTTGGAAATAGAAATAGCAAGAACAAGCAGAATCCCTTGCTACGGAAGACAATTACACATTTGAGGTTTATTGTCCGGTTTGGGAAATTTGCTCCGGAGGCCATTAATGCCATCAGCGAGATCCCATACCGTGGAACTACGAAGAAGAAATTTATCGCGGGGCAATGGTAGATGTCACATACATAATTTCCTCGCAATAAATTTCTTCTTCATATATATATATATATATATATATATATATATATATATATATATATATATATATATATATATATATATATATATATATATATATATATATATATATATATATATATATATTCCCCCATTACAAATTGGTAAACTTCGATTCTAGATATATAACAAAATTCCTAATTGTTTTTATTGATCTCAATTTTGAAAAAAATTAAAATTTTTTGTTGTGCTGCATAAATATTTGAAAAATACCGGTACGTTAATTAATTACTTGTATTGCATTTTTAATGTAAAAATTGCTGATATTTGAAAATTCATGTAATCAGTTTCATTTTAAAAATGGCTTAATCACCTAATTAACTTCGGGATATTTCTGGTTATCTAATTTATATTGATTATTGTACGATTCATATTTGAAATAATGTTTAATTATATGAAAAAATTTGCGAATTGTTTTAACTATGCATGGATCCTATTGTACTCTTTTTTGCTGGAATTTTGCCGCATTTACTTTTTCTATATTGAACAAAAACGATAAGAATGATGAAAAAAAATTTTATAATTGAAAACGTTGAAGGTTATGAGAAATATTTCATGATAATTTTGTAATGTGAAAATTATTGCTAAAATTTGGTTCAAATTCTATTAAAAAAGAATTAAAAATTCATTCAGTCAATATAGCAGTAGCTGCCAGTTATTAATAACATCTAAGCTGCGTAAATTAGAAATTTTTTTTGAAAAACATAAGAGTTGGGTATTAATTGAAGTGATTTCATATATTGAGTACTCAAGGTATACTACATAATTATTTCACATAGTATTCAGATGAGCTTCATAGTAAGGCGTAGTGCTGTTCAAGACTTAGGTTAGCAGAACGAACAATTCACAAGTATGTCTTCTATCTATTATCACTCTTCCGCAATGTGGATGACGCACTTTGTGTGACCCACTTTACGTGACGCACTTTGGATGACACACTTTGCGTGACCCATTTTGCGTGACGCACTTTGGATGACGCACTTTGCGTGACCCAATTTGCGTGACGCACTTTGGATGACACACTTTGTGTGACCTAATTTGCGTGACGCACTTTGGATGACACACAGTTGCTGCTGTGCTAATCCCTCTAAGTCTATTGAGTTAGAGGGTTGAAATTTGGTACGTGGATTGAGTTTATTTGAGGAAGCTGCATGATGTGATTCAGTTGTTTTGTTTAATTACTGCAATTTTTGATATTGAAGTTTCAAGCGTTCTTGATGATTTTCTAGCATACTATACAAACTCAGTTAGAAGTCAGAAAATTTGAACTTGACTTCGATTGATTGAAGGAATGTGGTATTTGGAAATTTAAATTCTTCTTCTCACTGCTGCAAGTTTTATCTAGACATCTAGGCCTTCTTGCTAATATTTAGTGTTTTATATCTCTTTGACGCCCCTAATTGACTTAGGGGGCATGTAGAAAAGAACCAAAATGGGGGCAAAATACGACCCTAATGACGGAGCTCTGCTGCTCACTTGCTCTTCATTCTCCTTCAATTTAATATAGAAAGAAGCGAACACGTGTTGAAATACGAAGAGTTGAAATTCAAATATACTTATCTAATAGGTTAGCTTTCTCATTGTCCACCACTCCAATAACTTTCAGATACGCATAGACAGATACAAATAAGATATTCCTTGCTAGAAATGAAACGTTATGAACAGTTAAGACCTTGAAGCCAACAAAAATGCATTACTTAAGGAGATAAAACAACAATATATCGTAATTTACGTACACTGAACGCATTTGCAAAACGATTTGATAATTCATGAAGAACTGTACACGCAAATATTCCAGTTTTAAGTGACCTAGTTCGACTACAGTCGTTTGGTACTCTTACATAGGCTCACAATTCAAAAAGATTTCAATTCGTTACATTAGCTAGATGTCAAAAGGTTACATCGAAAATCACAAGCGCTTTATGGAACGCACTTGAACGTTATATTCATTTGTCGATTGTTCTTGATATTGATGTCATTGTTTGCTTCCGTGTGTCTTTGTTTATCATATCGATTCGTTGGTGATTTTGGTCGTTCATAGTGGATAACTGTTGGTTGGTGAGTTTATAAACATTAAGTTATCATTATATATTAACAAGAAAAAACAGTTATGACAATTATTACCGCGAATTTATCGAATTTCTCGTGATATTTATTTATATTTGATTAAGTACCTACTTTAACTCTATTGAAATATAAACAGAGAATCTCTGGATGAATGAATAACGATAAACAAATGAAACAGATATAAATATATGAAAATAGATTTGATGGAAAAGAATTTATTTTTTGAAACTGAAAATTATTCAGTTGATATTTATATATGATGATAATAATTAGAAATAATATTGATTATTTGAAATAGTGAATGATTAAGCAAATCAATGCATCCTAGAATATTTTGTGTAAGCTCTGTACGTGTTTGAGTAAACAATTTTAGTGAATCATTGAATTATTAGTTGACTTTCTTTCTAAAATAATTTATTGCTTTCCTATAAAGAGTTTCAAGAATTTTACATTATAATTCAGAAGATAGGAAACTACAAAAATCCTCTCAATCTCTTTTACAAGTAGCTTTTTGTAATATCATTAAAATCAATTTTTTAAACACATGTCAAGACCTCTGATATAATTTATTATACATAAATCTCTGATATGCTGCTCATATTGTTTGAAAATTAAAACAATATATACAAAAATAAATATTTCATTTTGTACCAGTTCTCAGGACGAATATAGCTATTTATTCATCAATTATTTGACTGATGTCTACAAGTCTACATAGTTCGTTGAAACTTAATATCTTACCAACAAAAAATTATTTTATTTTTCAGTTATTTGTTGATTTTACCTTAGATACGGTTGCTATAAATACACTCATAACGCCCTAGGACATTAGGAGCGGGCATAATGGATCATAACTTCCGCTAATTGTACGAGGAAAAATGAAGCAACTTCCATTGATTAAATACTTCATAATCCTTGTCGTATACGACACAGGATTTCTCCGGGAATGAATTATTCGCAGCTTTGGCTGCATTTTCTATGATATTCTTGGGTAAATTCATTTTCATTTCCATTATTTCTACAAGACTACACAAAGAACGCAGCAATGACATTCACTAAATATGATGATAAAAATATTGACAAACGTCAAAATATCAACAAATTCCTATGAGGAGGAAAATGGAAAGTATAAGAGCAATGAACCGATCTCAAAATCTATTCTTTATTATAATAAAATAATTTTTTCGTCAAAAATAAAATCTTGTACGCACCACGTGTTTTACTAGATCCTAACGCTTATCGGGCATCATTCATCCCTCGGGCCAAATTTTACCCTCTGGGCATTAGGATCTATATAACGCACCTACATAAATAACTATTATGAATGTACTTTCCATTTTTCGCATAGAAAAAATGTAAGTGAAAGAAGTGAGATTATTCAAAATATGCGTGCTGTACAACAAAATCTCATTTTCAAAATGCATGGAATAGATTCTGAATGCATTGCTAATTTAGTAACGCCTACAAAAAAAGGAAATTTAAAGCAGCTTATGAGAAATTGAATTTAGTTATCAAGTACTGCCGATTCTGTTCAAATTTAGGAGATAAGTACAAAATAATAAAAATATTAATTTTCACATTGATAACAGTTAAGTATTGATAAATATATCCATTTAACCATAATTTCAGTAGTTGGCAAGCTTACTTTTTATCGAATGATAGCTGATGTTTAACGTTTTATCAACACAAATTTTTTAAATTGCCTGACATATTCATATGTACTATATATCTAAGTATTATATGGTATATTATAATTATAATAATTAAATATATTTTATTTGAGGAATAAAAAACTGCCCCAGACGCTGATTAATAATAATGCCTACATTCTATAAACACTAAGTTGAAAGAGGCAACATTTATCATTTTTAGACGAGGATATTGATTCAACATTCTTCTTGTAAGTTTTCCAGGTGAAAACTCACGTATACCATTCGACAACCTCTGAAAAATTCAAGGCATATCAGGAAGACCCGGAGTTTGAATCCGGGAATGGCAATTATACGTATTTGTAAACTATGCCAGCATTTTTTGTTGTATATATAATAGTTATTTATGTACCAAGTGCGTTATATAGATCCTAACGCCCGATGGGCGATATGATCTAGTAACGCACGTGGTGCATACAAGATTTTATTTTTCACGAAAAAATTATTTTATTATAATGAAAAATCGATTTTTTTAAAATCGGTTTATTGCTCCTATACTTTCCATGTTCCTTCTCATAGTAGGCATGTCATTTGTTGATATTTTGACGTTTGTGATTTTTGTCATCATATTTAGTGAATGTCATTGCTGCTTTCTTTGTGTAGTCTTATAAAAATAATGGAAATGAAAATAAATTTACCCAAGAATATCATAGAAAATGCATCCAAAGCTGCGAATAATTCATTGCCGGAGAAATCCAGAGTCGTATACGACAAGGATTATGAAGTATTTAATCAATGGAAGTTGCTTCATTTCTCCTCGTACAATGAGCGGGCGTTATGATCCATAATGCCCGCTCATAACGCCCTAGGGCATATAATGAGTGTATTTGTATCAACCGTATCTAAGGTAAAATCAACAAATAATATACAAGTGAAAAATAAACAATATTTTGTATTATATACGATCATCATTAAGGCTCCTTTAAATATGAGTTTACTAAAGTACATATTTCTGAATCAATATCTCTCAAATAGCGACAGTTTTCATTCACTTAATACTTTGTCACTCTGCCAAAACTACACTCTATCGTTTCTGCGTCCTGTAAGTTCAAGTTAATTTGAATTACAATAGTCCCTTATCGATAAATATCATGCCATTGACATCAACGAAGCTTATTTTATTGCATGAAGAGAAGTAAGAAATTAAGGGATCAATATTCTGTTAATGCGATGTTGTAGTTTTTTGTATTTTAGTCTTCCGTATTGAAGTAACCGTTAAATTGAGTTCTATGAGCTACTAATTGAGTTGAAAGTTCTACGTTCATACTCAAGGCCTCAGGAAAAAATATCAATGAATTTTTTTTCAACCAATTGAAACTATAAAAAATTGATATCATCTTAACGAAATATGAAGTTCAAAACGTATTTCATATATATTTATAAATCTATATTTATAACTGTATATAATTGTCATTTGAGTTTTATGAGGAAGAAACATGTTCAAAAGTTAAATAAATATATCGAGGAAGATTAAATATAATTTATCATACATATTAGAACCATCTGGGGGGCATGCCCCCCCCCCTAGAGCATGTTAAATATCCCTAAAATAATGAAGTGATTCCCACAAATTAAAATAATTACCTGCGTATTAAAACAATGGTTAATAATAATAATTTACACATTTATTAAAAGAAATAACGCATGACTCACGTTTTCGTTATTTCTTTTAATGAATGTGTAAATTGTTATTATTAACAATTGTTTAAATATGTGTATTAATTTACACCAAGTATCGGCCCAATCAATCCAAAATAATTACCTGCGAATTTCATGTGATTAAAACCATAAATAGGTCATTTCAAACCAATAAACTGGCGGGAGAAAAGAGCTTTAATTATTATCTAAGCTGAAAATGCTTAAATAAAAGAGAGTGTGTGAGAGTTCGCTAGGTATTATAAAATGCTGAATCATAGAAAAATATAGTTAAATGACTACAAATGAAAATTAACTTATATCTTCCAGTAATTTTCTTCTTAATATTTTAAGATTTGAAAATTAATAATTTTTTCGCATTTTTCATGAAATGCTTTATTTGTTGGATTTCCTTGTCAATATTGCAATCGATGTCTTGTGAATTGGCTCCCAATTTTTGTCAAATCACTGTTACTTCTGACTCTTGTCCATAAGGTCTTTAGTCCGAAAAGGTTCTATAAGAACGCAAATTGAAGGATTTGGTCTCAGATATTTATGGGATTGATTTAGATGGTTCAATTATTAAGGCAACATAACCAAGAGACAATATGGTCTTTTTTTCAGTTTTCGCCTTATTATTTTCGCTTATTTTTAGGTACAAGACAGCGGACAAACGTTTCTTAAAGTTTCAAAAAAACATATCCGATGTAAAATATTCCGAGGATCCAAATATGTGCCTAAATCCACAGAAAACTTAAAAGAGTAGAAAAAAAATGTAAAAAAACGTAAAATAGGTACTCCTCAAAATTCGAAAAAAATGGCGAAAATTTCCTTTAAGTGAGCCAAATCAAAGGACATCGATTGCAAGCGATTGTACTTTTGACGTGGATATACTTTTTGATTCTTGAAATTTTCATTAAATGATCATTTTTCATGCTTCAAATACTTAGTCCAGTTTACGATTTTAAATGAATCTCAAATTTGAAAAAAAGAAAGTGCAAATTTTTCACGCTAGAAACACATCCTCAGATTCATGGCCCCCTCCAAAACAATTGCCTGGATCCGCCCTTGAATATGTCTTTTCAAATTGTCAACCACTTTTTGGTATTTCTATGAATATCAACCATGAAGAATAAAGCGAATGTATTAAACCAATTTATTTACAAACATTTTTTCGTAATAATCAGGTAATGCAAACAACACCATTCGTTCAAGTCTGTAAATTTCCAAAACCGCAGAAGTTGAAACCTTTCAAGATCAGTCACTCTCAGAATTTACTAATCCGATCGTTCACACGGCTTTATATACTAGCTTAAATTATATATATATATATATATATATATATATATATATATATATATATATATATATATATATATATATATATATTTCGTCTGACACGATAAAACAAGACAATACTCATTTTAATTGCTGAAATTCAAGAAAAAACCCATTTTTATTGAAGGTTGTGTCAATGAAAGCCGAAGTAACAAGCAGAGCAGCGGGTAACATGTTTCGAATACCCTCGAGCTGTAGTCGCAAACCGAGGAACAAACACTCAATTTCTCTTCACTCGTTCATCTCGGCCTCAGTGTTATGTTAGATTAGCAGCGGTAAACTGTTATATTGTTTCAGTGTATTGTTATTGCGTGCATTTGTAAGTAATACAGCTGAATTTTCTATTATAGTTATATGAAATTGATAATTTTATTCATTATTTCTTTTTTGTTTTCTCACAGTATGTAATGATTAAACCTTTTTGTTCATCTGGCTATAAATATAATGAAACAATGATTAAGAAATCTACATTGACTAATATTATGATTTTTTTTTAATGAATAGAATTCCTACTAATAAATACTAACTATAAATGGAAGAATCAATCATATGATTTAAAATATATTTAAATACAATCCTCACAAAAATTCAAAATGAATTAAATTGAAGATTACTAAAAAAGCTAATGTTTTCATAGATCTATATAAGAATGATAATCTCAAGACGAGGATTATTGCAGTTTTATTTTATTCTGCTGATTAATTCTTTAATTATGTTGCATATGATATTATATCACTGTGACTCATTTATTTTGTTGCAGAAATATCTTCTGTTGATACCAAGTGAAATTGTTACTAAGCTCACTCACTTATTGAGAAAATTAGAGAAATCAGATGCAACAGCTTACATCGACCATTTCTAAATTACATGCCTATTAATAATTATGCTCACCGAGCCTATTCAAGGAAATAATAGATACATGTAATAGTTCAATGATCTATTATTGTTTCCACTCCTTTCTAAATATTAAGCCATTGTAGTAGCTTTTTGTCACATGATATGGAAATGAATTGAACATACACACGTCAAAAATATGAATGATTTGTTAAAAATTTTTTGTGTGAAATTTAGTTATTTCAATTTAATTATTATTAATGTTCTGTCTTCCTTGAAGGAACGCTCATATGTCAATATATATATATATATAATATTTATAAAATCTTTCTATATATACATATATATATATATATATATATATATATATATATATATATATATATATATATATATATATATATATATATATATATATATATATATATATATATATATATATATATATATATATATATATATATATATATATATATAAAAATAAAAATTTCACCTTATTACCTGGTCATTTATATTATAGAGATTTGGTTTGATTTTTGTTGTTCCAGGTTCGTGAAAATACTTTAAATTACTAGATTAACTCGTTTAATTAAAGTTTCAAGAGTAGTACTCCCTTCCTCAGTATCTAAAATATAAATATAAAAGTAAGTAGAAATGACTAAGTTGTTTGATGTCATGTCTGTCGTTTACTGTGTTCTCTAAATTTGTTTGTATATGGAACATTTCGTGTATTTCTCTATGTTTCTTGTGCTGTACTTCGAAGAAACGAAGATACTAACAACACAAAGAAACAAGAAACATAGAGAAATACACGAAATGTTCCATATACAAAGAAATTTAGAGAACACAGTAAACGCCAGACAGGACATCAAACAACTTAGTCATTTCTACTTACCATTTTTTTAAAACAAGTCAAACTGAAAAGAATAAGAAAAGAACGAATACATCACCAGGTTTGACATTGACATGCCAGATAAATAAAGAAAATCATATTCAAAATATATATTATAACTGTTGTGGCGATATTGTTTTATACTCTAGATATTTTCATTTTTATGTTTATTTTATCGTCTATACTAAGGTAAGCTGTTAAACGTGTAATATTTGTGTAGTCAATGTTGTCTATTAAGATTTTCATATTTATATTTTAGATACTGAGGAAGGGAGTACTACTCTTGAAACGTTCATTAAACGAGTTAATCTAGTAATTTAAAGTATTTTTACGAACCTGGAACAATCAAAATCAAACCGAATCTCTCTCTCTCTCTCTCTCTCTCTCTCTCTCTCTATATATATATATATATATATATATATATATATATAGGGTGGCTCACCCCATTCGCCCCGGTGTTTCTATGAGAAATGAAAAGAGTCAATGAATAAGTAGAAGAGTAAATGAATAAAGTTTTAGCACAGTCATATGTAGGTCCATGAGAAGCATATTACAAAATTATTTTGAAATATACAGGGCGACGCAAAAAAAGGTACATATCAAAGTTATATTTTTTCTTATGGAACACCCTATATATTTCATATTATTAGATACTATAGACCAAAGATTACTACTATATTCCCTTTACCTGAAACTGACCGTTTCCGAGTTATTTTGATGAATTAAAAAATACAGACCATAATTAAACAATTGTTTACACCCTGTAACATGTAACGAGCTGCTTGTTACTGAAGTCACTGCATAGCTGAAAGGTTAAAGTTAACTTCCACATAAAAGTTCTATTTCAATATTGTACAGAGTGGTAAAAAAAATTGCATCGAAGTTTGGGCACATTTTTTATGGAATAACTTCTTAAAGTTAAATGGAACATCCTGTATACGATGACATATTTTGGCGCAGAATTAGATTCCCTTTAAAACTATATAAAATCATATCTGGCATTATCAAGACATCACTTAGTTTTGCCAGATATGATTTTGGTGAAAGATCGTGAAAATACATTGTATAATTCACTGAATGAACTGTTCGAAATTCGGAATTACATTATTTCATTTTCCACCATCCGTGAAAACTTCAATATTAACCTTCAAAGTATATTTGTTGACAGAATATGAACTGGAAACATAATGTTTACATATATACCTTACTAGTCTGACATATGACTCATTCGAACTTGATGAAGAATTGCTTGGAAATATAGATCTTGTGAAACATTGGTTTGATGAAATTCACCATAACTTACGGTATTTCCCAATTATTCGCTCACATTTCATAAATGTGTATATATATATATATATATATATATATATATATATATATATATATATATATATATATATATATATATATATATATATATATATATATATATATATATATATATATATATATATATATATATATATATATATATATATATATATATATATACATACAGGGTGATTCATTAATATGTGTAAATATTTTAACAGGAAAATGTTGAGCTCAAAATATGAAGATCTAACCCAATTTGCTCATACAAAATATTTCTCCTTACTGATTTACAGGGTGTTTTATTTAGATTATTGAAAATGAAATTTGTTCATTACTCGAATGCTGCTTGATATTTCTTCATGATATTTGGCAGTAAGTTGAAGTAGTTTGGGACATATCATATTATAGTAAAGAAGACTTTCTCGAGATCACCAGTGGCGTACGGCAGGGGCACGGGAAGAGTTCTTGTTTCCTAAATTCTACGCCACTAGAAGTATTCTCGTTTTAGTATAATTTTTCGATTCTCCAATATTTTCTCTGTAAATAAGGCACTCTTGTTTCGTAACGCCAGAGCCACTATTTTTCGAGATATTTAACGTTAAACATATGGCTGCACAATTCTTTTAATTTTTAAGTACGAGTCCGTCGGTGTTTTTTTGTCATACGATTGCATGTATTACGTAAAATAAACATTATTAAGTATTTTTTCAATTTATAATAATATTAAAAAAAACAATTCAAAACAGAACAACTACAAAAATATCCCAAACGATAAATATTTGCCAGGAACTATGGCAGCAAATTGTAAATACCGCTAATTTTATTGCGAATCAGCCAACATATTTTTTAAAGTTAGAAGATCGTTTAGCGAAAGAATGGATTATCTCATTGAGGTCAACGGAGATCACATTGAACATTTGTTGTAAATTGTTTTTAAGTTTTGTTCATAAATTTGATATTCTTCCAAAAATTGTAAAGAAGATCTTGATAATTAATTATTTATTTAGACTTTCTTATGTAGCCCTGGATATTTTTGTAGTTGTTCTGTTTTAAATTGTTTGTTAATATTATTATAAATTGAAACAAAATACCTAATAATGATTATTTTAAGTAATACATCCAATCGTATGACAAAAAACACCGACATGACTCTTACATAAAAATCAAAAGAATTGTGCAGCCATATGTTCAACGTTAAATATCTCGAAAAATAGTGGCTCTGGCGTTACGAAACAAGAGTGCCTTATTTACAGAGAAAATATTGGAGAATCGAAAAATTACACTAAAACGACAATTCTTCCAGTGGTGTAGAATTTAGGAAACAAGAATTCTTCCCGTGCCCCTGCCGTACGCCACTGGTGATAGCGAGAAAGTCTTCCTTACTATAAGTTGATGTGTGCCAAACTACTTCAACTTACTGCCAAATATCATAAAGAAATATCAAGCAGCATTCGAGTAATGAACAAATTTCATTTTCAATAATCTAAATAAAACACCCTGTAAATCAGTAAGGAGAAATATTTTGTATAAGCAAATTGGGTTAGATCTTCATATTTTGAGCTCAACATTTTCCTGTGAAAATATTTACACATATTAATGAATCACCCTGTATATATATATATATATATATATATATATATATATATATATATATATATATATATATATATATATATATATATATATATATATATATATATACATATACATATATATATATATATATATATATATATATATCTATATATATATATATATATATATATATATATATATACATATACATATATATATATATATATATATATATATATATATATATATATATATATATATATATATATATATATATCTATATATATATATATATATATATATATATATATATATATATATAGGCATATATACATGTAACTAAATCATAACAATCCTTCATCATCAATTAACATGTATTAAAAAAAAAATTTCTATTCTTTTCCAGAAAAAGTATGGGGGACTTTCATATGGAAATTGGAGACGATGACATCCCCTTCCTCCGCTTAGGAGATTATACACTGAGACTGGATCTGGAGGAACTGAACGATGATTACAAAAATAGGGCATTGAAAGATTTGAGAGAAACACCTGAGAATGTTGAGGAAGCCCTAAAAACTATAAGAAAAATGATAAAAGGTGCGTATTCAATTTAATTTTATTCAAGCAATCGATCTAT
The DNA here is from genome assembly GCA_030704885.1 of Cynegetis impunctata. Classification (NCBI taxonomy): domain Eukaryota; kingdom Metazoa; phylum Arthropoda; class Insecta; order Coleoptera; family Coccinellidae; genus Cynegetis; species Cynegetis impunctata. The sequence goes on from JARQZK010005071.1 coordinate 811,504, forward strand.
ACTATATTCTATGTTATTTTGGTGTATATGAAAATTTAATAAAATAACAAACTGAACGATATGAAAGCAATATTTTACGCTGCTATTTCAGAGAAAACTCTCATGGTCGATGATTTTCATTAATAGTTGGTCCAAATGAACAAGATATACTCATGAAAATAGGAAATGAATGAACTTAGGCATATTAGGCAGTAGATTATGATAAGAAAAATGTATAGTGTGTTTTACCTGATGAAGACACCGTGTGCTGAGACGCCGCTTTTCAAATTCAATTATAGTAATCTTTAAAATAAAACATGTGTTTTTTGAATAATTTGTTTTAAATTCCAACCAAGTAACGATCTTATCAATTCAAAATTCGTTAAAAGACCTATTCTGCTAGTTCAACTACTTAACTGAAATCTACGGATATAAAATAAAATTTTCTTTATAAATCAAAATATTTTGATACAGAATTAACGATCAAGTTATTCAATTCTAGATGTGCACATTAGCGTATAAATAAGAGAATATAATTTATAATTGTTTTCAAAGAAATATTTTTCATTTAATATTTCTAGATGAAGCTGGTTTGAATCTACCAATAGATGATGATGAATTTCTGATAAAATTCTTAAGACCGTGCAAATATTTTCCACATAGTGCTTTCAGATTGGTAAGTGTTTGAACTATTGAATAAGAATTTCTAGCTAATTTAATGTATTTTTATTGGGAGCATATCACTTTTAATGTAGTACTTTAGAATTAAGTGATATCTCTCCAATGAAATAGATACGTATACTGCATAAATGCTATGGTAGGCAGTCTGGGGTTCAAGTTTCACAGATTTTCATTTAATAATTTTTCCGACTTAAAATATGGAAATGAGACGATATGAAATCTTTTTGGTAATCTGTAGAAAATATTACTGTTTCTGATCATTTTATATTACAATTTTGGAATTTGAAAATGTATTTCGACAAATTTTTATTACCTTGAAATCTTCTCTATATTTTATAAAAGATTCACAAATTCCCCGAGATTTCAAGTTTTAGACAGGGACATATTACATTTGATTTCAGTAAGAACGATAAAAAAGGCACGAAGCGTTGATAAATATTCAAAAAAGAATATATTTTAATAGTGAAATCTATCTTAGCTGAGCGGTTGAAATTGATAGTTGAAATTTTATCAGTATTGTAGTTGTAGTTGATAATTTTGGGTAGGTACTTTCATTTACGTAATATAGATGAATATTTAGAATATGAACGCACAATGACTTTTTGTTTTTACGTCAATACTTTTTAGTATACTGTATCTATAGTCAACGGTGAAGTAGAGAATGGTTTCAAAATCCACTGTAGAATTCCTGGATTTTTCTAGGTTGAGGTGAAAGTAAATTTAGTAAAATTTTGGTATTTCTAAACTTTAGAAGAGAATGGCTGGGAATTGCAAGTGCAAAAATTTTGCAAACCACTGTCAAACAAAAAGAAAATAATTATGTATGTTGCATTAGAAATTCGGTATTCTAGGATTTTTTGGAGGGATCATGGAGCTAAAAAAAACGGTTTTTGGAGGATTTTGCATCCCCAAACCCAATCCAAGATCTGAAATTAAAGCTACGAGAGTGGCGTATAAACTTTTTTCTCTGACCGTTACAATGTTTATTAGGCATTTCCCATTTTTCGTAGTTTTTTAGGTTCTGCGTATCACCAGAGCTTCTGTTGATTGTGTTAGAGGAATAAAATTTATGACGTGGACTGATTCGATGTTAGAAATCTGCTCATTTGCTCATTCAATGGATTTATTTCATCGGCGCAATTTTCATATTGAAATTGTTTTTGGGAATTTTTGAGCACTGTGCAACTCTACAGCCACTCTAAACTCTAAAATGCTAAAAATTTGTATGTGAATACGGTTGATGTTAGGAGGTACACTTTGGGGATTAGTATTTTCTTTCATTGCTGCAATTTATATGTAGCAATTTCATGCGCTGTCTCAGGTAAGGAAAATACGACCTAAGTGAAGGAGCTATAGTGCCCATGCGTTTTTTCATCTTATCTTAGTAAAATAAAGAAAAATTTAGTTTGTCATTTTCGTTCTCAATACTATTGGGATGTGTTATTCAAGAACAAAAACCAAGAAGTTGTTATTTTTATTATCACAGTGAAGTAAAATTCGGGTGGTTTCACTATATTCCTGATCAAAATACGTTTAAAGTATTATTTTAGGCTGTTTACTATTATCACTGAGTTACGAAACTCATTTCCAACATTAATTGTAACAGTCGTGTCAAAGATGATATTGCAAAATGATTGTTTAAATTACATTCGAAGGCTAAGGTTATGTTGAATAGTAGATACTTAAATGTTCTGAAATTCCCAGCTGATATTTTTGAATACTCTAATGAAGAACCTTCCATGTAATGAAGATCAAATAAATTAACCTAAAATAATAGTTTTATTTCGTTTAGTAAACTTTAAAAAATTATTACCCAATAGGTTCTATATTCTTATGATAATCATAAGTCATACAGTCGTATACTAAACTAGCTAACCTGTCTCATCTTCACACTGATTGGCAAATCTAAGTTGAACGTACATTAACAATGAAAAATATTAAAAATATTAATATAATATTTATTATCGTATTATTAACTCTATCCTATCAAAGCATCGTCTGTTGAATATTTTACTTCTTGCTTAAGTATAGTATTTACTTCAATGAAATTTTCGTTTATCCATATTTGACTATTCGTATTCTCCTGATGCCTAATTAGGTACATATTAAAACTTTACAAATTCAGTTATTGTGGAGTATAAATGATTGAATTTTTAACATTTTTGGTAGAATTTACAATTATTGTATAAAGTGTACGATTTAAAAGTGTGTCCAGGGGCGGATCCAGGGGGGATTGGGGGTACGTCCCCCCTCCCAAATGGCCCGGGCCCCACTTAATTGTTTTGATTGGGAGCTACTCGATTTACCATTGCCCAAAATACCAGTACCTTTTGGCTTTTGAATATCTAAAAGTCCCCCCCCCCAAAAGTCGGGCCTGGATCCGCGCCTGATTGTGTCTATCGTGAATGTGGAATTCTAAAAATTTCTTTCGATTTATCAATATTGCGTCCGTTGATAAGTTTTTAACCATATTATGAGATTTTCTGATACTAGGTTGCTTAATGCAGCGTCACACTGACCGAATAGTTTAACGTAATACGTAATAGAGTTACGTTCATGTATCCCTCCACCGATCTTGCCAGAACTTATAGAGAATAATATTTCCCTTCTGTCAAAAGTCCCACCCATTTAAACGGAGTGCAATTATCGAATATATATATATATATATATATATATATATATATATATATATATATATATATATATATCTATGTATCTATAAAATAACTAAAATCCTTGGTAATTTTATCTAATAATATATTTCTTTTCGATAGTTGTGATAGCATATTTGTTCATTGTTTCATTCACATATTAATATTGTTATCAGAAAACATGGTCCTAATGAGAATATTGTTTGTGTCTACTAAATTCTAAAAAAACTTGCTGTCCTGAAAAGTTCACTGTATAAATATTTTTTTTGTATAAATGTTTTCTATCTGCTCTAGAAGTAATATAAACTCCGATTTTAATAATATATAATAATTGATTTTTTTCAATTCATTGATCTCAAACGTGGTTAGTTTATTTCATGGTACTAGTACATAATATATTGTGAAATGAACTTTGTTCCAACAGGTTGTCGCACTTCACTTCACCTCTCGTTTTTTTTTGTTGAAATTAATATGACTTGTAGCTTATGTTACTCATTACTTTTTTTATCGGTTAATAGTTTTTTTGTGAGAGTGTTCAGGTCATTGAACACGATATTTAATTTTGCACCAACTGGTTCAGTCTTGAACCGTACTTAAGCAAAATTTATGATGTAATCATTAAAGTCGTTTACATCCTTAGTTTCTATTTGAACAATAGATATCCGATGTTAATCTTCCGTCTTATTTTCCCGTTGGGAAACTATCAGAGCTCAGCATGTAGTGAAGATATAAGTGAAATTCATTTAAAGTGAAAAGTGGCGATTTGTTTCCAAATTGTCGATTGCTAAAGATTTATAAATTAAATTTTTCCATTTGTATTTCATCGATACATTTTATTTGCGAACAATATGTGTGAGGAGATAATAATTGATTCTATTTTTCACTTGTATATTATTTGTTGATTCTACCTTAGATACGGTTGCTATAAATACACCCATTATGCCCTAGGGCGTAATGAGCGGGTATAATGGATCATAATGCCCGCTAATTGTACGAGCAGAAATGAAGCAACTTCCATTGATTAAATACTTCAAAATCCTTGTAGTATACGACTCTGGATTTCTCCGGCAATGAATTATTCGCAGCTTTGGCTGCATTTTCTATGATATCCTTGGGTAAATTTTTTTTCATTTTCATTATTTCTATAAGACTACACAATGGAAGCAGTTCACATTCACAAAATATTATGACAAAAATATTCACAAACATCAAAATATATCAACAAATGACATGCCTACTATGAGAAGGAAAATGGAATGTATAGGAGCAATGAACCGATTTTAAAATCGATTTTACATTATAATAAAACAATTTTTTCGTGAAAAATAAAATCTTGTATACATCATGTGCGTTACTAGATCCCTCGGGCCAGAGGCCTTCGGGCCGAATGTTACCCTCCGGGCGTTAAGATCTATATAACGCACTTGGTACACAAATCACTATTTTCGCACTCAATTTTAATCAGCTTTTAGCTGAATAATTATTGATTATGGTAGATAAACTATTTAGAAAGAGAAATTATCATTCAGCAGTTAATATGACTGCCTTTCATGAGTATGCTCTCAAGACATGTTCAAGTTGAGAGTTGAGAATCTTTAAAATAAGAAATTAATCTTTTGCGTCAATTAAATGTCACTATAATTTACTTCATAAAATGACAACACTACTTCCGATAATATAACCACAAAAACCTGAGAAAGAAGGACGAGAGGTATCGTGGTTGGACATCCGGTTAGAACGAACTTCCTCCCTCTGTATTTCATGTATTAAGAAGTTGCAGGCTTAATAAAATAAATTAACGTTTGAAAATTATTAAATGAAACAAATGAATCAACTTGTAAGAATGGTAATTAATTTGTTATAAATAATTTTGTATAAGTTACAAAAATTAACATTTTATTTTTTATTATTAATTATCATAAAAATTTGAACTAATTATGAACCTAATCAGTACCTACATTAAATATTAGTAATGATTGCTTTGTGGTAACTAAATAAGTACACATTATGTTTGCGATTAAATTTCATGTAAGTCTGTCGAAAAAACTGCTTGGATAGTGGTATTGTATAATCTTGAAGATTTTGCTGGATCATCGTTCTGAATTGAATTCATCCAAAATATATTGTTACGAAGGCTCTGCGTTTTATCAGTAAAATTGAAGTTGAAATCACCTTTTTTGTGTACACATAATTTAAAAATTAAAAGAAATTTGTTAACTTAAATCTTTCGCTACGATCCCTTACTATTATTATACGATTAGATAGTTGATTACCTGTAAGAATTATAATCAATACTCCACTTCAAAACCTTACGTAATCTATAATAATGCACTTATATTACAATCATATCTGAAATCAACAAAAACTTTCCTGGTTCATCATCGGTTTTCTCAACTTCTACTGAATCTTTTTCACAATTAATTTTTTATTGATAAATCAAAAACAATACACATATACGATTACAGTATTTATAATTACAATATATTTTATTGTAGTAAACAACATAGTTAATCTAATTTGCCAATATTTTTATAATGATTAACTATTACATAGTAAACAATTCATCAATTAAATATCTAATTCATCCAACTTAACCTTATCGGTTTCAACTTTTCAACTGTAATTAGTTTCTTCTATGATTATTAATTTAATAACATATTTGATTTGGAGGTTAGGTCAGGTTAGGTTAATTGTAATTTATAGAGAATTAAAGACATCCCCGAAAATTGATACTATGATAAGAAAGTAGTTGTAGAATATGTACCGCAATGATTCATGACAATATTTCGCTTCATATATAATTTTATTGCAGATGAAGAAGTTTTACTTGTTCAAAGCTAACCATCCGACATACTCAGCGAATTTATACCCATCACCCTTGAGGCACGTTTTCGATCACGAAGTATTTGTTTATCTTCCCACTAGAACACCTGAAGGCTCTAGAATAATGATAGTCAACGCTGGCAGTGAGTATTTCAATTCCCTTATCTCTTGCGAAATTATGTCACATATCAACAGGGTCAGCACAACATTTCGGATGGTAGATAAGACGGTAGAATTAGAACACGAAGTGCGATTATATTCAAATATTAGTCATTGCACTTCTGGTTTATGTTGCTGTTATTGTCACAACAATACTGGAATTGCATTAGAGTAGGTTCAATGGTCAGTTTTGTAGATAATAATATCCGGTATACAGAATCAATGTGCAAAGGTACAAGGAAAGCAAATGTAGGTATATCCACTTGCTAAAGGAGAAGATGTATTTAGAGTTCGATCACGGATATGAATTTACTGCTGCACACGATTAATTTCTATAGAAAATAGTTGATGAAATATTTTCGAATAATCAGAAAAATAAACTTACTTGGTTTGAATTTCTCTATCTATTCTTCACATACTACTTCATTTTAATGACCAAGCCAAATAGCTGCGTGTTCCATACATTATCTGATCTCTTCTTCTTTTTCAGCCTGCATTCATGCACTGCTGGATATACATAAATCTCTGCTATCAATTTCCATGTATTCCTGCCCTTTAATATTTTTGTCCATTCTTTTCTGGCTACGCTTTTCATATAATCTATCCACCTCTTTCGCGGACTCCTTACTCCTCGTATAGTTCATCGTGGTTATATTTTATTATCCTCTGAGTCCATTTCTCTATGCCTCCTCTTGCAACATGCACGACCCCAGTGGCGGATCTAAGGAAACCGGCCCCATGGGCAACCTTGAGTAGTGCCCCCAAAATACCCGCTCCTCTCTAACTATCACCCTTCAATTTTCAAAATCATGCTGATATGTGTTCCTAATATTATAGAATTAAGTGGTTATGATTCATAATAATAATTCCGTATATTACTTACATTGTTGCACGAGGATTGAAAATTGACTGAACAGCTCGAACAGTATATAATTGCAGAAAAATATCAGATATCATGAAAAATGTAAAAGTGAAAACAGGTATACATGTACAAGAATAAAGATATATAAGATACAGTTAATGATGAAATAAAAGAATAAATATATTTCAACAGAATTTGGCGCCCCTTCTAAACTTCACATTTGCAAAATAGTCTATGATTGATTCTAAATTCAAGCTTCTGCTGTTTTTTCTTGACATACAGTATGCTGAAATCGTTCAGTCTCTCCTGGGTAATTGTACTTTTTTGCAGCTGCTTGATGTTTTTTAAAGAACTCATAAAATGTTCCACACTGGTTATGAGACTGGAAGATTTAAAAATATTCTCAGAAAGACCAAAAATTTTGGGAAGTATTCTTCGAGATTTTTCTTCAATCTGAGATTTAAGTAATGTGTTATTGTTGTGATTTGACTTTCCGACTCTATATGGGCCCAAAACCAAACAAAGGAATTGCTACTATACATATACATTTTTTTCGTAGAATAAAAAAATATTTTTTAGCTAAGGAGCCTCGAGAGGCTCGTAGTAGGCGTAGTAGGCAAAGGCCTACTACGCCTACCGTTAAATCCGCCACTGCACGGCCCATTACCATTTGAGCTCATATCTGTCACTACTGCGGATAACATTGTTTCTAACCTTGTGCCTTAGAGTAATTCCCATCATGGCTCATTCCAACACTCTTTGAATTACCCTTTGTTTGTTTTATGGTCTTCTTAGTCCAGGCCAACGTTTTTATTCCATATGTGGTCACTGGCAATATGCAGCTTTCATATACCAAACATTTTAGGTTTCCATATGCAACCAATCTCACTCATCCTTAGTGCACTTATACATGAAAGTATATCCTATGATTTAGCTGAAGAATTTCCTCCCCATAGCTCCAAGCAGCATGGTTTCCTCACATATACTTGGGGAAGGAATGAAACACGTGGCCTTTCCTCACATTCTCAGTTTAACTTGCAACCTCTGTTCAGATTTTATTCATGGCAGCATTTCCAAAATTCGAGTAGGTAACCGCCGAAATATATAACTTAACCGTTTATAGTGCTATAATAAAGTTGCCATGATTTTCGAAAAGATAGAATTATATCTTTTTTCTATGATTGTGTTTTTCTCCTGTTATGGTGGAACTTATTTTTGATATCTGAATTTTCAATTCATCATAATATAGTAAGTAGGTATGTATTTTTAACAAAATTGAATTTTCACCAAAACTTTCATACCAACCGGATGATGCAAAATGTGTTTTCTCATAATATCCTATGAAGTATTTCTGACACGTTTTACCTTACCGATTGATACATTTTCTTCTGATTAGACCATTTGAAGTGGAAATCACTTTTTCATAGCATAATTCGAGATATAAAAATTTCATCAAAAGAATGGTTCAATTGATGAAGTATCAGCGTGTAGAGACATGTCACGAAAGATTTACGGAATATAGTGAAAATAAATAAATCATTTCAGCTAAATGGAATCCAAAGGAAGTAACTCTAGATGACTTATTTAGGGCGGTAATGTTGTCTATAGAACTAGCAATGATCGAGCCAAAAACGCAAGTTGGCGGTGTTCACGTCATATTAAACCTGAAAGGTTTATCCCTTAGTCACGTGTATTTGTTCTCTCCCAGTATTGCTAAGATGATGGTTGATTGGGTTCAAGTAAGTTATTCCACATTTTAACCTATATTTTAACTGTTTTCTAGGTTGAATTAAATTTAAGTATACAGGGTGTTTCCTAATTGAATGTCAATATTTATGAGGGTGATTTTTGAGCCAATTTTAAGAAAAAAGCTTCATATGAATATATGTCCTAAACGTCTTACCTTTTGAGAAACAGGGTGGTGAAGTTTTCAAAAACAAATCATTTATTATTAATATCTACAATACCACTTCAGATATTCCAGTGAAATTTGTCATACACGCACTATGAGTCAAGAGGCATTTTTTTATGTATCACTTTTTTTTCAATTTCCACCAGTGGCGTTCGTACGTAATTTGACCTGCCTGTTTTGGCAGACATTGATGGTACGCCACAGATTTTTCCTGAAATAAATATTATTTTTGAAATTCCCAATCATTTCTCACCAAAGTTGATCACCTGACTTTTTTCAATCTGCACGGTTTTCGCTTAAAAAAATAAGAACCGTTTCTCTGCATGCTCTTAACAATATCGTTACATACCTACATATGACAATATCACCTTGCAGAGACATACGTAGATTTTATTTTTTTAGATGAAACCCGGAATAAAAAAATTCAAGAAATCAAATTTGCTCAGAATTTGAATGTACTAGTTAGGATGCATTGTTAAATAATTGTTGACTGATGACAGAGTAGTCAAGGTCATTTGCAGCGACAAAGCTGTTTTTGAATAAAAAAAAATACAGATTTCATTTTTTATTTTTTATTTCAAGAGGAGTCAGTGGCGTGCCACTGACTGTAGATATTAATAATAAATGATTTATTTTTGAAAACCTTACCACCCTGTATCTCAAAAGGTAAGGCGTTTAGGACATATGTTCATATGAAGTTTTTTCTTAAAATGAGCCCAAAAATGACCCCCATAAATATTGACATTCAATTAGGAAACACCCTGTATAGTAGTATTTTTTTTTGATACGCAAGGTAGCGTTTCTCAACGTGTGGGGCGCGACCCCCTGAAGGGGCTCGAGCAAGAGAAAATATTATTTTTAAAAATTGATTTACTCACTGAAAGAAAGCACAAACACATATACAAAACAAAATACATCTCCACATAATATTTGATGATTAACTTACTAAATCAAAACCTTCTTACTCAAAACCTACCAAACTAAAATCAAATATAAAAATTACTAGTAATTTCTTTGGGCTGTAGTGTAGATTTAGAGCCTACATTGATCCCTAAACAGAACACCCTATTCCATATAAGTCTTTCTTATATGCATTGAGGCACATTTTTCACATTACTATATTTGGAAGGACTCGTTTAATATTACTGCTTTCAGGTGACATTTCACACTTTCTGGCATATATTTCTTGTATCAAATTCTGTAGAGTAAACATGTTAGAAAATGAAAATATATCGTATTTTCTATGTAATCGAACACAAACAGTGTGAATGTTTTATGTTTTATGTGAACTATATTTTTGATTATTATGGATGAACTTCGAAGATAAAAAAATCCCCTTGCATTTTTCTGATCAATTTTGAATTATTTCAGGAATGTGCACCCGTTAGACTTAAAGGAATTCATGTAATCAATCAACCTTTCATTTTTACTTTAGTGTGGGCTATATTCAAACCATTTGTAGGAGAAAAACTTCGAAGAAGGGTAAGAATTTCATTGGTTGCGTAGAACTTATTTAATTTTTTCATTTAAATCATTCTATGTTATATATTTTTATAATAACCAATTGATTGGGCCGATACTTGATGAAAATCCATGAAAATTATGTAAATAAAACTTGGGTTCTTGATTTTCACTATATTTTGTTGAGCATAACAATTATTTTACCAAACACAGTGTTTATTCATAGGAGTAATTCAAACTAACTCTACAAATAGAGTATCTCAAAAATATAGAAATGGAAAATGCAAATGAAGATAGGTAAAACTAAAAGTAATCTATTGGCAGGTGCTTAAAATGATAAAAGTGAGTAAACATAATAGGTGCAAAGATTGATACTTCACTAAAATAAATTTAACAAGGGACAATTATTCATATCTAATTAATATAAACTTAATTTATTAGAAGCCCTTCAAACCAATATTAGATAAGTTCCAATAATTTATTGAATATTCAATTAGATATGAACAATTCTTCCTTGTTGAATTTATTTTAGTAAAATATGAATATTTGTACCTGTTATGTTTGCCCACTTTTATACAATTATCTACCTGCCAATAGATTACATCTACGTTTCCCCATCTTTATTTGTATTTCCCATTTCCATATTTGTAAGATTTTTAATCTGTAAAGTTAGTTTGAATAACACACCTGAAGAAGCCATTGTATTTTGGCGAAACAATTGTTATTTTTAACAATATATGGTGAAAATCAAAAACTTGAGTTTTATTTACATAATTTTCTTTTTTATATTTGCCTAAATGCCTATTTTATGCTTGCTTGTCTAAGTGAGATTTTTTCAGCTGTTCTTTCACGGAAATAACAAAAAAGCACTTTGCGAACACATTTCTTCCAAAAGCTTACCTCCTTGTTATGGTGGAATTGCTGAAATTCCTGATTTTCCGGGGAGCCTATTTTCGGACATGCTGGTATATGCTGAGAAGCGATTTGAACGTAAGTGTACAAGTTTTAATATGTTCTCAGTTAACCTGACAGGACTAGTAGCAATTATTTGAAGAAAATCAAAAGTTTTTGAGAGATTATATATACAAATTCAATAAATTTTCTATATGTTCAACTTGGCACAGAGTTCTATGAGCTATAAAACTTTTTCTTAATATTTTCCTCTAATGGAATAATGGCATTTTTTAGCATATTACTTAGTTAGGTACTTTTTATTACTTGAATATTCTGTAGTGTTTAACAATGAACTAAAAATGTTGGAAAGGATACTAAACTCTAGAGAAACATAAGAAATTTGTTTTATATTCTGCAGTCTTTGCCGTTAAACATCGAACTACTGGCGATGAAATAACGAATTCTTCAATATTGTCAAGAAACGTGAATCAAGAAATACAATTATTATTGTACGAATAAAACTTCCATGCTGAATTATTATGGATAATAATGTATAAGGACGTATAATAACACGCAAGATGATATAAATTGAATTAATTACACAGGAACTTCAGAATGTGTCTATTTTTATAAAACGTGATTATGCGTTATAAACTGGAAAAACGAGTGAATTGAGATTACCAATGCTAACTTCCTTCTTTGTTATTTACAGCCTGCAACATATATGGATATGTGAAGGAGAAAGTCGAGGCTAACGATCATTGAAGACTACTATAAGTATACTTACATAATATAAGTATAATTCGATAGTAAATGGAATAAAAGAAATAGCTATGGAAGCTATTAGTATAATATGATTTCAGAGATGAGAGCGATGATTAAGTGCATAAAAAATGTGTTATTATTTTTAATAAAATCTGTTTTGTATTAATTATAGTTTCACTTATATTCCGAGAAAATCATCAGGGAAAATAGTTGTATTAGAAATATTGATTCTGTTTTGAGGGATCAATATATTGACATTGAAATTCAATCTCTAAAACTATTCATTCATTCTTATTTAAAAATCTTATTTTGTAAATTGAATATCTTCGATATTTGAAAATATACCATGAAATTCTTATTTTGTTCCTGATAATGTATTTCTTAATTATATGGTTAATTAATTTTGATAATTTATGAATGAGGGATCTGAATAATTGTTCAATCCAAAAAGAAACTTGAAATTATAGTCAAACTAATACTTTACATCCGTTTTTCAATTTAATTTTAAATCAACCCTGAATATATTATTCTCTTAGAATTCGTATCAGTTCTTTACTTTGGGTATAAAAAAATTCATGAATATAAAAACAGTATTAGATTATTGTAACATCTTCGTATCCGGTTTGTGGGATTTTATTGGGACTTACATCGTGAATGTAAGCTACGGCAACAGGAAGAAGAGTGGAGCTCTTAATAGTTAATGTTTTCTTACCTAAAATATAAACCTACGAAAGTCATCTTATAGGCCAAGCTACAGAGATTTTTTCATGTAAAAAGTGTTAGAAGAAAACCAGCTCCGCCATTGTGTGTAAAATAGTTCCACATGATATTGTGATATGTTTTTCACTCGACTTTATTATTTATGTCTTTGTTATTAACAATTTTATGCAAAAAAAATTTTTAGTTTTTCGCTTATGAAATTGAAACTATCAGAGTAATCGTGATGATGTCAATGGACTTATTGTAGAAAATCAAAAGGCGAAAAAAATGAGAGGTCGGACGACTCTATCAGACCCTTAGTCTAAGGAAAAATTGGAAAAAACCTTCCAAAATGCAGTTTTTTCAAAAGTTCATACCTCGGTTATTTTTTGAGTTGTAGCGTAGATCCTCTGGTTAGTATTATTTATCAATATAAACTTTATTTGTGCGAAGAGCAGGAACTGTCCGATGCATAGTTTTTGATCTGTGGCCATTTGATTATGTTACTATGCAATTTTCCAGCAGACCTGAATACGACAGATATGGTCTGATTTCAATTTACTAAAAAGATTTTGAAAGTAGAATTCTCATAGTTCAAAACGTTCATCTTGGTTTTCCATAAAAACGCTGAGAAATACGTTAAAAATAAAGCTCAACATGACGAAAAAAGGCCGAGCGCGTAAGAGTAGTTGAAGAGTGGGGGTAGAGCAGCAGGCAAGGAGAAGTATGACATTCGAAAGCGTCGGCATTTTGAACGTGACAGTAATTTCTAAACGTTGTCAGATAATACTTGTAAACCCCCACTCTTCAATTACTCTCACGCGCTCGGCCGTTTTTTGTCATGTTCAGCTTTATTTTTAACATATTTCTCAGCGTTTTTATAAAAAACCAAGATGAACGTTTTGAACTATGAGAATTTTACTTTCAAAATCTTTTTAGTAAATTGAAATCAGTCCATACCTGTCGCATTCAGGTCTGCTGGAAAATTGCATAGTAACATAATCAAATGGCCGCAGATCAAAAACTATGCATCGGACAGTTCCTGATCTTCGCACAAATGAAGTTCATATCAATAGCTAATACTGGCCGGAGGATCTACGCTACAACTTAAAAAATAACCGAGTTATGAACTTTTGAAAAAACTGCATTTTGGCCGGTTTTTTCCAATTTTCCCTTAGACTGAGGATCCGACAGAGTCGTCCGACCTCTCATTTTTTTCGTCTTTTTATTTTCTACAATAAGTCTATTGACACCATCACGATTACTCTGATAGTTTTAATTTTATAAGCAAAAAACTTAAAAAAACGCGATTTTTTGCATAAAATTGTTAATAACAAAGATATAAATAATAAAGTCGAGTGAAAAACATATCACTATATCATGTGGAACTATTTGTCAAACAATGGCGGAGCTGGTTTTCTTCTAACACTTTTTGCACAAAATGCTCCCTCTAAATCTCTGTAGCTTGGCCTATTAGAAAAGTTAATATATAGAGTAACAATTCATGAATTGAAACTACTTACCTACAATGAATTGACTTCATACTTCAAAAGTTACCCATAAAAGTTTGATTACCTGTTTGAGATAAGTGAAAATGACAAAACGTCATGTTTGAAACTTTTGATGAAGTCAACGAAATGTATAAGATCATTTTTTAACTGTCAATTGTTTTTGTAACAAACAGATTGGCATCTATTTTCAGCAATAATAAAAAACTGATTTTAGTAATAAGACATTTCGTCAAGAGATTCCTGACTTTATCGAAGCTTTTGAATAATAAATAAAAAAAACAATAGAACTTAGGTGGATACGTTATTGAATAAAATGCTGCTTGAATTGATTACATACTGGTATATTTTATAGTAGGGGAGCCAGAGATGCTAAATGGGGATTTACTAGAGCGCCGTGGGGACCTTTTGGATTGTGCAGATTATATGCTAAAACAAAAAAAAGGTTATATGATGTATGCCATCTCAATGGGGAGGTAAACGGGTGCAGATCGTAAGTTTTTCTGTCGGTTTTCATGGTGGGGGTAACCGTACGAGACCAAAACTCATCGCCGATATTCAAAAATGCAAAAAAAATCGTGACATTTCCTTCAAAATAAGAATTTAACCGTGCTCGAGAATGTCAAGGTGACGTTTTCTTTTTGCTTTTTTAGTCTCCTATTTAAGTCAGTTTTACGATTAGGTAGATTTGTTTGTAACTAGGCTAGTTTTATGTTTCAACGCAGATATAAACATTTTTGGTTTGTAATAGCTCTGGTATCTTTTCTAGAGGGGGCTTAGATAATTCCAGAGATCAGGGGCTCAGCCCCCTCTGGCGCCCCCTGGTTACGGCCCTTTTGAGAGGCCCTGAAAATGGTGGTCGTAATGGCTATTTTGAAGATGGAGTTTATATATAATAAATATAATTTTCTTCTGAAATCTTCCTGTTTTTAAAACTACTATCTAATAGTACCGATATTGTAGAAAAACTAGAAAAATGTATGTTAGGGTGAGTCACTAGGATAATTCCCTTTCATATGTTTTTGCAGCACCAGTCAAGGCGAATGCTGAAACGTCATACAGCTGTTCCCGTAAAACAAAAAACCCTATAGACATGATGATTACATTCAAAATTTAAATGAATACGAAGGTCTATGTACTTCAGCTTACATCCATTCCTTACAATTCGGTTTTTGTAACTTTAACAAAATTTTTGTAAACATTCTAGGCGAACTGATATTTCAATAATCTCCCACCAATTATATCTTAGAATTAGAGGAAAAATTCTGGCATTTTATCTTGAATACTTTCGGAAGTTTCAATGAGAATACAAAAAATTAAATGGAATTACTACAGAAGATAAACAAATTTCTATGTCAGCCACATGAAAAATACTCGTGTAACTATTAATGATATTATATACTTCATTCGGTTGCACTAAAGGTAAATATATTTCAATTTTCACCCATTTGTAATCAAAATAGAGTTCAGTAAAAGTTCGCAATTTAACAATTTCGATAAACAGTAATATTATCTGAGGAAATTTTATTTCATCTTACATATATGTAGAAAAACATTTTTATACAATTATAGGAAATAAATTATACATAAATCACCGTACTACTTAAAATAATGGTACAATAATTACTTTTTGATAATTGCGTTGCCTAATAAAATAGCCTTCTTCATTTCTCTTGTTTCTTATTGTAGCCGTAGGAGTTTATTGCTGAAAAAAAACAAAATATTAAAATTAAAGAATAAAGAAGAAAAAATAAATATTAAACAAAATGATTAGTGACATGAAGTAAGCACATCGTGATATTGGACTTAATGAAAAATGTATTTATATTTCTATAATAACTGATCCTTGTAAGTACCATTATTAACTTTTCATTAAGTCCATAGAAATGTCCGTTAAGTATTATATGAGAATGATTCAAAATATATTTGTAACAATGGTAGGTACTCAAATTCAAATAATCATTTGTGGCGCATTTTTCTAATTACTTCGTTAGATAATGATATATTCTGAAATCTATTACTCTTTGGTTATCAATATGAAACTATAAATTCAATGAAAATTGAAAGAATTCAGAAGAATTTTTTTCCACTCAAATATAGTGATTGAATAATAACTTCAAAATTTTCTTTGATACTTATATATTTGTAGATCTTGAACTATTCGAAATAACATTTTGTATTTCTGAAAAATCTAATAATTAGTTAGATACCTACTGAATGAATAATGATAAGAAAAAAATAACTCATATTGAATACTCCAATATAAAATTTGATTAGAATTACATAAACATGACTTTTTAAGGATATACATTCATCTTCTCTGATTAAATGTTGGGGGCCATTATTCGATTTAAATCCATTTCAATTCGAAACAAAGTAAAAACACATATCTTGAATGATTCATACAAAATTTTTAGTACATACAGGCAAAATATTTCATACAATGTAACCATATTTTGTGTAAATCTCTTTTTTGGAGATTGACTTAAATGTAGAAAGGGTCAGATTATCAGAAGAAAGATATTTCAAACAAGAAACCGTTTGAATATATCTAAAGGGATGAAATTCTTCAGTATTTACGTTCTTTAATGAAATTAATTTCAACTGTATTATTACCAAGCTAGTTAGTCGAGTATGTTAGGTACGCTGGCTAGTATTTGGGAGGTCTAGGGTTCAAACCCCGGGGTTTCCTCATGGTAATGTAAGTCACTGCTAGTTAACTTACAAGGCGAATGCTGGGCCAGTATTAATCTTCTGAACCCTACCCACACTTCCTATGTTTCATAAATATCCCGTCTCACCTATCCTTAACGCACTTGTACATACAAGTGTATCCTCTTAAGGATAAACTTAAGGAGTTAATCCCAAACTCAAGCTGCCCGCCTCCCTGACACATACTTCAGGGAGGAATGAAACACGTGTGTTTCCTTTTCTTTTCCTTTTTCAACTGTATTACTTTCAAAAACATAACTCAAGGGACCTACAGATTTACGCCGGTTCCGAACGGCCAATTGGATTGAATCTAAGTTATTACTCAACAACATATCAAATTTTTGAACCACTAAATTCCATTCATACACAACACCCAAGTGTGGGACTTGAACCCACGATCCTCGGTTTACAAGCGACAACACCTTACCGCTGGGCTACCGAGGCCTTTACTTTCAAAGACATAATCAGTTAGGTAAATTTATCGACTGTGAATTCCAATTGTCGAGTAGACATACCTATCATCATTATTTAGTTTATTTCTCAAGCTTCGTACAACTCCCCTTGATAAGCTAATCGGAAAATAGGTATATAGTCCAATGAATGGTTATGAATTATTAGCACTGACCTTACTTTATATCACTAAACGAAACAAACTCAGTTTATAATATTTTCATGAAAATAAGGTAATTAGTTGACTTACCGATATATTCTTTATCACATTTGACTAAAAGTTGGTGCCACTGATCGCCATTTACTCTAGGAATTGTCCTTGTTCCTCCATAACATTCTGGCAACACTTCGGGACTCAAGTACTTGTGCAGGGACTGGCGGTCTGTTCCATGGAAGATTATTCTACTCCTCAATTTCTCTTGTAAAAATGGTTTGAAGAGAGCAAATACCATCTTGAAGATGTAAGGCTGGTTCACAATGTGTATGTTTTTGATTCTCAGTGGCACGCTTTCCTGAAAATCGACGTGAAGAAGATAAGCAAACAATTTTACTCAATTGAAGAAATATTATGAATTGATTAACTGTTGCAGAAAAGTAGAGAGTTTCTTTAATACCTACTATTGGGATCTACATTTAATTCTGGAGAAACTATAGTATATAATATATAGTTTATAAATATTCAGTTTTTTAGAACAGAAAATGTCTTGTGGTGCTCAATAGTGGACTTGAATTTGTCGAAATAATAAGTGTCAAAATCACAAGCATAATGGTAATTTCTCAATTATTCCATAGATATTAATAATAAAGAGATTAATTTTTAGATATTTTTGATACACATAATAAAGTTACTAAATTGATTATTTTCAACTAGCTATTATTTTTTCACTGAAATTAAAATGTAGATAATATGAAATGAAAATTTTTTTGGTTAATTTGTATTTTATGTAACACCTACTTGCTCCGATCGCAATTAAGTTAGAAAA
Organism: Cynegetis impunctata; assembly: GCA_030704885.1. Classification (NCBI taxonomy): domain Eukaryota; kingdom Metazoa; phylum Arthropoda; class Insecta; order Coleoptera; family Coccinellidae; genus Cynegetis; species Cynegetis impunctata. The sequence goes on from JARQZK010005071.1 coordinate 830,043, forward strand.
AAATACTTTTCTGAATAGATAACATTACAACAAAGTAGCATTTTTGTCAGCGTCAAAAAAATTATGACGAGAAATGAAATTTAACAAAATTATCTTTATATGTATTTACTAGCTTGTCGGTAACGCGATGCTGTGTCCAGCTCAATTTCTTTAATGCTTAATAGCTCTAGACCAGCTATCTGGTCCGTGTTCTATAAATTTTATATTTACAGTAACTACATAGCTGATTTTTATGATTATATTACATAAAAACCTTCTCCATGAAATGATTAGATCTGCCAAGTTTAGTCAAACGTTTTTGTAGTTTAACGATCCCATATGTATGTACGTTTATATATACATATATATATATATATATATATATATATATATATATATATATATATAATATTATATATATATATATATATATATATATATATATATATATATATATTATATAATATATATATAATTTTTGATAATTATCAGCAATAGCAATTTAATTATCAAAAAGTAAAAATAGTTCACAGGCAACAACAATACAAATAAATGAATCAATATTTATATATATATATATATATATATATATATATATATATATATATATATATATATATATATATATATATATATATATATATATATATATATATATATATATAGTATATATATATGGCACTACAGCTTCTTCAGGGGCGAATTTCAAACTAAACTGAAATTACTAATGCAAGGTTTGCAAAGTACAATTATAAATTTGGGAAATCCATTCTGGGATTCTAAAAACAAACTACCTTCATTCATTGAAAGGTTAAGAAGGAAGGAGCTGTTCACATCCAATTTGTTGTAACTTCTGGGAACAATAGCAATTTAATTATCAAAAAGTTAAAAATAGTTCACAGGCAACAACAATACAAATAAATGAATAAATATTTATATATATATATATATATATATATATTTATATATATATATATGGGTATATATATATATATAATATATATATATATATATAGTATATATATATATATATATATATAATATATATATATATATATATATATATATATATATATATTATATATATATATATATATATATATAGGTATATATATGTATATATATATATATTATATATATATATACAGGGTGATTCATTAATATGTGTAAATATTTTAACAGGAAAATGTTGAGCTCAAAATATGAAGATCTAATCCAATTTGCTCATACAAAATATTTCTCCTTACTGATTTACAGGGTGTTTTATTTAGATTATTGAAAATGAAATTTGTTCATTACTCGAACGCTGCTTGATATTTCTTTATGATATTTAGCAGTAAGTTGAAATAGTTTGGGACACATCAACTTATAGTAAAGAAGACTTTCTCGCTGTCACCAGTGGCGTACGGCAGGGGCACGGGAAGAGTTCTTGTTTCCTAAATTCTACGCCACTGGAAGAATTGTCGTTTTAGTATTATTTTTCGATTCTCCAATATTTTCTCTGTAAATAAGGCACTCTTGTTTCGTAACGCCAGAGCCACTATTTTTCGAGATATTTAACGTTGAACATATGGCTGCACAATTCTTTTAATTTTTAAGTACGAGTCTGTCGGTGTTTTTTTTGTCATACGATTGCATGTATTACGTGAAATAAACATTATTAAGCATTTTTTTCAATTTATAATAATATTAAAAATAACAATTCAAAACAGAACAACTACAAAAATATCCCAAACGATAAATATTTGCCAGGAACTATGGCAGCAAATTGTGAATTCCGCTAATTTTATTGCGAATCAGCCAACATATTTTTAAAAGTTAGAAGATCGTTTAGCGAAAGAATGGATTATCTCATTGAGGTTAACGGAGATCACATTGAACATTTGTTGTATATTGTTTTTAAGTTTTGTTCATAAATTTGTTATTCTTCCAAAAATTGTAAAGAAGATCTTGATAATTAATTATTTATTTTGACTTTCTTATGTAGCGCTGGATATTTTTGTAGTTGTTCTGTTTTAAATTGTTTGTTAATATTATTATAAATTGAAACAAAATACCTAATTATGATTATTTCAAGTAATACATACAATCGTATGACAAAAAACACCGACATGACTCTTACATAAAAATCAAAAGAATTGTGCAGCCATATGTTCAACGTTAAATATCTCGAAAAATAGTGGCTCTGGCGTCACGAAACAAGTGTGCCTTATTTACAGAGAAAATATTGGAGAATCGAAAAATTATACTAAAACGACAATTCTTCCAGTGGCGTAGAATTTAGGAAACAAGAACTCTTCCCGTGTCCCTGCCGTACGCCACTGGTGACAGCGAGAAAGTCTTCTTTACTATAAGTTGATGTGTCCCAAACTACTTCAACTTACTGCCAAATATCATAAAGAAATATCAAGCAGCATTCGAGTAATATACAAATTTCATTTTCAATAATCTAAATAAAACACCCTGTAAATCAGTAAGGAGAAATATTTTGTATAAGCAAATTGGGTTAGATCTTCATATTTTGAGCTCAACATTTTCCTGTTAAAATATTTACACATATTAATGAATCACCCTGTGTATATATATATATATAAGGAAGGAGCTGTTCACATCCAATTTGTTGTTAAGTAACTTCTGGGAATTTTCTTGCCGATTAATTTCTTAAGTTTCCATAAGATTTAATTGTGAACTATTTGCTCCGAGATGAAGAATTTCGAAATCCGAATTGAGGTTTGTTGTTTCTCTTTTATTAAATGTCGCCTGTGTTCAGTAATCGTTTTTTTGAAATTCTATTTTCTTATATATAATTATATATATATATATATATATATATATATATATATATATATATATATATATATATATAATATATATATATATATATATATATATATATATATATATATATATATATATATATATATATATATATATATATATTATATATAATATATATATATATATATATTATATATATATATATATATATATAACTTTATAAAGAAATAAAAAACTAACTTTTCACAGGTTAAAATAAAAATCTATTGAGTAAACGCGTTTCGTCATAACATTGACTTCATCTCGTACTAAACTATGGTATTACAAAGCAATCTATTTATACGAAAATTGAACATAACAGAGGGGTACTTAGAGAAACTAAATAACAATAAGCAATTCATTCTGAGCTATTAGTAGGTACCTACATTGAACAAATTAAGGAGAGGAGAAGGGTTTACTTCAATCTGGTCGTTAACTAAATTTCCGGAATTTTTATATTTATTTATGTATAGGGATTCCCAACAGTTGGTTTTATGAAGACTATTTTCAAATTGTAATATATTATAATTGTGATTAAAGGTATGGTTTTCTTGAATAAGATGACACGCATAATTATAATCAGTTTTCTGCTTAATATAGCTACGTTGGTCTTCGTGTATTCGAGTTTTGAAATTTCTAATTGTACGTCCTATATAGAATTTTTCACAATCGTTACAGTCGAGTTTATAAACACCAGTACATTCATCTCTATGAATTTTTGATTTGTTGTTTTTAATCAATTTTCCAATGCTATTATTGGTTTTATATGAAATTTTGAAATTTTGTTTTTGAAAAAACAATTTCAGATTTTCGGAAGTTTTGCCCAAGTATGTTAAACTGCTAAATACTCTACTTTTTTCGGATATAAGTGGGTAAATTTCTGAAATTGCCATTTTGTATTTTTTCCTCTGAATGAGGCTGTCAATCATATTAGGTGAATAACCATTATTTACTGCCATTTGTTTAATTATATGCAATTCCTTCCGAAAATTAGCTTCGGACAACGGAATTTTGAAAAGTCTATGAATCATACTATGATAAGCCGCTAATTTATGTGAAAAAGGGGTGTAGTGATGTGTTATGAATTGATATATCTGTATGAGATGGTTTTTCACATAAATTAGCGGCTTATCATAGTATGATTCATAGACTTTTCAAAATTCCGTTGTCCGAAGCTAATTTTCGGAAGGAATTGCATATAATTAAACAAATGGCAGTAAATAATGGTTATTCACCTAATATGATTGACAGCCTCATTCAGAGGAAAAAATACAAAATGGCAATTTCAGAAATTTACTCACTTATATCCGAAAAAAGTAGAGTATTTAGCAGTTTAACATACTTGGGCCAAACTTCCGAAAATCTGAAATTGTTTTTTCAAAAACAAAATTTCAAAATTTCATATAAAACCAATAATAGCATTGGAAAATTGATTAAAAACAACAAATCAAAAATTCATAGAGATGAATGTACTGGTGTTTATAAACTCGACTGTAACGATTGTGAAAAATTCTATATAGGACGTACAATTAGAAATTTCAAAACTCGAATACACGAACACCAACGTAGCTATATTAAGCAGAAAATTGATTATAATTATGCGTGTCATCTTATTCAAGAAAACCATACCTTTAATCACAATTATAATATATTACAATTTGAAAATAGTCTCCATAAAACCAACTGTTGGGAATCCCTATACATAAATAAATATAAAAATTCCGGAAATTTTAGTTAACGACCAGATTGAAGTAAACCCTTCTCCTCTCCTTAATTTGTTCAATGTAGGTACCTACTAATAGCTCAGAATGAATTGCTTATTGTTTATTTAGTTTCTCTGAGTACCCCTCTGTTATGTTCAATTTTCGTATATAAATAGATTGCTTTGTAATACCATAGTTTAGTACGAGATGAAGTCAATGTTATGAACGAAACGCGTTTACTCAATATATTTTTATTTTAATCTGTGAAAAATTAGTTTTTTATTTCTTTTAAAGTTATGAATATGAACTTTCACCAAGTAAATGCCAATTCAATTTAATATATATATATATATATATATATATATATATATATATATATATATATATATAAATATATATAAAAAGTCAAAAATAGATAAGCTCAGGAAATCGAGAGTTTATAAAGTTAAATGCGATAAAATTTAAGATATTTAGGTCGAATACATAGAATTTCAAAAAAAGGATTACTGAACACAGGCGAAGTTACATAATATATGCTAGACATTTAATAAGAGAAAAATGACTTCAATTCGGATTTCGAAATTCTACATCTCGGAAAAATGGTTCAAAATTAAATTTCATGGAAACTTTAGAAATTCATGGGCATGAAAAGAAGTAGACAGGTTGATGATCCAGTTATAAAGTATTCACCGAGCTAAATTGAACCCATTTACTTTTTCTGTGTAATATTTTAAAGTAAATTATTGGTAAAGTAGACGATGTCTAATGAAAAAAAGTGCAGAAATCATAGAAACCATCACTGATGAACTCTGTGAGATAGACCTCGATTGTGAAACAAGATCAAACGTAAAGAGAAGTGTTATCGCATCAATGCGACCATATTCTGAACTTCTTAAAGAAAGAAAATCTAAGCAGTTAACACTTGATACTTTTTCCAAAAAGATATAGGCGATCCGAAACCGTGAATTTCAACACAGAAATGATAATATGTACCCTTGTGAAATTACACTTTTTTGATAAAATTGTTTTCTTTTCGTTATTGAGAATTTTATTTTTTTATAATGAAATATTATATATACATTCATTTACTTTAAACGTAATAATGTTATACCTGCATAATCCTATTTTTTATGTGATGGAACCTAACTCCATACCTCCCATTATAATTGGGTTCTATTTACGCCGATTCGGTTTACGCTGGTTTTTGTAGGAACGGAACTCGGGCGTAAACCGAGGGCTACCTATATATATATATATATATATATATATAATATATATATATATATATATATATAGATATATATATATATATATATATATATATATAGATTTATATACATATATCTATACTCAATTTTTCTTTTCATTCGGTCATACCTGTAACCAATCGACGATACGTTTGGCAAATGAAGGGGTGAACTTCGTTGTTTGTGACAAACTGAGACCTTCCATATCGAAAATAACTACCGCCCCACAAACTTGTGATTCTGGTTCCAACATTGCAAGTTCTAGGAACAGAACACAGCCTTTGAACACTTCATCTAGTGTTACCTTTTTAGTATCCCATTTAGCTGAAATAAATTGAAATTGAAATTATAAAATGATCTTGAATGAACATTAAAACGATTTTGAATAAACATTGAAATGAAGAATGGCAACTCAAAATATATTCTGTTGAAAACTCTTGTCCGACGAACATTCAACTTTATACAATTACTATGAATATTAATTTATGTAATTTTATACCTTCCTGTCTTCACTGAAAATATATCTATGTCCCTCACGGTGCATCAGCTTTTATACCCTATTTCACGCTAAGTGAATCTTTTATACATCAATTACAATTTATTACACCTATTCCCAAATTTATTACAGTTGCAGAACTCAAGTTATGAGGGTGTGGTGTAGAATTAGTCTGAAGCTCGACCACACTCATACCATATTAATTATTTTTGTTTCAGAACTTTTCTGTAATTAATTACAATAAACTACAACCATTTTCGGCCTCATTACAATTCCACAATTCCAAAAAATAGGTAGCGCATCAAAAAATTATAACAATAACAAAAATATATAATTCATTTACTACCATAGTCTTATGGATACAAAAAGTGGTCAGCAGGATTTAGAAATAGAGGGTTTTCAATTTATTACAATAGCCCACTCGGTTTTATCGATACAAAAAAAGGTCAACAAGATTAAGAAAATAATAAAAAAGAAGCTGCAACTGAGTGGGGCGGTGTAATAATTGATAAGAATTTTCACGATACAAAAAATAATAAAATTATCGAAAATAAGATAGAAATACAGGGTTTTCAATTTATCACAATAGCCCACTCGGTTTTGTCGATACAAAAAATGGTGAGGACTGGGAAAATCAAAAAAAGAAGCTGCAATTGAGTGGGGTAGTGTAATAATTGATTAGAGTTTTCACGAGACAAAAAACAATTGAATTATCGTAAATAAGATAGATATACAGGGTTTTCAATTTATTACAATAGCCCACTCGGTTTTGTCGATACAAAAAATAGTCAGCAGGACTTTGTCTCTTGAAAATATTACACTCAGTTGCAGCTTCTTTTTTAATATTTTCTTGATCGTGCTGACCTTTTTTTTTGTATCGAAAAAACCGAGTGGGCTATTATCAAAAACCCTGTGTTTCTATCTTATTTTCGAAAATTCTTTTGTGTTTTGTCTCGTGAGAATTCTTGTCAATTATTACACCACCGCCATAACTTGCAGCTTTTCTGTTAATATTTTCTTAATCCTGCTGACCGCTTTTTGTATTCATAAAACCGAGTGGGCTATTGTAATAAAAAAATATCCTTATATTTTTTTGTTATTGTCATAATTTTTCGATGCGCTACCTATTTTTTGGAATTGTGGAATTGTAATGAAGCCGGAAATGGTTGTAATTTATTGTAATTAATTGTAATCAATTGTAATTAATTACAGAAAAGTTCTGAATCAAAAATAATTAATATGGTATGAGTGTGGTGCAGCTTTAGACTAATTCTACACCACAACCTCATAACTTGAGTTCTGCAACTGTAATAAATTTGGGAGTAGGAGTAATAAATTGTAATTAATGTGTATAAAATTCACGTAGAGTGAAATAAGGTGTGGGGTTTAAAAGCTGGTGCACCGTGAGGGACATAATATATCTCGAGTTATTTTGTAGATTCAAACAAACTAAACAATGCTGTGATCGAAGTGAGTTATACGAGTTTGTGTGCTGTTATTGGCGATTTCCTTCCACAGTGAACACCAATAAGAGAACGAGAATTCGTATGACACACGTCTAACTCGTGGTCAGCATTATTATCTTCGTTGGAAACTGCAAAATTATGAGAGCAAATTAGTACCAACATGCTTTTCAGTGAACTATACAAAGTTGGGAAGTAAATTATTTGAGCTCTTTGATCGTATCAGTCAGTTTTTATTTATTAATTTTAATTTAAGTAATATTTAGAAAAAGGACACATCTTGAATAGTTGATTTTCAATAATTCTTTGGATATTATTAAAATTCAATACTTACTTCCTAATTCAATGACTAGAATCCTCCTACCGTCTTGATCCCTGTTAGGGAAAACTGTGAGTATATTTGCATTAAAAATATTGCTTTCTTTGCTAGGGATTAAACCATCATAATGTACGGCATGCTTTACTTTGAAGTTGAAATAGCGTTTAATCTGAAAAAAAAATTTTATTAAGAAATTGACACTTGTATAATTTTATGAATACCATTAATTTTATTCTCTCCAATTTGTTCCTATTATTCACTTATTATTAAGTTTTTTCATGGAAGCAAGAAATCTGAACAGAATCGTGTACCGAAACACTATTAATATAATTTTGAATGTATAAATTTTTATCATGTGTAACCTTAAGTTGTGTATTACTTTTTATTAAGTCTTATACCATACTCGAGATACTAAAATAATTCATTAAAATCCATAAAAAAACTACTAGAAAAGAATGTTTTATTTTAGCGGTTACTATAATTGAATTTATGACAAGGGGTTACCATACTTTGGCTTGATCAGATAGAACTGAATACAAATTAAATAGTGGGGTGTAGGTAATACTTCCGAGAAAACTTGTAAAAACTTCATCAAATAGAGAATAGATAATTTCCAAATTCTGCAAAATTGTCAAAAGGAGCCAATTGACTTATTCAAAATCATTTGCAATTTCCAAACTCAATCATAATATAAACGGTTATGTCTTGCAGAACGACCAGGTTGACTTGATTTTTTCCCCTATATATGATATATACAAACTTTCAAACTGAAGTTGATACAATTAAATTATTAGCCATCAATAACGGTTACAATGAGTCTTATCGACAAGCTCATTGGGAAAAAACGAATAAAGTATCTGTTGCATTCAATATACCCCACGCAAACTAGTAATGAAGAACAAAAATACTTCCCAATAATGTATGGCCTAATTTGAGTAGCAAAATTTGTAACAGACTATCGAAAAATAACGTTAAAACAATTTGTACAAATAAAAGAAACTTGAAGTCATTCTTGGTCAATAATAAAGAAAAATCTAACATCGGAGAAAACAGTGGTATTTACAAAATATTTTGCGACGAATGTTCTGCTTTCTATATTGGACAGACAGGAAGGAATATAAATATTCGTGTTGAAGAACATAAATATATTGAATATTGACTTATCCTATACACATTGTTAAGTGTCCTAAAGGATCAATAAATTATTATTATTATTATTATTATTATTAAAAAGTCAATTTTACAAAACAAAAATACCACTGGCTTCTCTGAACATTGTATAAAATTCAATCACTTCCTGGATTTCAACAAAACCAAATTGTTACATTCAGGTAACAAGAAACGCCTTGACCTTCTTGAAATTCTCGAAATAACTTCCGCCCATAATAGTCAATTACCCCTTGTAAACGAACAAATTGATTTTCAGGTATCACCTTTGCTTTTATCTGTTTTATAAATAACGATGCAATACTCTCCTGTAGTCAGTCTTGATAATGAGTTCATAACTCGAAACATGTCGACTTTTCGTTAGGTACTGCTAAATACAGTATCTAAATATTTTTTATATTGTGAAACATAAGCCAAGTGTTTTTATTTCAAAATTTATACTTTATTATATATACAAACTCTGATGTATTTCAAGGACTTTTAAATTTGAAAAAAATTTTAATTCCATTTTAATATCCTACCCTTAAGGTATATTCTTCGAAGGTCATTATCTCTGATAAACCTACCAGAATTTCCTGGAAATGTACTACCTGTATAAGAGACAAACATTTTCATTTAGTTCTAATCTGTCCGATGATAGTTGTATGACCGAAACTGTAATAACTGTATACTTTTCCTTTTTTTTTGCGCTAATAAACATAGATAAATTATGTTGTGTTTTGTCCATCTGAAGTTCTTTCATTCTTTTTCTGAAGTTTCTATGTCTTTACCGATTCACAATTTGTTAAAATCACCACATGACACACGATTTTTCAAGATCGCGAATATGTAAATTGAGATACCTTAATTTCAGTACTCAGTTCTATCTGATGAAGCCACTGTGTGGTGAAACGCAGCTTCTTCAATTCAATTAGAGTAGTCGTTAAAATTGAAAATGTGTATTAATGATAATAATATCAGCCTAGATATTCTATATTTTATCTTCACAAATGAACGACAAATTACAAATTAATTTCGAGATTAAATTTCACCAGTATTTATTTCAACTGTTGTCATCAATTTTTTATCAACACGCTAATTTTCAAAGATGAGTGGTGTAAAGACTTTCCGGATGAATTTTCCTCAAAAAAAAAGCATGAAAATCTTCTGAAGAATATTGGACGTAGAGAGTCTTTCATTTGTAGTATTCATTGAATATATTAATTTCATAAATTTTTTACTAAAATAAGATTTCAAACCACAGAGAACTTTCAAACTACCATTATATATAGTCGCTTACTATTAAAATATTAATTAGATCAGAAATTAATACTATACTAGAATAACTTCTAGTGAAGATATAGTAAAAATTATTGCATGGAATAGTCAGACTGATAAATTTGAAACGAATTTTTGTTAGTTGAAAAAAGAAACGTTGTAATAAGATATTGCTAGTAATTATATTAATTTGAAATAAATTTCCTAATATTATCCTTGGAATATCTCAATGTATCATTAATAAATTATCAGTATCATGTTTGTTCATTAATAATGCAACAGTATGAAAAATAGAATACTTAGTTACTTACCAGTTGACAGGCACTCTCCGGGTAAAATTTACATGGTCGTAAGAAACGAATTAACCAATCATCATTATCTATTGGAACTAGTAAGTCTTTTTCCTCTGAAAAAATAAAGGAAACTATGAAATATTATTCTAAACATACTGTAATATTTAGTTCTAGGGTACTGGAGAAATATTTGAAATATTCAATTCAAGGAAGTAATATTTTTTAATTCTCTCCACATAATTATTAGTAATAACAGGCTTGGTGAATCTCAAAAAACTCGATTTCATTAAAAAGTTGACGTTTCGCCACGACATTCGTGGCTTTTTCAAAATTTTTGAAAAATTGAAATTTCTTTGACATTTATTGATTTGAAAAAATTTGAATAGTTAAAAAAGACTACTATGTTTCACCAAAATTTTTCGGCTGTGGCCGTTCTCTGTTATTTATTACGTGCTATTCAGTCCAATATTAACATTCAAATCTGTTATTATTAGATGGTAAGGGAAACCAAAGAAACCTTTCCAAAATTACAAGTAATGTCTTTTTAAAGACAACAATCAAATATTTCAAACCTATTTTGTACATTACGTGGGTCAAGGTTTCTGTGGTTCCCTTCCCATCTAATATCAACAGACCTGACTGTTGATATTGGACTAAATAGCACGTAATTAATAACTAAAGACGGCCACAGCCGTAATAAAAAAAATTTTCAAATAAAGATAAATAGTACGCTATTCTTTGACTTTTCAAAATCGAAATAATTTGAACCTATTTCGAACATTACGTGGGTAAAGGTTTCTGTGATTTCCCTTACCATCTAATACCAACAGATTTGAATGTTAATATTAGACTGACTAGCACGTAATAAATAACAGAGCATGGCCACAGCCGAAAAAATTTTGATGAAACATAGTAGTCTTTTTTAACTATTCAAATTTTTTCAAATCAATAAATGTCAAAGAAATTTCAATATTTCAAAAGTTTTGAAAAAGCCACGAATGTCGTGGCGAAACGTAAACTTTTTGATAAAATCGAGTTTTTTGAGATTCACCAAGCCTGTTATTGCTAATAATTTTCAAAAAGTTAAAAATAGTTCACAGGCAACAACAATTCAAATAAATAATTATTTATATATATATATATATATATATATATATATATATATATATATATATATATATATATATATATATATATATATATATATATATATTTATATATATATATATATATATATATATATATATATATATATATATATATATATATATATATAATCTCTTGATAATTATTAGCAATAACAGGCTTGTTGAATATTAAAAAACTCGATTTTATTAAAAAGTTTTGATAAAGCCACGAATGTCGTGGCGAAACGTCAAATTTTTAATAAAATCGAGTTTTTTAATATTCAACAAGCCTGTTATTGCTAATTTTTATTATGAGATTATTTAAATATATATATTTATTTATTTATATATAAATATATATATATATATATATATATATATACATAAACATATATATTCATATTTTCTGTATCCGGTTTGTTATTCATTGTATTTTGTGTATGCCGTCCATTATGTATATACACACACACACACACACACACACACACACACACACACACACACACACATATATATATATATATATATATATATATATATAATTATATATATATATATATATATATTTACAAGGAATTGAGTACAATACATTAGTTTTTTTTTGAAACAAATTTGGCGAACATAGTAAATGACAGACAGGACATCAAGCAACGTAGTCATTTCTACTTGCCATTTCTTAAAAATAAAACAAGCTAAAGAGAATAAGAAGAAAAGAACGAATACATAACCAAGTTTGACATAGATGACATACCTGATAAATGAAGGAAATAATTTTCAAAATATATATTATAATTATATGACGATATTGTTGTAAGATATTTTGTTATTTCTATTTTAGATACTGAAGAAGAGAGTGCTGCCCTCGATTAAACGAGTTAATTTAATTTATTGAAGATTGTGTCAAAAAATATGGAAGAAGCTAATAATATGCAATAAAGATATAAAATACGGAATATGTCATTGAAAACTGGCCTTTTATGTCCTCTCAGAGAAAGAACAAGACACATGTATGACATTTTTATCGCTAAAACATAATTTAAGAATCAGTAATATAATAATCTATTCATTTCTCAATTTTGACTGCGCATTCATTCTCTTACGTATGTTTTATTAGCAATAGGGCCTTGAAATTCAATAGGTTGAGACATTAACAAAAGATTTTGTGCGATTCTAAAATTCGAACTTCGCACAATCTTGTGTAGGTAAAAGGAATCAGGTTTTTTCAGATTTCAATGTTGACCACTTAATCGTTTTCGTCATGATGAAACTCGCTCTGAAAACCGGCAATGAGATATCTACAGAACTAAATGTTTGTTCCATTTCATGATCCAAAATTTGGAATAACCCATATTCAGTTTTTAAACAATTCAATCTCCGAAATTTTGAGGTCAAGATGCGATGGCATAATTTTAAAAAGTTTTGAAATTGAATAGGTACGTAGAAATATCTTCAAAACGATTCATCGTATTTATTGATGTGAGAAGATAGTAGATACATAAAGAACTAAAACTTTTATGAGGATATCTATGAAAAAAAATTGAAATCTTGAATGTAATGAAGCTCTCACCTTTCAATAAATCTCTTAGTTCTTTCACAGCCTCCTTGACTACATCGGGAGTTTCTCTGAGTTCTTTTCTTGCGATTTCTTTCGTTTCTGGCTTGAGTTCATTCAGCTCCACTTCCAGGGTGACATCGCCAAATCGAACCACTGGAACCTCATCCATGTCGGACAACATCGTTCGAGCAACTAAAAAAAAATAATACTACATGTAATATATATATATATATATATATATATATATAATAGTTATTTATGTACCAAGATCCTTACGCCCAGAGGAAAACACTCGGCCCGAGGGCCCCTGGCCCGAGGGATAAAAAAATTATTTTATTATAATGAAAAAGTGATTCTAAAATCGTTTCATTGCTCCTATCCATTTTCCTTCTCATAGTAGGCATGTCATTTGTTGATATTTTTACGTCTGTGAATATTTTTGTCATCATATTTACTGAATGTCATTGCTGCTTTCTTTGTGTAGTCTTATAGAAATAATGGAAATGTAAATGAATTTCCCAAAAATATCATAGAAAATGCAGCCAAAGCTGCGAATAATTCATTACCGGAGAAATCCAGAGTCGTATACGAGAGGGATTATGAATTATTTAACCAATGAAAGTTGCTTCACTTCTCCTCGTACAATTAGCGGGCGTAATTATCCATTATGCCCGCAACTGCGGCCGTTAGGGCCTAGGGCATAATGAGTGTGTTTATAGCAACCGTATCCAAGGTGAAATAAACATATAATATACAAGTGAAAAAAAAAAAATATATATATATATATATATATATGTATATATATATATATATATAATATATATATATATATATATATATATATATAATATATATATATATATATATATATATATATATATATATATATATATATACATATATATATATATATATATATATATATATAAATAGATACCCTGAACAGGTGTACCGATTTTGACGAAACTTTTCACGTATTGAAGTTGATACCTGGATGGTTTATATTAATATTTTGACCCAATAAGTAGAACTCCCATAGAATTCTTATATGGTCATTTCATTACCATAAAGTTCAGTTCTTTATTTGTTTGCTATTATTCAATCTATCGGACTCAATAATATATATATATATATATATATATATATATATATATATATATATATATATATATATATATATACATATATATATATAATATATATATATATATATATATATATATATATATATATATATATATATATATTCATAGAGAGAGAGAGAGAGATGAAGGGAGAGAAATAATATTTATTTGTTGTGTGACAGATTGAAATTGTTTTGAGATAAATAAAAATAACAAAATCCGGACACCCTACCGCGTAGCACTAGGAATGATAAAAACCCTCGGCGCATGTGCATGTCGTAATGCCTGTTAAGTCTATCGCAGATCATTTTTCCTCATGGTGACTATATCGGGAAATGTATAGTATTTGAGATATAATCAAAAATTTGAGTGAAATTCATAAGTTTGACTTATTTTTTCATTTCTAGGTGGCATCACGTCAATATTTATTGAATGTATTATATAAATTAAAAAACTTCACATTAAATGCTATCATTTTATTTCATTATTGTAAAAATCGGTTTAGGTTTAAGATTTATAGATAGCACTACATGTCTATGGACAAAAAAATCTAAAAAACGCTATAATTTTTTTATTCATCGTGGAGAAAATTTTTTTAAAACTTTTTTTTTTATGAAATCATATGAGTTTTATCGATATCCGTTGGAATTTTTAAAATCGGACCACCTACTAACTTTTTGTCGTGATACTATAACCCCTTAGCTTCGCCTCGGGATAAAAAAGGAAAAATTGTTTTATTATTGAGTATATCTGTTTTACTTTCATGTATATTTTATCGCGGATGTCTAAACTTTCCGGGAATTAAATCACCACAATGATTCAATCTAATGGTGGTTTCTATTTATCACGACAAAGCATAATGATAATATCAATATTTACATAGACAAAATTCACAATATAAGAATATATATATGTCTTCGAAAATTCAAAATGTGTCCTCAGAATATTAATTAAACTCTTGCAAAAAACAGAAGTAGCAAATTGTATTATTTTGATACTTGTTGCAACTGTTTTCCAATTACAATTGAAAAAGTAATTATTTTCAGATTAATCGACATCAATACAAAAGTATAGTCTAAATTATTATAAAGAATATCATTAATTGAGGAAAAAAAATTGATTAAATGTAAACAATATAAAATGTGAGGGAAATTTAACGAAATCCATATAACTCACATAAACAACAATATATTTGTATACACGGTCAAATAATTTTTTTTTTCAGTTGTAAACACAATATACGTGAAACGGAACATAAAATCTACAACTTGCCTTGGCTATTAGCAAATGCAAATTTCATCTATAAATTTGAATTCATAAATAAAAGTTTGCTGGACCGGAAACAAATTTGTCAGTTACATCATGTTCAATTAGTGATTAAGGCCCGGTTTTTCAATGCTCGGTTAAAACTCACAGTTAGCTGACTATAGGTTAAGCTTAACCATCAGCTGAAGTTCCAACTAAGAACTATTGCGTTTCTCCTTCGAATGTTTTACTTTAGGCTAGCAAACCGTCAGCTAGCGATATATTTGTTAACGTTGGTAGTACTGATGTTTCAGGGAGCACTTCTGATTGGTCGTTCCCCTTTTGCTGTCGATTTCGGAAATATATGTTTTGTTATGTTATTGTTGATTATTTGATAATAAAATGGGTGAAACAAAAGCATTGAAGAAGAAAATAGTGGCAAACTTTAGTCCTTCTGATAGATCGTTGCTGTTAAAAATTGCAAATGGTTTCAAAGCAATAATTGAATTTGAAAAAAAACAGATTCTACTACTTGGAGGGAAAAAATAGAAACTTGGAAAAAGATTTATGGAGTTTGAAATAATTTACCTATCTGTTATGGTCTCTATCTGTTGTTCAATTTGTTCTAATATATTCAGAACAGTTTCTTTTGACCTAAATCTTGTGAAAAAATCCAATTCACCAAAATAGTCAAATGGATTACTTCTTTCTCTGACCACGTATGGCCTTCTTTGGTAATCAATGAAGTCTATTAATTTATTCTTCATCATCATCACTTAAAAAAATCAAATGCTTCCATCTCTCGTAGAAAAAACAAAATAGAAAATGAGGTTACTGGTTACAAAGCAGTTGAACAAACTCGACTGTTCGGGCCGTTCGGGGTAGTTAACCTACGGAGCGCATGCGTCTGCAAGATAGCTTACAGTTAGCCATTTGACAAACACTTTCCGGTAGAATAGCAGTAGGTAAGCGCAAGATGAGAGGTGGAAAAATGGTTTACCTAAAGGTTATCGATTAGCCGAAAGCTAAATCGCTTTATCCGAGCATTGAAAAACCGGGCCTTAGGCCCGGTTTTTCAATGCTCGGATGCTAATCGATAACCTTTAGGTAAACCGTTTTTCCACCTCTCATCTTACGCTAACCTACTGCTATTCTATCGGGTAGAGTAACTATCACCTGAAAGTCTTTGTCAAATGGCTAACTGTGAGCTATCTTGCAGACGCATGCGCTCCGTAGGTTAACTACCCCGAACGGCCCGAACAGTCGAGTTTGTTCAACTGCTTTGTAACCAGTAACCTCATTTTCTATTTTGTTTTTTCTACGAAAGATGGAAGCATTTGATTTTTTAAGTGATGATGATGAAGAATAAATTAATAGACTTCATTGATTACCAAAGAAGGCCATACGTGGTCAGAGAAAGAAGTAATCCATTTGACTATTTTGATGAATTGGATTTTTTCACAAGATTTCTGTTAAGAAAAGAAACTGTTCTGAATATATTAGAACAAATTGAACAACAGATAGAGACCATAACAGATAGGTAAATTATTTCAAACTCCATAAATCTTTTTCCAAGTTTCTTTCTTTCTCCTCCAAGTAGTAGAATCTGTCTTTTTTATTCAATTATTGCTTTGAAACCCTTTGTTATTTTTAACAGCAACGATCTATCAGAAGGACTAAAGTTTGCCATTGTTTTCTTCTTCAATGCTTATGTTTCACCCATTTTATTATAAAATAATCAACAATAACATAACAAAACATATATTTCCGAAATCGACAGCAAAAGGGGAACGACCAATCAGAAGTGCTCCCTGAAACATTAGTACTACCAACGTTAACAAATATATCGCTAGCTGACGGTTTGCTAGCCTAAAGTCATACATTCGAAGGAGAAACGCAATAGTTCTTAGTTGAAACTTTAGCTGATGGTTAAGCTTAACCTATAGTCAGCTAACTGTGAGTTTTAACCGAGCATTGAAAAACCGGGCCTTAGTTAAATCTTGATTTTAAAGACGCACCACTTGATGGTTGCTCCCATTTTTAGTAATTTTCTGATACCAATAATAAAATATCTGCTAGTTATCTCAAAGCTTATATTTAAGTTAATTATATTGCTCCAAATATCACATTATAGCATCCACAATATTTATAAAATATTTCAGGGAAAATATAAACATTGCAGAGTGCCCAAAACCTCTGGTAAACTATCTACGTTAATACAAATCGAATTATTTAACTTTTGTTTCAGATGCACGAGACAGCTTTCAGTTATTAGAAATTTCTTTCATTTTTCATTTTCGAAACGCAAGTAATATTATTATTGTTGAAAATTTGTTTAGACCCATTTGAAAAAAAGAAATCATTATTCAGAATTAAATGCAGGAAAATGAATTTTCTCGTCGGATACTTAAGTATTAATGACCATCATCTGAATTTCCAATAAAATTCTCCTTTTCATGAGACATTCTTGCATAAAAACTAACTAAATTTCTTCATTTTATAACTTTTTTTTTTATGAAACTAAAGATGATCTCAAATTAACACGGAGTTAGTATCATTTCGATACGCTTTCAAGATATTTATCAATATTTATCCAACATAACAGATTATGTAATTAATGGAATATTGCCTTCAACTTTCTGTTTCTGATTCAGAGGATACAATAAACAAGTTTTATTTTCGTTAGATGTGAATGAGTGAGTATGTTGACATATCCCCAATAATACGACAAAATAATTCTATTGAATTATTCTTCTAATACGTTTTAATTCATAAAACAACTGTATCTAATAATGAAAGAACAGCCGAAAAAATTCCACTTATTTTCACTCAGTTAAGATGCATGCAAGGAATTTCAACACTTACTCGGCATGGTTGTTAGTCAGAAAAACTAATCACAACAGTACGTTTGTAGAACACACAACTCGAAAACGCGTAGATGATACTTAGATCACTGACCGATATATGAGTAGCTCTCTGCAAGAAGTTTAGAAGAAGTCATCCATACCACGAACAATCTACTGCGCAAGCGTCAGCGACTTAATTGAACCACTATTAAACGTGATGGTCTGAACACCGGAAATTAGCAGCCCAGAGGTGGCATCGTCATTGATTTTGACCATTGGCCTTGGAAATACCGATCGTGGAAATAAACGAAGTCACCATGGAAAGTGAACAGGTTATGATCATTAGTGAAACTAATTTTTTGGAATTTTCCTTTGATACCTTATGGCGATAAAACGGTCTTGACTGATATGCATCAAGATCAGGCAGTACAAAGGAAATTTTACACATGACGGCATCATGTCGTACGTTTTTTCATTCACTCTCTTCTAACGGTATTTTCCCCGAAAATAAACTATTGAAAGTAAGCACTGTGGTGCCGGACGGGTTTTTGAATTCATTCGATACCTTCTGGACCACAAGTTTAGAGTTTACTTATATATAAATATATATATATATATATATATATATATAAACATATATATATATATATATATATATATATATATATATATATATATATATCTATATATATATATATATATATATATATATATATATATATATATATATATATATATATATATATATATGAATTGTTGTTGCCTGTGAACTGTTTTTAACTTTTGTTTTGATAATTATTAGCAATAACAGGCTTGGTGAATCTCTAAAAACTCGATTTTATTAAAAAGTTGACGTTTCGCCACCACGACATTCGTGGCTTTATGAAAACTTTTACTGTGCGTGTTAAGGTTTTGTTTCGTTTTTCAAAGCCAAATAATGTGTCAGGCTTGTCGAGTTATCGAAAAAGTTTTGATAAAGCCAAGAATGTCGTGGCGAAACGTCATTTTTTAATAAAATCGAGTTTTTTGAGATTCACCAAGCCTGTTATTGCTAATAATTATAAAAAAGTTATATATATATATATATATATATATATAGTAGTTAAAATATTAATTGCCGAATAATTTAAATAAGTTTAATAAAGTTTAATGGGAACTCAGCAAGGGCATCACAAGTCGAATCTTTTCAGCTATACCAATATATTTCGACAGTACATTGCTGTCTTCCTCAGGGTCTAAAAACAAAATACAAAAACTATGTAACAAAGTACACTTTAGATTTCAAACCACTTACAGCTATTGATCAATAAGTAAACTAAGCATAAGAAACATCAAGAGTATAAATTATTTAGCATAAGGCTGCAACGGCTACAACAAAACTAGGAAAAAATATATATGTCACGAGAATTAATTGAACAAAAGTACAGGTTAAAAACTTCTGTCAGAGTAGCTGAACAATTCTATGGTCTTACACAGCGCATGGACTAGTCACAGAACATACCATTATCACTCACGACCACTTCTTTTTATTGTCACATTCGAGTGTAGATTTTGAGAACATCCAAATTCTAGATAAAGAAAAGAAACGAAAGAATAGGAAGTTTGTGGAGATGTGTTATATCAGTAAATATGGTTCGGGTGCCATTAATGAACAAGGAGATATCAGACAACTAAGTAATATATATTGTAACATACTCGAATGTGACAATAAAAAGAAGTGGTCGTGAGTGATAATGGTATGTTCTGTGACTAGTCCATGCGCTGTGTAAGACCATAGAATTGTTCAGCTACTCTGACAGAAGTTTTTAACCTGTACTTTTGTTCAATTAATTCTCGTGACATATATATTTTTTCCTAGTTTTGTTGTAGCAATTGCAGCCTTATGCTAAATAATTTATACTCTTGATGTTTCTTATGCTTAGTTTACTTATTGATCAATAGCTGTAAGTGGTTTGAAATCTAAAGTGTGCTTTGTTACATAGTTTTTGTATTTTGTTTTTAGACCCTGAGGAAGACAGCAATGTACTGTCGAAATATATTGGTATAGCTGAAAAGATTCGACTTGTGATGCCCTTGCTGAGTTCCCATTAAACTTTATTAAACTTATATATATATATATATATATATATATATACAGTGGCGCCGACTCCATGGGGCCTCATTCATTTGGGACGCACAGTCCCACAATAATTACTTATCAGTTATATTATGCTCTGTGAATTCTCGAAATTATGTTGGTATTTTTTATTTTGATAATTTAAATAAATATTGAAAAACTTCATACATAGAGAATGTTTAATTTTCAATTTCGAAATACTAGTCTTAGTTTATTACTGTATTGCTGTATGACAAAAGTACCTACCGTATTAGTTATTTTCAAATACTTAAATATTTTTCTATTTATTATTTCATAATACTTAAATATTTTCAAAGCATTAACTTTAAGATATTTTTTTTATTTTGATAAACCCTGAGCCTTATTCAAAGTAAGCTTAAATAAGGTATTTTACTTATTAATCAATTACTGTGCGACAGCAATATTTTATGTTTTATTCTTTTAATGATCAGCATTTATTTAAATATAATTCAGTCGTTTCAGAGCTATATATTCACAGCTCTGTAATAGTCTATAAGCATAATTATTACTATAATACTGTAAATTAAATTAGCGTCTTCAAAAATACTGTGCGTGTAGGTTTTGTTTCGTTTTGTGTGTGTCAGGCTTGTCGAGTTTCCCGGAGTGTCGAGTTATCAAAATTTGAGTTTTACTTAAATATAATATATATACATATATATATATATATATATATATATATATATATATATATAAATATATATATATATATATATATATATTATATATTATATATAATATATATATATATATATATATATATATATATATATATATATATATATATAAATATATATATAAATATATATATATATATATATATATATATATAATATATATATAATATATATATATATATATATATATATATATATATATTCCTTTTTCCCACATTCAGGCATCCCCAGTGGCCTCCATTAGACGAAATGAGTTGAAATTTAATATCTAGGATTCTTCTTGAGGCAGAAGGAAACTGTCAAAATGCAAGCATTTCAAAGTGAAAGTGAAAAATTTCAAATTGGTGGAAAAAGATGTGAAAATTAAAACTTTCACAGCTTCTCCAAATAGAACTAGAGTAGGAAGTTTCCTTCGAATATTTTTTCTCAGCCGCTGCTGTTTTAATATGAAGATTTTACATTTTTTCGTGGATTTTAAGGTTTAACTCACCTAAACAGACTATTTTAATTGACTTACGAAGTTAAGAATTTTGAATTAAAAACAAACAAAAATGAAGAGTTAATATGACTTCAGTGTCGAAGCTCTGCTGATCCGACTGGATTATTAGGAAAATGAAGAAATATAAAAAATCAGCAGAGGACAGATCATTTCGATAAATCGGTTTGAAATGAGAAAAAACACGATAACTGAAGAACATTTTCCTAAGTATCTTCAAGAATTAATGAATGAATGCAACGGATGCTGTACACAGATAATATGAGATATTGTATATGTATGTGGAAAGGGTTGAAATATTTGTAACTGAGACTAATTTCAGTCGATCGGAACACATATAGCCAGCTCCCTTGGAAAGTTGTTCTATAATTTTTAGCAGGTTTTCACTTTGAAAACCTGCTTATATGGAAGCGATTAGCAAAGTTCGACCTAGGATCAAGATAGGTTTTCGTTTCATGACTTTTTATGATGCTTGGCTCAATTTTATATATATATATATATATATATATATAATATATATATATATATAAAAATATATATATATATATATATATATATATATATATATATATATATATATATATATATATATATATATATATATATATATATATATAATTGAGCTTTTGGTGCCA
This sequence comes from Cynegetis impunctata, assembly GCA_030704885.1. NCBI lineage: Eukaryota > Metazoa > Arthropoda > Insecta > Coleoptera > Coccinellidae > Cynegetis > Cynegetis impunctata. Next base: position 852,623 of record JARQZK010005071.1, read on the forward strand.
AGCATCATAAAGTCATGAAACGAAAACCTATCTTGGTCCTAGGTCGAACTTTGCTAATCGCATATGTTCATATGTATGTATGTATAAGCTTATGTATTTTACCGTTGTTTACACGATAAAGGGCGCAATTTTGAAGCAATAGGGTTGAAAGTTTGTAAATAGGTAGCTTCGTATAATATCTTGGATGGGATTATTTTTGGTTCGAATTGGTTGGGGGATTGACCCCCCCCCTAGGGAAGGGGGGAAATAATCTTGTTCACAGGATAAAGGGCACAATTTCAAAATAATAGGGTTGAAAAATGGTAAATAGGTATTTTCATATGATATTTTGGAGGCGACACATTTTGGATTGAATTGGTTGAGGGGTTGACCCCTTAAGGGGGAAATAAATCTTGTTTCTTCGACAGAAGGCGCAATTTTGTAGCAATAGGGTTAAAAGTTTGTATCTAGGTAGTTTCGTATGATATCTTGAATGGGATGGGTTTTGGTTCGAATTGGTTCGGGGGTTGACCCCCCGGGGAAGAAGTAAATCTTATTTACACTATAAAGGTCACAATTTTGGAGTAATAGGGTTGAAAGTTTGTAAGTAGGTATTTCCGAAAGATATCTTGGATGTTGTTTGGTTTTGGTTCGAATTGGTTGAGGGGTTGACCCCCTGCGAGAAGAAATAAATCTTATTTACATGATAAAGGCTTAATTTTGGAGCAATAGGATTGAAAGTTTGTGAGTAAGTAGTTTCTTATGATATATTGAATGAAATTCGTTGTGGTGCGAATTGATTGGGGGTTGACCCCCCAGGGGAGGAAATAAATCTTGTTTACACGATAGAATGCGCAATTTTGGGACTATGGGGTTGAAACTTTGTAGGTAGTTGGTTTCGTACGATAACTTGGATGGTATTCATTTCTATATGAATTGAGGGGCGTTGACCTCCTGGAGAATGAAATAAATCTTGTTCACGCGATAAAGGGTGCAATTTTGTAGCGATAGGGTTGAAAGTTTGTGAGTACGTAGTTTCGTATGATATCTTGAATGCGATTGGTAATGGGATGAATTAGTTGGGGGGTTGACCCCTCGGGGAGGAAGAAAGTATTGTTTTCACATTAGGGGGCAATTTTTTGTGTGGATTTGGTACAAAAATCATGAATGAATGAATAGATTTTTCAAACTGGATACGTTATGAAAACCTGCTTTTTTAATGCAGCTCGCTGCGATAGAGTTTTTTAAAATTATTGAAGAATTTTCCTTGTTCACTTTATGTAGTATACGGAAATGACCATGGTCAACTTGATTATTTTTCATGCTTTGAATTCAAAATATTGAATTACCAATCATTCATCTATATTTTTCTTCTTAAAACACTGACAATTTTTCAATATGTATCGTGAAAATTCTTCACTAGAAGACCAATGATAGAATTGACATTCTTATTGCCATGAAATCTATTTTTTCACATAAAAGGTTATCTACTTGTTGCTTATTCCGACTGTTCAACTGACAAAAGTCAGTCACATTGACTGCTGCATGGAAATTTCATACAACAATTATTTTTCACATAATTAGTCTGTTAGTGGTAACTACATAATCCTATGATATTGAGATTTTTTCTTATTTTGAAAGACATATGATTAAGTAGAGTTGATCTTAAATGGAAAATACCGTGAGAAGTAAAAGGTCATGATAACCTGTTGTTTGATCAAAACAAACTTGTATTTGGAGGTTTTTTACTGATTCATTTCAATAATAGCACACGGAATTAAGGAACCTAATTAGTTCTATGATTTCTTGAGTTCCTTGATGGATATTTTCTAGATTTTATAAAGATTTGATTAATTATTATGAACATATAATTGATTGATAGTGGAAATATCATACAAAATAGAAATATCTCTTTTTAGACTCAATTTCATGAAATTTTTACGCATGTGTCAACTTTATCAAAGACAATTTAAAATGAAGTAGGTACTTAAATGAAATATATAAAAACAAGTGTTTCTCTTTGAAACGGTTATCATCCCTATTAAATCTCTATATTATGTATTTCTATAAATGTCAATTTTTCAATGAGAAAATGAGCTCTTATTTGTGTTAGTTGAAAATTGAATTGTATACAAGTTTGCCATTTTATCATTAATTAAAATCCGACATATTAATTGCTTTGAAGCTTTGCTACATTAATTCTTATACTTTAGAAGATAATTACATTAAGTTTGAGTGTGAAAGTGTTTCCGGAATGAAAATTGCTAATTAGTAACATAATTCTGAAGGTAAAATAATTTGTTGAAGAATTAATTGCTCTCTAACTGCTACTACCATCAGTCCATTTTCAATAGAACTTCATCAGTGTGTTGGTACTATCCCACCTGCCCTTGTAGATTTAGAATAACAGAAAGCTAGATAGGCCAAGCTACAGAGATTTAGAGTGAGCATTTTGTGCAAAAAGTGTTAGAAGAAAACCAGCTCCGCCATTGTTTGTCAAATAGTTCCACATGATATAGTGATATGTTTTTCACTCGACTTTATTATTTATGTCTTTGTTATTAACAATTTTATGCAAAAATTTAGTTTTTTGCTTATAAAATTGAAACTATCAGAGTAATCGTGATGGTGTCAATAGACTTATTGTAGAAAATGAAAAGACGAAGAATATGAGAGGTCGGACGACTCAATCAGACCCTCAGTCTAAGGGAAAATTGGAAAAAACCGTCCAAAATGCAGTTTTTTCAAAAGTTCATAACTCGGTTATTTTTTGAGTTGTAGCGTAGATCCTGCGACCAGTATAGATATGAACTTCATTTGTCCGAAGCATAGTTTTTGATCTGTGGCCATTTGATTATGTTACTATGCAATTTTCCAGCAGACCTGAATGCGACGGGTATAGTCCGATTTCAATTTACTAAGAAGATTTTGAAAGTAGAATTCTCATAGTTCAAAACGTTCATCTTGGTTTTTCATAAAAACGCTGAGAAATATGTTAAAAATAAAGCTGAACATGAGAAAAAACGGCCGAGCGCGTGAGAGTAGTTGAAGAGTGGGGGTTTACAATTATTATCTGACAACGTTTAGAAATTACTGTCACGTTCAAAATGCCGACGCTTTCGAATGTCATACTTCTTGCCTGCTGCTCTACCCCCACTCTTCAACTACTCTTACGCGCTCGGCCGTTTTTCGTCATGTTCAGCTTTATTTTTAACATATTTCTCAGCGTTTTTATGGAAAACCAAGATGTACGTTTTGAACTATGATAATTCTACTTTCAAAATCTTTTTTGTCAATTGAAATCAGACCATACCTGTCGCATTCAGGTCTGCTGGAAAATTGCATAGTAACATAATCAAATGGACACAGATCAAAAACTATGCATCGGACAGTTCCTGATCTTCGCACAAATGAAGTTGATATCAATAGCTTATACTGAAGGATCTACGCTACAACTCAAAAAACAACCGAGTTATGAACTTCTGAAAAAACTGCATTTTGGCTGGTTTTTTTCAATTTTCCCTTAGACTAAGGATCTGATCTAGTCGTCCGACCTCTCATATTCTTCGTCTTTTCATTTTCTACAATAAGTCTATTGACGAAAAAACGCGATTTTTTGCATCAAATTGTTAATAAAAAAGACATAAATAATAAAGTCGAGTGGAAAACATATCACTATATCATGTGGAACTATTTTACACAGAAGGGCGGAGCTGGTTTTCTTCTAACACTTTTTACATGAAAAAATCTCTGTAGCTTGGCCTAAGAGTGTGAGGTTATTTTCAACCACATCGCCTTGCCTAATCATAATTTTATTAAATATTCAATATCATGTGATATTTTAATTTTCTGGGAATGATAACATCTTTCACCTTGCAAGATGGCGTTTCTAGGATTAATGGATTCAAGTTGTATTGAATTTCTAAGAAATAGTTTATTTGCAACTAATATCACGTAATTTCCTGGAATATTAACTGTAGCACATTAGACATCTATATACAAAGGTTAATTTTCGAATAAGTTTGAAAGATACGTGGCCACTCAAAATAAAAATAACACATTTGAAAAATATTAGATATTGAACTCTAGATATGAAATGAGGGCTCATTATTTTATAAATATTCAAACAAAATTTGAACATTCAGGGCTGCATATATATATATAAATATATATATATATATATATATATATATATATATATATATATATATATATATATATATATATATATATATATATATATATATATATTTATATATATATATATTATATATATATATATATATATATATATATATATATATATATATATATATATATATATATATATATATATATATATATATATATATATATATATATGTATATATACATATATATTATAAATATATATATATATATATATATATATATTTATATATATATATAATATATATATATATATATATATATATATATATATATATATATTTATATATATATATATTATATATATATAATATATATATATATATATATATATATAATTATAATCTTCTGATAATTATTAGCAATAACAGGCTTGTTGAATCTTAAAAAACTCGATTTTATTAAAAAGTTGACGTTTCGCCACGACATTCGTGGCTTTATCAAAAGTTTTTATAAAGCCACGAATGTCGTGGCGACACGTCAACTTTCTCATAAAATCGAGTTTTTTAAGATTCAACAAGCCTCTTCTTGCTAATAATCATCAGAATATTAGAAATAGTTCACAGGCAAAAACAATTCGAATAAATAAATATATATATAATATATATATATATATATATATATATATATATATATATATATATTATATTATATATATATATATATATAAAAAAAGCAGATAGATCTTGAGTATGCAGTTTTTCTTCTTTCGCCTTAAAATATATATATATATATATATATATATATATATATATATATATATATATATATATATATATATATATATATATATATATATATATATATATATATATATATATACAGGTTGTTTTTTAATTGAATTTAAATAATTTAGGTAATGAATTTTTGGCCCATTTCAAGACGAAAACTTCATATGAACATATATCCTAAACGTCCTAGTTTTTGAGATACAGGGTGGTCAAGTTTAGGAAAATAAATCATTGTTTATTGATAACTTTTAAACCACATAAAATATATTGATCAAATTTGGTATGCGAGCACTACTCATCAATGTGCATTTTTTGCTGGGTCACAATTTTTAAATTTTCCACCAATGGCGTTCATGCAGAATTTGCCTTGAAACTTCAGCAAATATTTATGATACGCCACTGATTTTTCTTGAAACTGAAATTATTTTTAAAATGTATATTCTGTTTTAAACAAATTTGATATCTTGAGTTTCCTTCGAGCGACGCATGGTTTTCGCTTGAAAAATTCGAACTGATTCTCTGCATAATCATAACATTATCACATTGCAGGAAATGAAATTTTGTTAAAAAAAAAGGTGCATAGAACAAACAAATTGATTCAATTTTTTTTGTATTATTTTCTTAAACTTCACAAGATTGTTTTACAAAATCAGGAAATCAAATAACAAATATTATATTTAAAAAATTATTTATTTTCCAAAACTTGACCACCCTGTATCTCAAAAACTAGTACGTTTAGGACATACGTTCACATGAAGTTATGTATATATATATATATATATATATATATATATATATATATATATATATATATATGTAAATATATCTATATAACAGAAAAAAGATAAAAAAAGCTGACAATTCGAAAAAATTCAACTAGTCATAAATAATAGAACTGGTATAATACATTTGAGTAAAATACATACAGATTCAATTTATCTCATAAACATAATAGATCAAAACTCAATAATTCATCCAATAAACTCAATAACAACAACACAAATTCTTCGATAACATCCATTCAACTACCCATCCCTTTCTGCAATAGATCAACTTCAAATACAGATTTAATTTTTCATCACCACCCACATTTTCAGAACATCCTAGCCTAGCAATAATTGATTACATCGAAAAGATTTATATTTTCTAGAATAGGTTTAGTATTGAACTTAGCCGAAATTATGAGTACTTTCTTATCAAAGAAAAATTCTTAAATTAAATAATTAAAAAAGCAATTTTGTAATGGGTAAGGTATCTGCGGTTCTCCTCACCATATACTATTTAGCAGACATGACTGATGATAGTTTTTTGATCTATCAAAAAATTCAGGAATTTTGTGACAAAACGTCGACATATTTATAAAATCGGATTTTCATAGTTGAATGGCCTTCTATTGCTCTATACATATATATTTATATATATATATATATATATATATATATATAAATATATACATATTTATATATATATATATATATATATATATATATATATATATATATATATATATATATATATATATATTATATATATATACATATATATATTTATATATATATATATATATATATATAATATATATATATATATATATATATATATTAATATATATATATATATATATATATATATATATATATATATATAGAAGAAGGGTAGTATTAGCTGACTAGTTAGGATGCAATTAGGATAATAATATTTGGGTATAGCAGCAAGCAAAACGTGCACTCTTATAACACTATATTTCCGATATTTCGACATTGATTATTGTCATCTTCAGGGAGGCTACAACATAAGCACAAAAGAAAATCAAAAGTTGCTCCATAACGGTCAACCGTAACACTACTCACTGTGTCTTTGAGAATGATTGCAAAAGATGTAAAAATCAAGATACAGCATTATTGATTTCTATAAAACATTATTGATCGAGAAACACACGTTTCGATCAATAATGTTTTATAGAAATCAATAATGCAGTATCTCGATTTTTACATCTTTTGCAATCATTCTCAAAGACACAGTGAGTAGTGTTACGGTTGACCGTTATGGAGCAACTTTTGATTTTCTTTTGTGCTTATGTTGTAGCTTCCCTGAAGATGACAATAATCATTGTCGAAATATCGGAAATATAGTTTTATAAGAGTACACGTTTTGCTTGCTGCTATACCGAAATATTATTATCCTATATATATATATATAAATATATATATATATATATATATATATATATATATATATATATATATATATATATATATATATATATATATATATATATATATATATATATATATATATATATATATATATATATGTATATATATACATATCGATTGATAGCTAAATCTCCCAGACCTCGTTATTATAAACGAATAAGTCAAAGGTGAGCAACAATTTTGAACGTTCTCAAACCTTGAATAAGTATACTTCAAGAAGTAACTCATTTATAATTATAATAGTTAACTCTAACTCATTGATGAAAAGGGCAACAAACAATTATTGGAAAAATTCGATAATTTTCCATTCCATACTCCATTTCATATTCCAGCGAACACATACATAATTAGACTTTAAAGATTTCTTAAGATACAAGTTCATAGCAAGCTGTGAAATTTCTATTTTGCACAATAAGACTTTTAACTTCTTTCAAATGGTTTATTGATGATAGTTCAATGCAATTATCATAATGGGCACAGTGGGTGGGAAATGAAAACATACCTTCCTCTTGAATAAAATTTAAATATTCAATAGAATATTATTGTTTAAAAGTATTACATTTGCGACATTGGATATTAGAAGTGGGTAACAAAATTTAATTGTACCAACTAATCACTAATTTTTATTTTATACAAGTGTGATAGAAGAATGTAATCGCTCGTATATAAAAACAAGTTCATTTCATTAAGGCAAGCACCAAAATAAATTGAATCCCATTCATTCCAATAGTTCCCAATCGAGAAACAGAAAGATCTAGTATTTAAGTTAATTAATTTTCTTTTTCACTAAACTCACATGTAAAAACCTCTCACAATTGTAACAGCTTACACACAAGAACAAAGAACCTGCCGGTTGATAAAGGTATACTGACGAGATTATAATATTGAGCTTCTATTAATCCTTTTTTAGGCAACGATTGAGAAGACCATTTCCTATTACGTAAGTCACAAAAAACATTTTGTATTACAGAGTTTAAGTAATGGAATGAAACTCAATATTGGTTGGTCATGTGATATATAATAGCTCTACCTGTGCATATTTATCATATCTATATATATTAACTATAATTAGATATTTGATGGATGGAAGAAACAAGTGGTATTGGTTTTCTACGACACAAGTGATCCTTGAAACGTTAACTTCAAGATGAATAATTTCAATTATTTTTCATACATAAATAATTTCTGTCATATAGAATGAGCAGCTAATCGTTGGATCAGACAAAAAAAATTTATTGGGCAGTGGATCTTAGAAGACCCTTTTCTAGACCAGTATAATTTTTTTTCAACAGCGTTTCGGAAACTTTTAGAATTTGCGGCACAATTTTCCATCATAATTTGTATTGCGCCATATATATATATATATATATATATATATATATATATATATATATATATTTATATATATATATAAATATATATATATATATATATATATATATATATATATATATATATATATATATATATATAAATATTTATATATATATATATATATATATATATATATTTTATATATATATATATATATATATATATATATATATATATATATATATATATATATATATGTATATATGTATATATATATGAATATGAAGCGTTGGTCTGGGAATACATCCGTTGATTTGTTAAACTGGTGTTAGGAACTGGCAGACGTTCCGTTTTTTTTTTGTGCACTGAGGGCACATGGAACCCTCATGTGGAGCACTGCACGAACACAGCCAAGGCGATACAGGAGAACCTTTACCCCCTTATCAACAGACGGAGCAAGCTCAGTATAGCCACTGAGATCCGGCTATACAAATCCATCATCCGACCGGCAAAGATCTACGCATCTCCAGTTTGGTGATACGCAGCTCATTGCCATATGAACAAGCTTCAGATCGTGCAGAATAAATCTAGGGATGTGACCACGATTCGGAAAAATCGATTAGTCAATAATCGATTTTTTTTGCTTAGAGATAAATCGATTTGTGAAAAATCGATTTAAAAGAAAAATAACCGATTTTTATTTATACTTCGACTTTCTATACGAAAAATGCCTATTCGATGTATTAGTGGAAATATATTATGAATATCTAATTTTAATTCAATTGAAGTGAAAACCATTTAAGATAATAAGTATCAAAAAATAGCCAAATGGACCATTTTCATATTTTCTTACTTTCGCCAGCAAATTTTAGTAGGAGTTTTACTAGAGGAAGACATTTTTATGGTTAACGACAATTATTTTGTCACTTCAAAACTTCAAAGATGAAAATAAAAACCATAGATATATACTATAAATATTGAGTACAGATATTCTATGGTATAAACAAAAAAGATCACAACTTATTATATATTAGTACGTACAGATGGCGCTGATTTTTTATCGACTTGTTCAGTAAACTTATTCATTTTTTCATCCATAGCACAGATAGCTCCCTTTACAAAAATCGATTTAAAATGTGTAATTCTTATAATCGATTTATTAAAAATCGATGTTTACCATTAGTAAAATCGATTATAAAAAATCGATAATGAAAAAAAAATAATCGATTAAAATAAAAATCGATTATTTACTCACGTCCCTAAAATAAATCCCTAAGGATGGCCGTGGACGCTCCTTGGTACGTCCGAAACTCTCAGATTCACCGAGACTTGGAAATGCCGAGTGTAATCGAGTTCATCAGAGCGACGGCAGTCAATATGTATGCTAACTTGCCAACAAATCCGAACCCCCTCGTCACCAGACTTGGAAAATATGATGAAGACAGGATGA